>WSUB01000141.1:62440-107539 GCA_019633425.1 Tulasnella sp. 424 | reverse complement strand
ATTTGGGAAAAACACAAGTGTAGTCTAGGGAAGAAAGTTGATGAGAAAGGTCCACCACCTCCAAGGATTTTATCACACTAAGTCACATGAGAAAATCATGATTTGCTAGGGGTGTGAACAGACACTACTGTACACTGTACACTTGCTGTAATACACTGTAGTTTAATGGAGCTACACTGTACAGAGTGTATGTAAGTTGCGTCAATTAGTCAGCAGCTTGCAATATGGAGAATTAACATCTTAGATATTGCTGTAGGCCTCGGAACGACTTCAGATAGTGTTCTTTGTGTGCATATGCTATATTCAAACACAAATAAACCTTCCAGAATGCTTAGCACGTCTCTGGAAGTAAATCTGATCTCCGGTTGGATCAATATCACCCGGAAAGTGGCATTTCGCCCCTAGCTCACCCGGATCTTCGACTTTCACTACGCTAAGACCACACATGAAAATGTATTAATTAGCTCTATCTAGCGGCATTACTAGCTAAACAAAATTCCCTTTCCAGGACTTCCCAAACCGAGAAAGTAGAATCCAAACATTTGGATCCCATGCCCCAGTGCTCCCTTTGCGCTACTGTTGGAAGCCCACCCCCAGTAGTAATCAGTAGGGTAAATATATTATATTATTTGAATACTACTTACAAACAGCTCTAGCTACTTAATTAGGCAGCTAATTAAATATCTAGCTAGAGTCCACATATCTGCAGGACTTACTTCTAATTTGTATACCGCCGCTGATTCCCGTTCCCATGGTTCACACGTGCTACCTACCTACCGGCGCTTAACAGTTAGCCTTGCGGGATAGATACACTCAACATATAGCAGACATACAATACACATACAGTACACATACAGTGAACATCCACTGTCCTACACTGTTTGGATGGTGTAGTTTTAGTCGAGTCAGGTGGACAGCATACACCAGCAAGCATACAGTGTATAGTATATGGGTACAGTGTACACCAGTGGTAGGACAGTGTACTACACCACTGCCACCTACCCTGATCTATACACCAATCCATGTCTGAGCAGAGAAGAAAATACACTGTTGTACACTGTCATACACTGTATTACATAAGTGGGCTCTGACAGGTCATAAATCATATACACTATCCTACAGTGAAGTACACTGTACAGTAGTGGAGTACAGTGACCTCAGTAGTGAACAGCATATAACTCGGGATGTCGGACAAGTCCGGCTTGGCGCAGTGTTGCCGTGACGTCATGGCCCTGCATGGTCAAGACAATAGAGCCCTGGTTGGAAGCTATGGAATCTCAAATGAGCTGGACGTTCTACCTGGTTCAGCACGGGAAGAGAATTGTCATGTCTGGCAGTGGCTCGTTGAGGTCGTCTCAAGTGGTAAGCCTTCCAGCCATGATGCGAATTTACGTGCAGGGCCTGGACCATCCAGCTGAAGGTGAGCACCGGAACTGATGCTGCCATATATTCCTATGTACTGTTGGGTAGTTTGCAATGACATTGAGCCTTCTTTACCCGGTCCCCAAAGTCTCATCTCATGTCCGAAGGTGGAGGAACCTGTGCAACTGTCGCAGGATGACGATCAAGGGGAGTTGAGCCACGTCAGATGTCGAATTATTTTTCGAAATTTGCGTTCAGAGAGCTAGACCCTCGGGCTTCGCTCTGGAGCAGTTCGGATGTGGATGGGGAGACGTTGGGTTCATTGTTCGACGCGGTGTGTGGAGTTGGGAGAGATGGGGATACTAGTGGCCTGGTCCTTGAACATACAGAGCTTGTTGATTCCTCGTGAAAGGCATCCTCATATATGAGAGTGGTGGAACTTTGGAGACGGTAAGAAAATCAAAGAGGTCTCGGACAAGTCGGAGTGTGGCCATGACGTCATGGACCCTCGGACGAGCGGTGACTGGATATGGATATATTCTAGAAGAGCACACAATTGGGGGCGTTGGCTAAAGTTGGTAGACTAGGATTGGCTTGATCACACATGGGATACGAGGGTGGTGGACCTTGAGGTGACGATGGGCGCGTTCAGCTCGAGAGAGTCGGAGACTCCCGGCGCTTGCCATAGCGTGGGCCAGACTAGAGGGGATGCATTAACAACCGGTGCTTCCTCCGAACTCCTTGCTTTTCCGACCTTCCCGTATCGAGGCAAAATTGCCTCTCAGCCTCGTGTGATAAGGCAGTGCGACGGGTGCGCGTGGACATGGGAGATGTTGATTTTGTGTGCTGCGATTAGCGATAGAAGCTCAATTCCTCTCGTGGGCTTGCAGGGAACATTCTATACATTCCAGAACCACCCAAATCGCTGGGACATTGCGGCATGCTCGTTCAACACGCAAAAGAAGGCAGGTTGAGGTGTAGCGCCGGGTGGTGTGTTCTTTTATACCCTCGGCCGCGACTCACCCAAAGTCCTTCATCGACACGCATCCGTTGCCCCTCTCTGAGAAACCCCTCGAAGAACGCCGACTCTTATCATCACCCGACCCCTTCTTGATACGAACCTTAAATGCAACAGGACGGAAACCACGACGCCGGTCATAGCGCCACTGAATTGCCTGGGCCGCCGTCAGATTCGAAGCTCCACGCTTCCTCGTCGCTCTCAGGTCTCGGATGGCAGTTCCAACAGCTCAATGAAATAACTTTTTTCTCGCAGAGGGATAGACTCGAGAAGCTTGCGGAATGGCGCATTGACCAGTCCTCCATCGAATTCCCGAAAGAGGCTCACAAGATCACGGGGGGCCACGCGACGGTTTCGCGAGCCTTTTTGGCCTCTCCCTCAGGTGGCAAAGACCGAACGAACCAGTCCGATCCCACCAAAAATAAAGGTCTCAACTCAGGTGGCACCGCTGGAGAAACCTCGAGTCGGCGGAAGGTCTGTACTGCTCAGTGTCTCCAGCCATTGACCGGGACGTCGAGCCGCTCATTAGCTCTACTGTCCCAGGATGTAGCGGTAAAGAAGATGAAGATGTCAGGCGATATAGCGCGGGAAGTGGGGGTCAGAACACTTCATCCAATTGCGCGGGGTTTCGAGCGCTGAACTTGTTTCATCGGCTTAGTTGACGGTCAGAGAAGCGGAATTCTTGGTCGGACTTTTCCATGAATATCATCAAGCTCGAAGGGTTCGTTGAAGACTTATCCAAGGGTATCGTGTGGCTAGTATTTCCTTGGGAAGAAAACGGTACGTTGAGGGACTTTGTCGCGTCGGCCGAGTGGGAAATTCCTGAACGGATCTCGCTGGTACGACCGGACCGTTTTTTATTCGACCGATCTCTGACACTTTTGACTCTAGATTTTCGACGTGGCGAGCGGAGTGGAATACCTCCATAGCCGACAGCCGCCCATATGCCACGGCGACCTGAAATCTGTAGGTTTCGGTAGCGTCATGATGAGACACTAGACAAACTTACTTGTATACGTCTCAGCTAAACGTACTGGTGAACTCAAAATGCCGCGCGGTAATTACAGACTTTGGATCAGCTCGCCGTCTCAAAACCGACGATCTCAGCAAGGAGACGAAGCCAGCTCGGAACAAACCCCCGGCGGCGCTTTCGCTGGAAGCAACGTTCTGCGCCACCACCAATACCATAACACTGACGGGAGATCATTTCACCCTTCGGTGGGCTGCTCCGGAGCTGTTGTACGAGGAGGAGCCTGGCCTCTACAGCGACATCTGGGCGTTGGGTTGGGTAGCATACGAGGTAACGTCAGAGTTGTACTAGTGTCTATTCGCAATCGAGGCTCAAAAAAGCCCCAACGTAGGTCATGACCGGTTTCATTCCGTTTCAAGACGTCAAGGACACAATGGTTATCAAGCGTGTCGTTCAGGGAGCTCTCCCCTCCATCACCGACGACGCTCGCATGTCGTTGATCCAGGCGCTTTGCTCCCTGATGCTCATGTGTTGGAGCATCGACCCCAGCAAGCGACCGACTGCTGAAGAATGTCAAAAATCAATCAAATGGATGGTGAGTATTGTTCATTAGGATTGATAACACGCGATTGATCGATTTTGCTCCAGCCCATGGTTGTTCCAAACCCTCGACGGACGGATACAGCGGCTTCCGAGGCTCGCTCTCCCTGGCTTCTGGTGCAATTGGGAGATATGCACCGGCGGCAGGGTGACTACCCCAACGCATTGGACTTCTTTACCAAGGCTGTGGATGGCTATACGCACAATGGCGACAGAAAAGGAAAGGCCACTGCGCTGGTGCAGCTGGGGCAGGTGCATCGGTTTCGAAGCGAGAACAACCAGGCCATTCGATTCTACTCGGAGGCACTAGAAATCTGCACCGAGCTCGATGACAAACCAGGGAAAGCCTCTGCTTTTTGGGGTCTCGCTGAGGTGCATCGGATTCGGAATGAGTACGACCAGGCCATTACATTCTACTCGGAGGCCCTACAAATCCGCACAGACATCGGCGACAGACGAGGGAGAGCCTCTGCTCTGAAGGGTCTCACTGATGTGCATCGAGTTCGGAACGAGTACAGCCAGGCCATTACATTTTACTCAGAGGACCTACAGATCCGCACCGAAACCGGCGACAGACTCGGGAAAGCTCAAGCTCTTTGGGGTCTCGCTGAGCTGCATCGGCTTCAAAAAGAGTTCAGCCAGGCCATCACGCTCCTTTCGGAAGCGTTGCAAATCTCTATCGACATCGGCAACCGATACAGGAGAGCTTTCGCTCTGTCGGGTCTTGCTGACGTGCATCGCGATCAGGAGGACCACAGCGCCACGATTCGTCTTTATACCGAAGCTGCTGAAGTCTTTGAAGACATCGGACGTACTCAAAGTGCAGCTTACGCTTCGAACCAAGCCACTAAGCTCCGTCAATTATTTACCCGAGAAGACGCCGCATGAGGTTTCGCATTCCAGATTGAGCGGCATGTTTAGTTGATTCTACCCCCAGATTCATGTATCTACGTACTCGATGTACAAAGTTTAACGATTCAGTTTTTGTTGGTCACGGTGCTGATCCTTCGCGACGATTCTTGTCCTTTCTCGCTCGATAATCAGCCGACCACCTTTCTACCGATCGCGTCTGCCTTGCCGTTAGCATTTGCATAAATTCTGGTCTCAGGTTAAGTGGAGTACCCTTTGGGTGACCTGACCTATGTGGGCTGGCGGTACGTTTGACCTGTTCAGATGGGTTCACGGCTCCGTGAAACGTTGGTGAGCTACATCTGCCTTTCCGACTGCATGTTTTTGGTGCTTCACCCGAGCTGAAGTGTTGAAACGCCGCATCCTGCTTTTCGAGAGGAGTTCGTGTATGGATTCCACGTCCTCAGGAACGATGGTGACGGCTTCGGTTGTGCAGGTGATCTTGTCACGCCTTCATTCCATCCGGAGGTCAACTGTTGAAGCGGATGGGCTGATAATGTACGCGTGTGTACGAGCTGGTCGGTGAGCTGCCTTCCTTTCCTTTCCAGCGAGACCCGAGGCGGGCCGTGAATTCGGGTCGAAAGATGAAGATGAACGTCACTTCTAGAGCTCATCACTCGAAATCTGTTTTCAGAATGCTATGGCACTTATATGGAATTGATAGTGGGATGGAGGATATACCTGCTCCAACACTGGAAGAGTCTTCGTGTCTCGCAGTTGGGCCCCATTGAGGTTGTCTCAAGTAAGCTTTTTCGGACACGATGCGAATTTCAGGGGGGAACCCCAACCTTCCAGATGAAGGTGAGCACCGGAACTGACGTGGTCAGGTTTTCCTATGTATCCTTGGGTCGTTTGCAATGATATAGAGGTCCATCTGGTCGCCGAGACAATTGCCCTATCGTCCGCTTCCTTGACGCACCGAGCTCCCTGATCCAGGTGAAAAGCATATATATTGCCTTCGTAAGGGCAGGCGGACTTTCAAGATGGTAAGAAAGGGAAGAGGTCTCGGACAGTCTGGCTCGGCACACCCTTGCCATGACGTCATGGCCCTCGGGGTCGAGACCATGGCGGGCAGATCTATTCGTCCAAAAGTCACATCATAGGACATTCACTAACAGCTTGGAGAAGTGTATTAGCTCGATCGCGCACGTGTTGCATGATCCGTGCGGGTGGCCACAGCCGGCGCGTTCAGATAGTATATGGAGAGTTCGGCAAATGGACACTGGAACTAGGGAACGCAGCTAACTGTAGTCACTTGCGGTAGGCCATTTTCGGTTAATCGTATGCCCTCCCTAACCCAGGTCAACTTGCCTCTCCCGCCCAGATGGTTAGGCACTGCGGGAGTGGCGTACGCGTGGGATCAACGGCGATGTTGATTTTTGCAGGGATAGACTTCAACTTCTGGGGTCAACCTTGTCCTCCCCAGTCTGAACTGAAAGACTCTCAATCCATCGACGAACGACGCCTCGCACTTTGACGAACACGAACCACACGACCTGGAAGGCTGTGGAGGATTTCCACTTAGACGCACCTGGCTCACCACCGCACTTCTTTTTGGGGCTCGACGTGATCGCGGCGACCCTTAGGCCGCTGTTGCGACTCGGACTGCTGTCCCCGCCCGTCAACGACTCTACAGCAATCCGCACCGCGACAACTCCGAGTACAAAAAAACCTTCTGTCCTCTTCGACAAGAGGGAACTGGGATGGTTCAGCGGGAGGTGTTGGGAAACCTGTTGAGGGCATTTGGCGCCGAACCCGACCTCAGCTGAAATGGCGGACATTGTCGAACACGCACCGGGAGAAGGTGATCTGCTCCTCTTGCGACGTGCTTTCACACTGCGAGGTAGGCTGGTGCTTTGCCCGTTGGACAGTGACCTGAACCGTGACCTTGAATCGTGCATCCAGGTGGGTTGAAGCTTCCGGGGACTGCTGGTGAGTTATATCCGGCCTTCGGGACGCGCGTCTTTTTCGTTAGCGTTTGTAATGATACCGAACTCAGGCTACGTGCGGTGCCCTTCGATGACCTGTAGCACGTGGGCAAGCAGTTCGATGATGCAACCTTCGAAATGTTTGAACGGCTCAAATTCGTTTCCGGCTCCGTTGAACGCTGGTGAGTTACATGCATTTACTGCTTCACCCGCATCGACGTGTCTAACCGCCACATACCTTTCCAGAGCAGTCTACGTATGGATTTCAAGTCTTCGGCAAGGAGGAAAGCGGCTTCTTTATCCAGGTGGTCTCTGTCGGGTCTTCATTTTACTCGGCGGTCAGTCGCCGAAGCGGACGAGTTGACGACGTGCGTGCAAGCCAAGTCGTAAGCTGCCTTCTTTTCTTTTCCTTCGACACCTGAGGCTGATTGTCGAACGTGGGTCGGAAGATGAAAATGAACATTACTTTTTAGGGCTTATTACTCGACGTCTTTTTTGGAATGGTGTGGCACTTCTATGGGATCTCCAATGAGATGGGCGATAATCCTGGTTCAGCACGGGAAGAGGATCTTTGTGTCTGGTAGTGGCTCGTTGAGGTCGTCTCGGGTGAACCTCGTAGACACGGTGCGACAGCTGAAGATGAGCACCGGAACTGACGCTATCATATCTTCCTATGTATTATTGGGTAGTTTGTAATGACATTGAGGGTTCCCCTACCTGGTCCCCGAGGTCTCATATCTTGTCCAACGGTGGAGGAACACCTGTAGCAGGACAACTATCGATCAGGGGCTCGTGGATCCGCTTCGTATTGCCAAGCAGTCTTAGATTTCGACTTATTTCCCGGATTTTTGTGCGGTCAAAGAGCTAAACCCTCGTGCTTCGCTCTGGAGCGGTTCCGTTGTTGATGGGGAGCCGTTGCGTTCAGTGTTCGACTCTGCGTGTGGAGTCGGGAGAGATGATGATGCTTGTGTCCAGGGCTTACCGCCCGCCTCCTTGACACACTGGGCTTCTTGATTCCCCGTAAAAATCATATTTGTTTATTTTCCTCATAGGAGTGGTGGAACGATGGCAAGAAAGTGAAAGAGGTCTCGGACAAATCCTGCTCGGCGGAGTGTGACCATGACGTCATGGTCGGTCGGACGAGTGGTGACTGAATATGGACGTATTCATCATGGAAGAGAACACAATTGGGGGCGTTGTAAAAGGAGGTAGACTATAATTGGCTTGATCACCTGCGGGCTTGCAGGGAATGCATGTGTGATGGACCTTGAGGTGGCGTTTTCAATATGAGACTCCCAACGCTGCTCGGTATACATAGACCAGACTGGAGGGATGCGTGAACAGCCATTGCTTAAGCTATCTCCTTGCTCTGACTACCTCCCTTAGCGGCATGATTTCCTCTCCGCCTTGTGTGATGTGGCAGTGCGATGGTGGCGCGTGATCACGGGAGATCATGTTGATTTGCGGCGATTATGTAGCGATAGAAGCTCAACTTCCTCGCGCAGAACCACCCAAATTGCTGGGATATTGCGACATGCCGGTTCAACACGCAAAGGAAGTCAAGTTGAGGTGTAGCGCCGGGTGGTGTGTTCTTTTATACCCTCGGCCGCGACTCACCCAAATCCTCCGTCGACACGCCTCCTTTCCCCCTCTCTGAGAAAGCCCTCGAAGAACGCCGACTCTTATCATCACCCGATCCCTCCTCGACACGAGCCTTAAATGCAACAGGACGGAAAACACGACGCCGGTCCTAGCGCCACTTGGTTGCCCCGGCCGCCGTCAGATTCGAAGCTCCACGCTTCCTCGAGTAGATTCCAGCCAAGCGCCAATATGGTACGTCGCTCTCAGGTCTCGAATGGCAATTCCAACAGCTCACTAAAATAATGTTTTTCTCGCAGAGGGATAGGCTCGAGAAGCTTGCGAAATGGCGCATCGACCAGTCCTCCATCGAATTCCCTAAGGAGGCTCGCGAGGTCGTGGGGGGCCACGCGACGGTTTCACGAGCCTTTTTGGCGTCTCCCTCAGGCGGCAAAGACGGAACGAACCAATCCGATCCCACCAAAAACAAAGGTCTCGACTCAGGTGGTAGTGCTGGAGAAACCTCTCGCCGGCGAAAGGTCTGTACTGCTCAGCGTCTCTAGCCATTGACCGGGACGTCGAGCCGCTCATCAACTCTACTGTCCCAGATGTAGCGGTAAAGAAGATGAAGGTGTCAGGCGATATAGCGCGGGAGTTGGGGGTCAGGACACTTCATCCAATTGCGCGGGGTTTTCGTCGCTGAGGTTGTTTTTTTCTTTTGGCTTTAGTTGACAGTCAGAGAAGCAGAATTCTTGGTCAAGCTTTCCCATCAAAATATCATCAAGCTCGAAGGATTCGTTGAAGATCTATCCAAGGATATCGTGTGGCTGGTCTTTCCTTGGGAAGAAAACGGTACTTTGAGGGATTTCGTCGCCTCGGCAGACTGGGAAGTTCCCGAACGCATCTCGCTGGTACGACCGAAACGCTTTTCTTCGACCGACCTCTGACACTTTCGACTCTAGATCAGGGATGTCGCTAACGGAGTGGAATACCTCCATAGCCGGCAGCCGCCTATATGCCACGGCGACCTTAAATCTGTAGGTTTCGGTAGCGTCATGATGAGATACTAGACATACAGTACTTACTTCTATACCCCTCAGCTAAACGTACTGGTAAACTCAGAGTGCCGCGCTGTAATCACCGACTTTGGATCAGCTCGCCGTCTCAAAACCGACGATCTCAGCAAGGAGACGAAGCCAGCTCGGAACAAACCCCCGGCGGCGCTTTCGCTGGAAGCAACGTTCTGTGCCGCCACCAATACCATAACGTTGACGGGAGATCATTACACCCTTCGCTGGGCCGCTCCGGAGCTGTTGTACGAGGAGGAGCCTGGCCTCTATAGCGATATCTGGGCTTTGGGTTGGGTAGCATACGAGGTAACGTCGGAGTCGTACTAGTATCTATTCGCAATCGAGTCTCAAAAAAACTCCGACTTAGGTCATGACCGGCTTCCTTCCGTTTCAAGGCGCCAAGGACATGGTTGTTGTCACGCGCGTCATTCAGGGGAATCTTCCTTCCATCACTGGCGACATCCGCATGTCGTTGATCCAGGCGCTTTGCTCCCTGATGCTTGTGTGTTGGAGCATCGACCCCAGCAAACGACCGACTGCTGAGGAGTGTCGAAAGTCAATCAACTGGATGGTGAGTAATGCTCATTAGGATCGATTACACGCGATTGATTGATTTCGATACAGCCCAAGGTTATTCCAAACCCTCGACGGACCTCGGATACAGCGGCTTCCGAGGCTCACTCTCCCTGGCTTCTGGTGCAACTGGGAGATATGCACTGGCAGCAAGGTGACTACCCCAACGCATTGGACTTCTTTACCAGGGCTGTGGATGGCTACACGCGCAAAGGCGACAGAAAAGGAAAGGCCACTGCGCTGGTGCAGCTGGGGCAGGTGCATCGGCTTCGAAGCGAGTACAACCAGGCCATTCCATTCTACTCGGAGGCCCTATAAATCTGCACCGACCTCGATGACGAATCAGGGAGAGCCTCTGCTCTTTGGAGTATCGCTGAGGTGCATCGGGCTCGGAACGAGTACGGCCAGGCCATTACATTCTACTCGGAGGCCCTACAAATCCGCACCGACATCGGCGACAGGCAGGGAAGAGCCTCTGCTCTTTGGGGTCTCGCTGAGGTACCCCGGATTCGGAACGAGTACGACCAGGCCATGACATTCTACTCGGAGGCCCTACAAATTCACACCGACGTTGGCGACAGAAAAAGGAGAGCTGATACTCTTTTTGGTCTCGCTGAGGTGCATCGGCTTCGGAAAGAGTACAGCCAGGCCATCACACTCTACTCGGAGGCCCTACAAATCCGCACCGAACTCGGCGACAGACTAGGGAAAGCTCTAGCGCTTCGCGGTCTCGCTGACGTGCATCGACTCCGAAACGAGTTCAGCCAGGCCATCACACTTCTGTCGGAGGCCTTGCAAATCTCTACCAACATCGGCCATCGACGCGGGAGAGCTTTCTCTTTGTTGCGCATTGCTGATGTGCATCGCGATCAGGGGGACCACAGCGACGCGATTCGCCTTTATACCGAAGCTGCCGAAGCTTTTGAAGAAATCGGAGATACTCGGCATGCGAGTTCCACCTCGAACCAAGCTGCTAAGCTCCGTCAATTATCTAATCGAGAAGAAGCCACATGATACTTCGCGGGACATTCCAGGTTGAAGGGATCTCTTGTTGATTCTACACCACAATTCATGTATCTACGTATGCGATGTACAACGTTTATGTAATTAGGTACTTTCCATTGGTCACATTCCTGGTGCTTCGTCTCAGACTCTCAACCATTATTCTTGGTTCTTGCTCGATCATCAATCGACCACGTTTCTTCCAATCGGGTCTCCTCTCAACGATAGCAACTGTACATCTTTCTCTCCCTTTCATGTCTGGAGTGTGGCTTGCGTATCCAACTTGTTTTTGTGTAGTGCGTCAACCGATTCCGAATACGGGAGTTAGGTCACAGTTGTCCCGATGCGCGCGGTGACCGCGCCGTCGTCAGTCCGGCCTTCCACCCGGGTCACACTTATTGAAGGATGGTAACTCTTCCGTCAGGAGTATCAGCTGTTACTGGCCGATTTGATAAGACTGCAGTAAAGTTGTGTTCTGGGTTGCGTAATACAGGTTCAGCATCGGGCCCACCACTGTAAGTCATTGGAAGGTTGCCCGAAGCCCGCAACTCCTGTGCTAATGCCACGACATGCGGGGAATGAAGAAATCTGAAGACCCAGATAAGTCGTTTCGAGCAGCTAATAATCATTTATACGACTGAAATCCCTGGTAGAATGACTAGAAACTAAGGAAGGATTTGGCAGTACTTACCTCTCTGCCAAACGCGGAAGCTTCGGCCAGTCTTGTGGGGAGAGTCTGGTGTCCTAAAACCACCGATCGTAGTCTGAGTTGTTCCCTGACGTTATCGGGCTTGATGTGGTGGTGATACTGCAACGAGATGGCTCCCCAATAGCAGTTGAGCGACGGTGTTTGCGCGGACTTTGTGGTGCCGCGCCGAAAGGGGTCAAACAATCATTCAACCCCTTCCCAGTCTGAACTGAAAGACTCTCGATCCATCCGCTAACGATGCGTCTTATTTTGACGATCACGAACTACAAGACATGGTGAGCTGCGGTTAATCCCTGCCTGGGCGCATTTGGCTCACCAGCGCAATTCGAATTGGGACTCGACGCGATCGCAACGCCCTTGAAGCTCGCTCTGTTGAGCTCCGTATTGGAGATAAGAGGTTAAGTCTTTATATATGTGGTTAAATACATTTGTACGTGTAAATTATCTCCCGTGTGTACCAAAGTGGGAGAGTCCGGTATACCGGGTTCCGAGTCGCTAATCACGAGCGGTCCCAGGTGTAGCCGGGCTGAGCGTGAGGAGGAGTACACCCAAAGCACCCCCCCTCACCGGTTGGTACATGTAAGGGGATGGTTGGTGGGTTGAAGATTTTGCAGAGAGGCCAGTCGATTTGAGGATTTGAGGGACGTGTACGCTGAAGGGAGGAGAAAGGATGAGTTCAGGTTCAAACCAAACATTACTCCGCTATGTCCGCGAGCCGGCGCATCTACTCCGCCGCAGATGCTCGCACCTCCGTTGCAACCCCTGTCCCCGCTCGCCACCCTGCGGTATCCCCGTGCAATAGGCAGAGCGACAACGCCGAGTACAAAGAAGCATTTGGCATTTTCGAGAAGAAGGGAACTGGGAGAGTGCAGCGAGAGGTGTTAGGTGACCTGTTGAGGGCATTGGGACAGAACCCGACGCAAGCTGAAGTGGCGGATATCGTCGAACAAGCACCGAGAGAAGGTGGGGCCGGTGCTCTTGTGACGCGCTTTTATGCTGCGACGTAGCCTGATGCTTCGCGCGTTGGTAGTGGATTATCCAACTTTCCTTGCGATTTTGAATCGTCCTGATGGATTTAAGCCTCCGGGGAGCGCTGGTGAGTTATAACCGTCCCTCGGATCGCGTATCTTTGCCGTTGCGTGTTGCGCATCGATGTACGTGTCTCACCGGTATACGTTCCCCTTCCAGAGGAGTTTGTGCGCGGATTCCAGGTATTCGACAAGGAGGGCAACGGCTTCATCGGTGCCGGTGAACTACGTTACGTCTTGACTCAACTTGGAGAGAAGATGACGGATGCTGAAGTGGACGAGCTGATGAAGGGCGTGCAAGTTGGACCGTGAGTTGCGATTTTTTCTTTTCTTGTAATACCCGTAGATAATCATAAAACTTGCTTGTTGCTCAATTTAGCGATGGAAGTGTGAACTCCGAGACGTATTACGAGGATGTTGCTCTCGCAGTAAGAGGTACACAAGATCATCTTATATTTGGTTCTTTTGAAGTGGATCTAGTTCGTGTAATGTACGGTTCAACTTCGCTATACAAATCCTTGCCGCAGTGGGAGCGATGGCATTCGACAGGGCCCGGCATGACCTGCCGGATGGGTCGAAAAGAGACTCGTTGAGGAGAGAGCAAACAAAGAAACACACAGCATCGGGGGCCTTTGAAGACGGGAAGAAAGGCGAGGGATCTCGGACAAGTCCGGCTTGGCGCAGTGTTGCGGTGACGTCATGGTCCTGCATGGTCGAGACGATAGAGCCCCGGTTGGAAGGTAAACAATCCTTCCCAGTCTAAGCTGAAAGACTCTCAGTCCATCCACGAACGACGCGACGTATTTTGACGAACACGAACCACACGACATGCAAAGCTGTGGGGGATTTCCGCTTAGACGCACCTGGCCTACCAGCCCACTTCGAATTGGGGACTCAACGCGATCGCAACGCCCTTGCACCACTGTCGCTACTCGCCCAACGACCCTCCGATATCCCCTTGCAATCCGCAAAGCGAGAACACCGAATACAGAGAAGCGTTTGCCATTTTCGACAAGAAGAGAACCGGCAAAGTTCAGCCGGAGGTGTTTGGGTGACCTGTTGGGAGCATCGAGGCAGAACCCGACGCAAGCTGAAGTGGCGGATATGGTCGAACCAGCACCGAGAGAAGGTGAGCTGCTGCTCTTGTGACGTGCTTTTACACTACGAGGTAGCCCGATGCTTTGCGCGTTGGGCAGTGGACCTTACCTGTGCCTTGAATTGTACATTAAAGCTTCGGGGGAGCGCTGGTGAGTTATATCCGTCCTTCTGAACGCACATCTTTCCGCGAGCGATCGCAGTGGTACTAGATTCAGGCCACGTGCGGAACCCTTTGATGATCTGACGCGCGTTGGCAGGCAGTTCGATCATGCGACCTTGGAAATGTTTGAACGGCTCAGATGGGGTTTACGGCTCCGTTGAACGCTGGTGAGTTACGTCCTCCCTTCGGACTGTGAGCATTTGCTGTTTCACCCACATCGACGTGTCTAACCGCCGCATCCTGTTCTTCCAGAGGAGTTGGCGTATGGATTTCGTGTCTTCGGCGAGGCGGAAAACGGCTTCGTTCGTCCAGGTGGTCTCTGGTGGGCCATTAGCCTATTTCACTCGGAGGTCAGTCGCCGAGGCGGACGAGTTGACGACGTGCGTCCAAGCCGAGTCGTAAGCTGCCTTCGTTTCCTTTCCTGCGAGACTTGAGGCTGATTGTCGAATGTGGGTCGGAAGATGAAAACGAACATTACTTTTTAGGGCTTATCACTCAAACGTCTATTTTTAGAGTGATGTAGCACGTCTATGGAATCTCAAATGAGATGGACGATGCACCTGGTTCAGCACGGGAAGACGATCTTCATGTCTGGCAGTGCCTCGTCGAGGTCGTCTCAAGCGGTAAGCCTTCCAGCCACGATGCGAATTTACGTGCAGGGCCTGGACCGTCCAGCTGAAGGTGAGCACCGGAGCTGATGCTGTCATATCTTCCTATGTACTGTTGGGTAGTTTGCAATGACATTGAGCCCTTCTACCCGGTCCCCAAAGTATCATCTCTTGTTCGACGGTGGAGGAGCATGTGCACCCTTCGCAGGATGACGATCAACTTGAAGGGGAGTTGATCCACGTCGTATTGCCAAGCAGTACTTATATAGATGCCGAATTATTTTTCGGAATCTTACGTTCAGAGAGCTAAACCCTCGTGCTTCACTCTGGAGCAGCTCCGATGTCGATGGGGAGACGTTGCGTTCATTGTTCGACGCCGCGTGCAGCGCCGGGAGAAATGACGATGCTGGTGTCCTGGGATCATCGTCCGCTTCCTCGAACATACAGAGCTTGTTGATTCATCGTGAAAAAACATCCTCATAATATATGAGAATGGTCGAACTTTGGAGACGGTAAGAAAGGGAAGAGATCTCGGAAAAGTCTTCCTCGGCGGAGTGTGGCCATGACGTCATGGACCCTCGGACGAGCGGTGATTGGATATCGACATATTCATCCTAGGCGAAGGAGAACACAATTGGGGGCTATAATTGGCTGTGGAATGCGAGTATGGTTGGCCTTGAGGTGGTGATGGGCGCGTTCAGCTCGAGAGAGTCGGAGACTCCCGGCGCTTGCCATATCTCGGCAACCATGGACCAGACGAGAGGGGATGCATTAGCAACCGGTGCTTCCTCTGACCTCCTTGCCTTTCCGACCTTCCCGTATCCAGGCGAAATTGCCTCTTAGCCTTGTGTGACAAGGCAGTGCGATGGGGGCGCGTGATCATGGGCGGTGTTTGATTTTGCGTTCGGCGATTAGCGATAGAAGCTCAGATTCCTCGCGGGGGTTCGCAGGGAACATTCTATACTGTTCAGAACCACCCAAATCGCTGGGAAATTGCGGCATGGCCGTTCAACACGCAAAAGAAGGCATGTTGAGGTGTTAGCGCCGGGTGGTGTGTTCTTTTATACCCTCGGCCGCGACTCACCCAAATCCTCCATTGACAAGCATCCTTTCCCCCTCTCTGAGAAACCCGTCGAAGAACGCCGACTCTTATCATCACCCAACCCCTTCTCGATACGAACCTTAAATGCAACAGGACGGAAACCACGACGCCGGTCCTAGCGCCACTGGGCTGCCTGGGCCGCCGTCAGATTCGAACCCCAACGCTTCCTCGAGTAAATTCCAGCCAAGCGCCAATATGGTACGTCTCTCTCAGGTCTCGAATAGCAATTCCAACAGCTCACCGTGATAATGTTTTCTCGCAGAGGAATAGGCTCGAGAAGCTTGCGAGATGGCGCATCGACCAGTCCTCCATCGAATTCTCTAAGGAGGCTCGCGAGATCACGGGGGGTCACGCGACGGTTTCACGAGCCTTTTTGGCGTCTCCCTCAGGTGACAAAGATGGAGCGAACCAGTCCGATCCCACCAAAAACGAAGTTCCCCACTCAGGTGGCAGTGTCGGAGAAACCTCTGGCCGAAAGGTCTGTACTCTGCGCAGCGTCTCCAGCCCCCGACTGGGACGTCGAGCCGCTCATCAACTCTACTCTCACAGACTGTAGCGGTGAAGAAGATCAAGATTTCAGGTGATATAGCGCGGGAAGTGGGGGTTAGAACAGTTCGTCCAATCGCGCGGGGTTTTTATCGCTGACGTTGTTTTTGGGCTTAGTTGACGGTTAGAGAAGCGGAATTCTTGGTCGGACTTTTCCATAAAAACATCATCAAGCTCGAAGGGTTCGTTGAAGAGTTATCCAAGGATATCGTGTGGCTGGTCTTTCCTTGGGAAGAAAACGGTACCTTGAGGGATTTCGTCGCCTCGGCAGACTGGGAAGTTCCAGAACGGATCTCGCTGGTACGACCGAACCGCTTTTCTTCGACCGACCTCTGACACTTTCGACTCTAGATCGACGATGTCGCTAGGGGAGTGACATACCTCCATAGCCGACAGCCGCCGATATGCCACGGCGACCTGAAATCTGTAGGTTTCGGTAGCGTCATGATGAGACACGGGGCAAACTTTCTTCTATATCTCTTAGCTAAACGTACTGGTAAATTCAGAATGCCGCGCGGTAATCACCGACTTTGGATCAGCTCGCCGTCTCAAAACCGACGATCTCAGCAAGGAGACGAAGCCAGCTCGGAACAAACCCCCGACGGCGCTTTTGCTGGAAGCATCGTTCTGCGCCTCCACCAATACCATAACGCTGACGGGAGATCATTACACCCTTCGTTGGGCTGCTCCAGAGCTGTTGTACGAGGAGGGGCCTGGCCTCTATAGCGATATCTGGGCATTGGGTTGGGTAGCATACGAGGTAACGTCAGAGCCGTAGTATCTATTCGCAATCGAGGCTCAAAATAGCTCCAACTCAGGTCATGACCGGCTTCATTCCGTTTCAAGGCGTCAAGGACACCATGGTCATCAAGCGCGTCGTTCAGGGAGACCTCCCTTCCATCACCGGCGACGCCCGCATGTCGTTGATCCAGGCGCTTTGCTCCCTGATGCTTGTGTGCTGGAGCATCGACCCCAGCAAACGGCCCACTGCTGAGGATTGCCGAATGTCAATCCGCTGGATGGTGAGTAATGCTCATTAGGATCGATAACACGCGATTGATCGTTTTCAATACAGCCCAAGGTTATTCCAAGCCCTCGACGGACCTCGGATACAGCGGCTTCCGGGGTTCGCTCCACCGAACTTCTTATGCAACTGGGAGAGATGCACCGGCTGCAGGGTGACTACCCCAAAGCATTGGACTTCTTCACCAGGGCTGTGGATGGCTACACGCACAACGGCAACAGAAAAGGAAAGGCCACTGCGCTGGTGCAGCTGGGGCAGGTGCATCGGTTTCAAAGCGAGTACAACCAGGCCATTCAATTCTATTCGGAGGCCCTAGAAATCAGCACCAAACTCGATGACGAACCAGGGAAAGCCTCTGCTCTTTGGAGTCTGGCCGCGGTGCACCGGGCTCGGAACGACGACGATCAGGCTATTGCATTCTACTCAGAGGCCCTACGGATCTACACCGACATCGGCGACGGAGAAGGGAGAGCCTCTGCTCTTTGGGGTCTCGCTGACGTGCATCGGTCTCGGAACGAGTACAGCCAGGCCATTACATTTTACTCCGAGGACTTACAAATCCGCACCGAAATCGGCGACAGATTCGGGAAAGCTCAAGCTCTTTCGGGTCTCGCTGCGGTGCATCGGCTTCGAAAAGAGTTCAGCCTGGCCATCACGCTCTTTTCGGAAGCCTTGCAAATTTCTACCGACATCGGCGACCGATACGGGAGAGCTTGCACGCTTTCGGACACTGCTGACGTGTATCGCGATCAGGAGAACCCTAGCGAGGCGATTCGTCTTTATACCGAAGCTGCTGAAGCCTTTGAAGAAATCGGAGATACTGAGAGTGCAGCTTACACTTCGAACCAAGTTACTAAGCTCCGTCGATTATCTAATCGAGAAGAAGCTTCGTGGGGTTCTCCAGGTCCACCACGTTTTGTTGATTTAGCACCCTGATTCGTGTATCTACGTATTCGATGTACAAAGGTTAACGATTTAGTTTTTTTTGGTCACAGCGCTGATCCTCCGTCTCAGACTTACGACCATTCTTGTTTTTTTCTCGCTCGATAATCAGCCGACCGCCTTTCTACCAATCGGGCTCCCTTTAATGATAGTCACTAGCCATCTTTATTTCATACGGTCTTTATGTGGGGACGTCGTTGGAGTATGGTCCGCGTATCCAACTCGTTTTGATGTAGTGGGTCAACCGATTGCGAATAAGAGAACTAGTAGGACGCAGTTCTACCGGTGTGGTGGCCGTGCCGTCGTCAAATCCGACCCAGGTGGAGGGTCACACTTATCGAGCGATATAACTCTTCCGTTAGGAGTGTTAGGTCCTGCAGGTGGATCTAAAAAATCTGAAGCGAGATTCGTACTCTTGGTTGCATAATACTGGTTGAGGATCGGGCCTACTGCTTTAAGTTATTTGAGTGGTAATCGCTACATTCCGGGAATTGAGGAAATCTCACAAGAAACTCTGATACGCTGCTTCGAGTAGCTAATGATTATCCATACGATTGAAATCCCTGGTAGAATGACTAGAAACCAGAGAAGGACTAGGCGTACTGACCTTTCTGCCAGACGCGGCAACTTCGGCCAGCCTCGTGGGGAGAGTCTGGCGTTCTCAAAGTCAAGCTAATCACCGATCGCGGTCTGAGTAGTTCCTTGATGTTATCGGGCTTGGTGTTATGGTGATACTGTACTGTAACGCGCTGGCTCCCCAAGAGCAGTTGAACGACGGTGTTTGCGCGGACTTTGTGGTGCCGCGCCGAAAGGGGTCAACGAACATGCAAGTCCCAGTCTGAACTGAAATACTCTCGATCCATCCACTAACTAACGACGCGTCGTATCCTGACGACCACTAACTATACGATATGGTGAGTTACCGTTCACTCCTCCATGAACGCATTTGGCTCACCAGGGCACTTCAAATTGGGACTCGACGCGATCGCAACGCCCTTGAACCACCGTTGCGCCCCCTGTCGCCGCTCGCCACCCTGCGGTATCCCCGTGCAATCTACAGAGCGACAACGCCGAGTACAAGGAAGCATTTGCCCTTTTCGACAAGAAGGGAACTGGCAAAGTTCAGAGGGAGGTGTTGGGAGACCTGCTGAGGGCATTGGGACAGAACCCGACGCAAGCTGAAGTGGCGGATATCGTCGAACAAGCCCCGAGAGAAGGTGGGGCCGCTGCTCTCCTGACGCGCTTTTATGCTGCGACGTAACTTGATGCCTTGCGCGTTGGTAGTGGATTATCCGACTTTCCTTGCGATTTTGAATCGTCCTGATGGATTTAAGCCTCCGGGGAGCGCTGGTGAGTTGTACCCGTCCCTCGGACCGCGTATCTTTGCCGTTTTGTATTGCACATCGATGTACGTGTCTCACCGGCATACTTTCCCCTTTCAGAGGAGTTTGTGCGCGGATTCCAGGTATTCGACAAGGAGGGTAACGGCTTCATCGGAGCCGGTGAACTGCGTTACGTCTTGACTCAACTTGGAGAGAAGATGACGGATGCTGAAGTGGACGAGTTGATGAAGGGTGTGCAAGTTGGACCGTGAGCTGCGATTGTTTCTTTTCTTGTAATACCCGAAGCTAATCATGGAACTTGTTGCTCGATTTAGAGATGGAAATGTGAACTACGAGACGTTTACGAGGATGCTGCTCTCGCAGTAAGAGGCACACAAGATCATCTTAGATTTGGTTCTTTTGAAGTGGCTGTAGTTCGTGTAATGTACGGTTCAACTTCGCTATACAAATCCCTGCCGCAGTGGGAGCGATGGCATTCGACAGGGCCGGCATGAGCTGCCGGATGGGTCGAAAAGAGACGAGAGAGCAAACAAAGAAACACACAGCATCGACGACATCCTTTCCCGCTCGCTCCCTCGCACCCCACTCACTACCGCTTCTCCTCCCCGCGTCGCCTCGTGTTCACTCCAGTAGCGTCGACGGTCTCAAGCGCCGAGGACGACGGCGGACGACTCTCTGCTCTCCTCGCCAGCAAGCAGCACGGTCTGCCTCTGCAATGTCTACGTATATTTTCCACGTCCTTTACCAACACTCGACTCCTCATGCAGTCACCACTCTCGTCGTCTTACTCTCAACCTCTGTATGCATCTTCCTGTGGTTCAATCGCAAGTCAAAGCAGTCTCCAGCCATCCTCGCAACAGACCCGCACGTCGTCCCAGAACTTCCCCCTACAAATCTTTCAAAAGAGACTGCACTTGAAGTCCAGCCTCCTACGCCTTCAACTCCCGCGCCTTCCTCGTCCTTGAAGAAGAACAAACCAACCAAGGGAGACAAGAAAGGAGACAAGTCAAAGAAGCGACAGGGCAAGCAGCAGCAACCGGATGCTCCCCCTGCTCCAAAAGTCCGAACGTTGGCTCACAGACGACCGGCGCGGCGCCCAGACGATTCTGCTGCCTCCATCACGGAAGATCATCAGGAGGAGCACCATGCACCCCAGTCGCCATCCATCGAGGTACGTTAACACGAGGGGCGCGTGCACGTACAGAGCTTCTGTGACTGACGGGTGCCTTTTGTTTTTAATTATCGTTCTAGGCATCCGAGGTGAAGCCACCCGAGGACGGCACGTCCACAGGCAGTCAAAACTCTCCACCGCGCGCTGCCTCACCTTCTCCTTCCGAAGCAACAACCGCAACGACTGCAGCAACCATCCAATCCTCCACCCTCATCCTTACGCCTCCTCCAACCGTTTTACCGAGTCTCGTCTCGTTGCCGGTCGAACATGAAAAAGACGCGCGGGTGCCTCCGAGCCCGCCTCACTCAAACGATGACGCTACCGTCAGACTTGACGACGCTGGTGATGAAGAGTCGAACGCCACTGCGACCACCCAAATAGAGCATGACGGCTGGATTAGAATGGACAATGAAACCCCCACCGTCGAACGACGCGAACCACCTCCCCCACTCCTCGTCCCTCCCCCAACAATCCCCATCGACATTACTACCCCTACTTCTCCTCAAAACGAACCCGAGTCGCTAAAACCATCACCTACAGCATCAACATCTAATATCCCACCTCCGGATGACGGAGAGACCGTCGTCCCTTCTCCCACCCCCTCGCACCCGCAGCCGCCCGCCATCATCACCCCTGCCACCCCCGACAAATCCGAAACTCCAGCCATCCCTCGTCCTTCACCATCATCACAACCACGTTCACTCACACCATCCGAGTACCCCCGCTCTCCACGAACGCGGCAAGGGAGCAGTGGCGGTGTGGGATTGGGCATCCCTGGCACGACGCCTGCATCTGGATCTCAGTCGCGTGTCGGCGTATCTCGTTCTTCTCCTGCAAGTTCACCGTTACGTACCGGCCAGATCCCTCTCCCACCTCGCCACAGAAGACATCAACCGGGACAACCTCCTCAGCAGCAGCAACAGCAGATTCCTCCACCGTTGTTGCAGCCTCTCCCTCCGTACGCGCATTACGGAGGTCGCCCTGGGACGCCTGGATCGGGCTTGAGAAGTCCTACGTCTCCTGGGGTGCCTTTTGTTGGTGCTTCGGGATGGATTCCTGGACCTGGTTATTCACCGGCCGCACAGCAACCACACCCCCAAGCGTTTCTTCGCCCGTACCCGCCTCCTGGGTACATGCATCCACCAGGTCCGCCCGGTCCACATGGTGCTGCGGCACCGCCGGCGGGACTCATGCCGTACTTTTATCACCCGGGAAACGTCAACAATTCGCATGGTCGGTCGCGCTCTGCTTCGGATATTTCTCCTTACCAGGGTGTTCCTGGCATGACGTCAATCACACCGGGTGTTCCCCCGGCTTCTCAAGCTCGGACAGCTGGACCCAAGTCTCGGAGCCAAGATGTGAAGGGAAAGAACAAGGATACTAGCGGAAAGGAGGGAGATGAGGAGGAGGATGATTTCGTGGTCGAGTTCCCGACTCTGAACCCAACACCTGGAAAGCCGTCTCAGTCGAGTGAATCGGAAAACGCGGGAGAAGGGGTTTCAAGCGCGGTTAACGGGACGCAGTCAACGGAACCACAGCCAACTGGGTGGATGTCACCAGGCTATGCTCCTTACCCGCCTGAAATGCTTTCCTATCCACCGCCTTGGAGCCCGCAGGCGGCGGCATACTTCCAGCCTCGACCTTATCCGCATCCATCTCAGATCCCAGGTGTCTCTACGCCTTCAACATCATCTACCTCGTCTTCTCCGGCTTGGACGCATCTAGGCCTTCCACCGCCTAACGCTTTGCCCCGTCCGAATGCTGTTGCTACTCAACCGGAAGGAGGTGCTAACGATCAGGTTCGTCTTGATCTAAAATTAAATGTTGCTAATTCGAGCTGACCGGGATTTATTTTCAGCAACAGCAACAGCCGTACGCGAGTGGGCCAGCGGATGAAGACCTTCGGAGACAGACCCTGGCCAATTCCATCGCAAGCAAGCCTGGAACGTCGACACCATCGGCGTCGGGAAGCGCCACGTCAAGCCCGCGAGTTGGATTTAATCACCTGCATCTTATGGCTGGACCCTCGGCGACGCCACCTTTCATGCAGCCCCTCTCACCTTTGACGCCCACCTCTGGTCACGTCCCCCTAATGCCAAATCCTCACTTGATGCGCCAAGGATTGACTCCAAGTCCCGGTCCAATGGCTGCGAGTTGGCATGGAAATGCAGGGTACTTCATGCCTGGTCCCGTCCCACCACCACACCCGCATTGGGTCGCAGCTCAAAACGGTCCACGGTCGGGAACACCTAGTGGAGAACCAGCGTCGTTTCTTGCGAGTCCGGGGTCAAGGTCATCTTCGCCTTTCGTAGGTGGGCGAGCGACGCCTCCAGTTCAAGCTATGTATCCGGGCTATTTCTCGCCTCCGCCACCCCACCCGAATTACCCATACGGCCCCGCTCCTCCGCCACCGATGCAACACCCTTTGATGATGCAAGGCATGCCGCCCACTCCCGGTCCATCGTACGTCAACGGCCGACGTTCGTCCGCGAATTCATCCCCGCTGCAATCCCGCTCTCGCAAGAACACCGCCAGTGAATCCAGCGCCAGCGCGGGAGGTGCCGAAGAAGATGGCGAAGATAGTGACCATGATAGTCTTGCAGGCGTTCCTGACGCGCTCGTAGAAGCCATCTTCAAGGATCCGGAGGGATTCAAGGCTGCCAGCGTCAGCAGTGGGAGGAGCAGTCGTGGTGGTTCCAGAGCGGCGTCGATTCGGTCTGCGTCGGAGATCGGAGGTGGAGGGAGTGAAAAGGGTAGTGCTTGTGGTTCACCTACGATCGAGGAAGAGCCGCCTTCCGCTCAGACTGCGTAAATCTTATAAACGCTTGGACTCGGACTTTTAATTACTGTTCCCCAATCTTGTATCCAACACCCACCGTAGACGATTTTACGCTTTCTGTGCACATTACTACTTCTTGTTTTTTTTTTTCTTTCGTTCCTTACGTTACAGTTGAACAACTGGATCTTCCACACCTTCGAAGCCTTGTCCTACATAAGTACCTTCACGCGATAATCCCAGTCTTGCACGCATTGGACCAAAAAAAAAACACGAGCGAAAAAAATGGATACAACAGGAAATGCCGAGATAATAAATTTAACAAAAGAAAGTAAGATTTACGCCCAGGGGTTATCTTCGGGATTTATGTCGAACTTTGGGGAGAGATGACGGTCCCATTCGAGCGTTGCATGAGGCGGAGGAGTTGCAGCTCGAGCGATGGTCACTTCAGAAACACTAGCTCCACGATCCTCGTCTTGCTCCCTGCCCGACACTCTGACCTTTGTCCTATCGATTTCAGGCCGGTCTCCCCTTCGCGGATCTTCCACTCCTTCCTCTATCTCCCTCTCCACCTCCACATCCCTATCGTCCCCGACGTCGTCTTCCACCGTATACGCCGCCTTGTAAACTTTACGGTGCCCCGTCTGACGAACCGCAGGCTCTCCTTTCCTCCTCTCATGCGCCATCTCGTCCTCGGCGGCCGAGGGGTCCTCGACGACCAAGTCCACAGCGTCGTAGCGAGGTTGTTGAGGTTGTTGGGAGTTGGATTTCCCTGAGCGGAAGGACGTCGTCGACGAGCGATTCGATAACGTCGGTTTTGGAGGTGGAGCGGCGAGACCGGAGGAGGATCTGGAGGCGTTTGAAGCGTTGGAAGGCTTCTTGGCTCGTTTCGGGACGGCTGCGGCTGAGGTCTTGTGCGTTAAAGACAGTTGAACGCCGTCGACTTGGATATCGGGTTTAGGAGCGTCAGGGGACATGTCGATGATCGCTCCTCGCTCGTCAAACTGCCTAGGCGCGGACGTTTCGGGCCTCTCGGCGTAAGGGTCGATGCTCTCTCCCGCCGCTCCATACACTTTCGATTTCCCCTTGCCTCCTTCTGCTCTCCCAGGGCCTGGCGTCTGACCCGTCGTCCCGTAACTTCTGTTTCGTTGAGCCGCAGACAACGCTGCAGGTGCGGTCGTTCGAAGCGGTGAAAACGCCGCCGCCCTCCTATCCGTGAGGATCCGCTCCTCTTCGTCCCACATCGTCCTCCGCGCCGCTTCAGAGCTAACATCGATGCACGGGTAGTTGTAGTCCCCAAACAACAGTTTCCGAGATTCTGCGTAATTCTCTTCTTCGTCGGAGTCGGGAGCGTGGAATTCGAGTTCTTCCAACTCCTCGTCTGGGTCGTCGACTTGGGGAGGCGCGAAGGGAGTAGGGTCCGCTGTTGTTGAGAAGAAGTTTTCCCTGGTGGGCGAAGCGACGGGTGGTGGGGACCGGGTTTCGTCACGGAAGACGTCCTCTTCCTGCTCTTGTAATAGCGGTGCGTATCCGTCTTTCAAGATCCTTTGATCCTCCAGGTAGGTACGAACGGCGTTGGCAGGTCCTCCAGGTTTCGTGTTCTCCTCCGGCATAGGGAGCCAGTATTTCTGTTGGCCACCTTTAGCGTACCGTAAACCAGCTCGAATACGGCGATCGCGTGCGTATCCTTGATGCATCCCGCCTTCCACAGGTTCGTACTTTTGGTAGCTGACACCCCCGCGCAGTGTCGCCCGACTGTCCACGAGAACGTCGACAAAGCCGAATGCGTCCCGGATAGCGTAGAACATTGGCATTCGGGCGGCGTAGTGCGTGCCAGGGTCGATGTAGTCCGTGTAGGAAAAGGCGAAAGTGTGGGCGATGGCGAAGAATGGCATTTCGAAGCACACGAGTGCGTCTGTGATTGCGAGCGAGATGTGTTCTGCGTCCTTGTAGGGTCCGACTATACGGCCAAACGTCAGCTCTCGACAGAAGTCGCGGCGGAAGTTAGGGCATACCATGCGTAATGAGTCCCGCGCTGACGAGGATAGAAACCGCGATGGCTTGCCAGAAACTGAAGAACAGGATACCTTTCACGCATAAGAATTTAGGAACCGGCCTGTGAAATACGAACGCATGAGCAATTCCGTTTGAGCCCCTCCCGGAGAAGCGTAGGTTCATACCTGAACGGCTTAATGTCGTCGTTGATGCAGACCCAGAAAATAGCCAAACAGTAGAGGGCGACGCAAATGGAGATATTGTAGACGACGCTGACCCATAAATAGCCAGATGCCGCGGTGAGGTTGCCTTCATCGTACACGCCGCTGACTTTCAGGATCAGGGTCACCGCAGCCAGGACGGGTTTGACGTAGACGTATTCTGATAAAGCCGCAGCAGGTTAGCACATGGTGGCACCACATGTAGGAGCGCACAACATACGGAAGATGCCTCTCCGGATCCATAGGAAGGTGAACGGGTCCGAACCGTCAAACTCCCGCTTGAAGATGTTGACTGGGAAGAGATGAGGTTTTGGAGGCCGCCCGTATAGTGTGATG
This sequence comes from Tulasnella sp. 424, assembly GCA_019633425.1. Classification (NCBI taxonomy): domain Eukaryota; kingdom Fungi; phylum Basidiomycota; class Agaricomycetes; order Cantharellales; family Tulasnellaceae; genus Tulasnella; species Tulasnella sp. 424. The sequence goes on along the minus strand of WSUB01000141.1, from coordinate 81,470 downwards.
AGTAAGGACCGTTCTCCGCCCAGGTATGCCACAAGCAAGTGGAAGAAGCAGTAAATGACGAAGGCCTGTGAGGGGGGAATGAAAGTGATAAGAGCGCTGGACCTCCTGTGATGGCGCTGTCCTCCAACTTACCTCGTAAATGTCGCGAATGGCGTCAATGACGAAAGCTGCTTCGAGGGAGAAAAGCGCGATAAGACTTGAGACCGCGTATAGTGGTACCATGATCATTATGCGAATGACCATCCTATGGGGCTCTGCGTCAGCGAGGTAGTCTAGATTGCAATTACAAGGCATGGGCTGACCTCTGAAGGACGGGCTTCCGGTAGTTCTTGAGCTGAAGCCATATTGAGGTAGCGGTCACGAAGCAGGCGATTAGGGTGGCGACTCCAGCTGTTAGGAGGATGGTTGGCGAGAGCGAGTGGCCTGACCCATGGTCGGCGTCTTGCAGGGCCGTTGAGTTGGTCATTGTCGTTGTTGCACGGGACGTAAGTGAGGTCTCCCCTTCCTCCTTGTCCTTGAATGCAAAAATCCGGTTGAAGAATGTCCCGCAGGAAACGGACGCAGCAGTTGTAAGCGGTGGTTTGAGACCGAGCCGGTGCGTCACTGTTTCACCCTGTCCTCTGTGTTGGGGCGTTTGGTCGGGTTTGTTTCCCAAGGTCTTCCCATCCAAGATTTTTGGAACACCGGCCACCAACGCTTGATCACCCCATCTCACCGAACGCCGCTACGATGAAAAGACCACGTTATTTCGATTCCTACAAGTCACTTCCACGCATGGTAAGAGCTCAATTCGTCATTTAACAAACAAAGGTGTGCTGACGACTCTTTTTTGGCAGTCGTGGAACGCGCGCAACCTGTACAATCTTTGGTCACGTTCAGTCGGCCCGCACAGCTCGAACAAGTTCAAAAACAACATCACCCGCTTCCAAGAATCATCCTTGAGTCTTTTCAAGCAGAGGTGGCAGTCGAAAAAGCTCGTCCGAGCGTATCATGGAGACTACATTCCTGAAAAGAAGTTCATCCGGTGGTACTTGCCCGAGCGACTTCCCGATCCCATGGCTAAACAGGGGAAATCGCTGTCAACCAAGCCGGGCCAAAATGCAGAGGCTGCTGAGACAGCTAAGTCGAAGTCCGCGGAGGCTTGGGCCCGACCGGGGCAGAAGTTCAAGGAAGCCGCCGAGGAAGGATCGACGCGCGAGAACGCCCACCTCGCCCCGATATCGAGTTTGATGTTTGCGGAACTCGAGCGGAGGATCGACGTGATTGTGTTCCGTAGCTGCTTCGCGCACAGCATCCACGCTGCCCGACAGCTTGTCGTTCACGGCAAAGTCAGACTCAACGGTATTAAGGTAAGTGTTCCCTCTAAACCGCTTTGGAAAATGATGGCGCTGACGAGCTGGAACACTTTTTTTAATAGGAGAGCAACCCGAATACTCGGTTGAACCCTGGTGACATGATCTCCGTCGACCCCGAAGCGATGACCATCCTCCGACCTCCACCTCAAGCAGAGAAGGCCGAGTCGACTGAGAAGAAGGAAACTTCAGCAGAAGCCTCAGAGTCCGAGTCCAAGACTGAGGCGGGGTCATCCGAGACGACGACGACCACCGCCGCCACGTCAACAGCCGATCCAGCATTCGCGCTTCCACCATACGCCGCTCCATTCATTTTCATCCCCGCTTATCTCGAAGTCAACTTCCCAACATGCTCGGCCATCTACGTCCGCCATCCGACCGCTCGTCCCAGATACTCGGAGATTCCTTCACCGTACGACGCCGATGGAGAGATCGTGCGGTTCGCCTGGGAGTGGTATGGTAAGAACAGGACGAGGATACGTGGATGGAAGAGGGAGATGAGAGATATCATGGAGAAGGGCAAGAGTGGATGGGATGGGCGGGTAGACTAGGCGTTGTCGACCCTTTTGTTTCTCCTTTGGCAATCCCCATGTTACCCTCTTCTTTCTACCTTATTAAATTCACTTTCGATTGTGGGCCAAGGTTTCCTGAAGAGCAAACTCCTTCGTGTCAAATAAGGCAGAACCGGGTCACGACAAAAGAATATAAAGAAATCTTATCAAAAGATATTACATCTCTAGCGTACTCCTTTCCACCTCCTCTCGCGGAGAGAGGTGTCAGCTATCCAACCACAAATTATTAGCTCCTCAAAGCACTAGTCCTGTTCGAACATGCACATTAACACCGATATGCGAACTGTTACAAGCCAAGGCTGCCAAGCGCTTGAACGATGCGAGAAATTTCGCGGAGATACTCGGGTGACACCACGTGTTCCTTGACGATAAGGTTGCGAATGGGCTTGGAATTCGGGTCGCTCCGCCTCTGCCGCACCAAGTGGTGCAACTCGCCGTTCAGCTGCTCATACATCAAAATCTTCCTCTGGTCCAGCAGGCTCGGAGCGTCCTCTCGCCTCTCGTCCAACCTCAACGTCGTCAGCTCGGGGAACGCGAGGAACGATCCCCCTAGTTTCGCCGATCGACTCGCCCCTCCGTCGAATCGGAGGGACAAAGCGTACACCATGCCTTCCAGCCCCGAGTCCGACGAGATCAGGTGAAGGTACTTGGTTTGAGGGAGTCCGAGGGCGCACATCGCGATCACTTGGCTCTGCCCGTAGAACCCCGCGTCGTCCGGTGGGCCTTCGATGACGAGCTTGGGGCTGTAAGGTCGCAAGGCGGGACCGAAGTGCGTTTCCATCGTAAGCGATAGAGACCCCCACTTGTCCACCGGATGATCGGTCGTTGCACCACCGTCCCGCTCCCACGTTGCAGGCCCGAGGAAATGAAGATGGTGCCCCCCGCTCTTAAACTGCACGGATTTTTGGCCGATGCGGACGCGGAACAAGATATCCGGGTCCTCTGACGCCGCGTGCGCGAAGTGTTTGGCGAAACGACGGATGATGGGCTGACACGTCCCCGTTTCGAACGTCGTGAAAACGTGGAGCTTGGTCGTCTTTGGGTGCTCGATGGCTGAGATGAGCTGAGCGGTTGCGTCGGAGTGGATGTACTCCATGACGATTTTTTCCAGGTTGGGTAGGACGACGGACCCCGCTTCTATGTCACGATAGACCGGATCGATCCAGCACCGGGAAATCGCGAGCTCGGTCAGCGACTTGGCCGCGGCGAGCGTTTCCAGGATGTTCGACACGTTGACGTCCCGGACATCGTTCAGGACCAAGTTCCTGAGGTTCACCGTGTTGAATTCCCCCCAAATGACCGTGCAAGAGGAGACGGAGAAATTCTCGACATTGGCGATGGCGGTACTAGGTACGGTAGGGACGATGTTGGCGTTTGTCGATCCCGGAACGAAGTTGACCGATACCTCGCGGAGACTGGGAGCGGGTTCGTGAAGCAAGACGGTGATCGTGGTTAAGTTGCACGCTTTGACTTGAAGGGAGTGCCAGAGGTGGGAGTATGGGAGGATCTGGTCAACGTAGGAGCAGTAGCGCGTCCTGTACAGTTCGCACCTGCAGGACACGCTGAGCAAAGCCCCTTGGCACTTTTGAAGCGCCATGGCTACGGCCTGCTCCGGATCCCGGCAGGACGTCGTCGCCCACAACGTCCCGGCGTTGTCGATGATGCTTGCCCACCGGGAGCACACCAATCGAAGCCTGCGAAGGGCGGCTGAATATTGCAATTCGGGGTGAAGGTCGTCTAGCGCTTTATGGAAGATTTTGATGAGGAGCTCGGGCGGGAGGTTGTTGCTGAAGTCGGGACCCCTCTTCATTCGTCTCAATAGGAAGCTTCGTTCCGCAGATGGTCGAACGATGTTGGATTAAAGAACAGAGTGAGAGCGCGTAAAGTGTCAGTTGAGACTCTGAACTTTGGGTAGTTGGACCGAAAGCCCACCTTGTGCTTTGACTGATGAGGGCTGCGACGCCGAGTAGAGCCAGGTGGCGGCGAAGTCGAGGAGCCCTGGTGTCGCGTTGGGGGTTCATGAGAGGACAGATTCGACGAGGTATAAGTGAGGAATGGGGAAAAGACGGAGGAGGGATAGGCAACTTTATCAGTAAGATGTTGCGAAAGAAAATTTTGTTAGTACCTCAGGTTATATAGATATAGAATACGACTGACGATCAACATGGAAGATCAATTAAAGACGTTTGCAGACGAGATCAAAAGATCTGATCATAGATAAGGCATCTTTCACGAGCATGGGAGGGGGGGTGTCATCTGAAAAGAGTTATCACGGAAGCGTATTGAGTTTGAAGCTGGGTGTCTTGGTTCGAACCGAAATGCCATTGAGAAACCATCCACCTACGAAGTTGCCATCGAAACGCATGGTAAGAATATAATCAACATATTTAGCGGTTACTATACCTTTTGCCCCGGGCGTCTCAGTTGAATGGGAAGAGCATTTCTTCTCTCAGAACAGAGTGTGGTGGCGCGGGAACGGATGGTGTCGAAATGCGAACAGGCACGTGCCGACTCAACCGTTGACGAAGTCCGACTTCGTCAACGGTTGATCAGCTGCATTATCTCTACAGTACTCCGTTAACGTTGAACACATACTACTCGGATGCATTGCTACCATGTATTAGTTCTCCAACGACGCGCCCAACACGACACGATGCCTGTATCATTTTCATCACGTGCACAATTAGGCGAGCATTGGCGACGAATCGAATGAAGGATCCTCTTCATATGTTCCCTCCCAAATATACATACACTGTTAGAAGATGCCGACTCAAACCCGTTATCATCCGGGGTTGCCATCTGCAATAGCATATAGCGGCCCTGACCAAGGCTCCCCCAATCCCCAACCCAGTCTCCTCGACAATTCTTCCAAAGCTCGATTAGCACTTCACACGCTAGTAGAAATAGCTTATAGATTGAGTTCCACGTTTCCGGGAAAGGCAGTATCCTTCCTATGTTGGTGACTCAATGAACGGATCTAACGGGCGGCGTTAGCGGTGGAGGCCGTTTCCTTGGAGAAATGCAAGGCTGCCGTTCACCACTGCACCACATCCGTGCCCCACATCTGAAATTCGTTCAATCGTGTTACTTGAAGAGCTTTAATACTTTGAGCGAAGTCTTTCCTCGTATCCCTTTGTCCACCAAGTCTACCTCGAATGACATCCACAAGCAAAACACGGCAAAGGGCCAGGAACAAGAGGAGCGTCTCCCTAACCTCTGGGAAGGGAGCCAAGAGTATGATTCAGTGTGTTTGTGAAAGTAGTCAGTACTCTGAGCTCCCTGAATCCCGTTTATCTTTCCTCTTACATTTCCCTGGCCACTTTCCTCCCGATCTACTAACGACCTCGGACGACCTTGGTGAACCAGTGCAAGAGTTTGGAATGATGATACAATGTGAAGAATGCGACTCTTGGCAACATGGCTCATGCGTTGGGCTAAGCAAGGAGGAAGATTGTCCTCAGCGGTATTATTGCGCGCGATGTCGCCCTGACCTACACCCTCGTGGAACGCGGGTTGGGTAAGTAGAGGGCACATATTATCCTCAAGGTAGTCATAAATCCTAACATTTACACTCCCTCATATAGAGACTTCCCATCAGCGGCGATAGAATCCAATAGGAGCCTAGGTACCGGTAGCGCGGGGCGGGAATGCCGCCCTCATCGAAGGCACGGGTATCGAGCCGGATCTTCTAGAGGCCTGTTAACCAGGTAGGTATCCCTATATATTATATTTAACTATAAAGAGTCGAGCCCCATTAATATGTGGCTTTAGGGGGACGGGTACTCCACCACACCCCGATATCAGCGCGTCTTCCACTCCGATTCTTCCTCCATCCAAACTTTCCGCCCCAGCCACGACTGAAACCGATCCCAAGCCAAACCGTCAGACCTCTGGTGACTTGAGAACAGGAAACGTTGGCAGTGGCCAAGCCCTTCAACCGATTAGTTGCTCCAAATCTATCAACGAAAGCGGCAAAACTCGTAAGCTACCTGAGGAACAGACTGACATGAGCTTTATACTAACATGTCTAGAGCTTCTCAGAGTCAGAACTGGGCGTTGAGTCGGAAGCGCCCGGAAGCACAACGAAACGTCTTAAACCACACACCTATCAAGGAAGCAGCATTCGAAACATGCTCGCACTGTCCACCTACACCCAAACTACCTTTCTCGAAGAAGTCAAGCGAGACTCAATAATAGAAGCATTTGCCGCTAGAGCCGCCGAGGTCAGACTTACCGACCGTGACGACGAGTTTGATGGGCAGTTGGTCCACGAGATTCTTGACCTGCGAGAGGTTGCGCACCCAATTGCTCTAGATCCCGAGGTAAAGAAAACACTGGACCTCGCTGAAGAGCTTTCTAGAGATCTATTGGCGTTCCAGGAGAGATTTGGAGCCGGAGAACAGGTTCAACCCAACTGCGCGCGTCGGGAGAGGGCCAGCCAGCGAGTCGAGGCACGAAGAGGGGGTGACAGTCGAGTCGGATAACAGCATGTGTCAGAGGATAAACCGTTTCTCTTTGTAAACTCCCATCCCCTTCAGTGCAACCTTCAGTCGCGTGGATATCATGCCCGCTGTGACAATGCCTGAACGAAATGTCACGTCACAGCGGTCGCATTCGCCTTCCGTTCGATAACTTTTCGATAACACATCGATAACACACCACTCGCTCCTTCACAACCTTTGTCCCGTCAGCGATTTCCTCAGCCACTCTCCTTTCGTCATAGGCCAAGCGGACTCTGGCTGTCAGTGTTTGTGGGCGATATACTCCCAGCTAATAAAGGGTCGAATATGTTTATGAATATCCTCCGTCGTATTACACAGCTCAAACTATCCAATCGTTGAGGAGATATCCCTAGGAGTTTTACGAATACATTCCGATGACAGGTAGGATTCACGCTGCTTCATTTCAAAACAGGCTATACTGAATCCATCTTCCTTAGACTACGTCGTAGTCTTACACAACTTGAGACAGAGGAATTTAGTTCGTTATGTCGAACGGACGGAGGAGACCACCGGACCGGACCGTACAGATTCTTGGGAGAGTTGGTTTCACGGTACGAAACCTCCCCAGATGTCGAGGACCCGTTGCTAACTGGCATTTAATTATGGATATAGTCACAGAGCTCCTCGATCTAGATCCTGTCTCTCAAGGCCAATCCTACCAGCACAGCGCAAAGACGAGGGTGGAGGCAAGAAATGGAGCAGCGAGACAGGTCCTCTATGCCATCCACTATTATGAAAGAGGGCAAGTTGATATGCCCCGAGCTGGATTCCCAATTTACGGTTAATGCCGACGGACAACCAGTGGTTTGAGCAAAGCTTTAGTGTTTCGGTTCTCGATAGCAACGCATTTCACCTGTCTTTGCAGAACATATACCCTAACCTTAGCCAGGTAGTCGTGCGACCCATGATATACAGTCTACGTGATAAAGGCATAGTTAACCAGTCTGTCGGCCCAACTGGTTGGAAAGGTGACTCAGTTATTTGGACTCGCATGCACGGGTGCTCGCTCATACACGGAGGCTAGCCACGATAAAGTCTTGAGTCCGAGCATGGCGACAGTGATCGGAGCAAACTTTGGTACGAGTGTTATAGATATCCCGTCGACGTAGATATGTTTCCCGACCCGGGAGATATACTCGCGGGCCGATCACTCGGAGGAGTTGGAAGGCCCACTGGTTGGCACGGTCCTAAAGACAAGCCACGAAACGACCGTAGGCTGGCCTTTTCCCCTTCCTGACAAGTTCGATGAGGTCTGCTCTCGAGCTCATATGGAATAGAATCCCTTTTTGTCATGTTATGGGCTAAGAGGATATCCCATTTTGAACTCAGGGATGGACCAAATTAAGACGGGTGCGCCCTTAGTCTCCGTTGCAGACTGATAACAACTCAGGGTGGAGGTGTGTGCGCTGTTATCTTGCGCCCGAGACTCATGGGTCCCAAAAAATCTCCGGAATCCGGGATAGTAGATATTATGTCTCCGTTTCTCGCTCAGTCCTACAGAGAGAAAACGCGAGCTCTACATCCTGTCGAATTTGAAACTAGGGTCTCTCGAGATTGGCTTTTTTCTGCAGCTTAGCCAAAATTGGCCTCGATAATGCTGGCTTGCTCACACTGAGCGTAATAAATTCAGTAGAATCAGGCTGTCCCGGCTTCCTTTCGTATTATTCTTTGGCAGGACGTATTCAAATTTACAGCTGTCTGCAAAACGATAGGCGGAACATGGGTTTGAACGGATCTAACGGGCGGCGTTAGCGGTGGAGGCCGTTTCCTTGGAGAAATGCAAGGCTGCCGTTCACCACTGCACCACATCCGTGCCCCACATCTGAAATTCGTTCAATCGCGGTACTTAAAGAGCTTTAATACTTTGAGCGAAGTCTTTCCTCGTATCCCTTTGTACACCAAGTCAAGCGAGACTCAATAATTGAAGCCTTTGCCGCTAGAGCCGCCGAGGTCAGACTAACCGACCGTGACGACGAGTTTGATGGGCAGTTGGTCAACGAGATTCTTGACCTGCGAGAGGTTGCGCACCCAATTGCTCTAGATCCCGAGGTAAAGAAACCCTTGGACCTCGCTGAAGAGCTTTCTAGAGATCTATTGGCGTTCTAGGAGAGATTTGGAGCCGGAAAACAGATTCAACCCAACTGCGCGCGTCGGGATAGGGCCAGACAGCGAGTCGAGGCACGAAGAGGAGATAACAGTCGAGTCGGATAACAACATGTGTCAGAGGATGAACCGTTTCTCTCTGTAAACTCCCATCCCCTTCAGTGCAACCTTCAGTCGAGTGGATATCATGCCCGTTGTGACAATGCCTGAAAGAGATGTCACATCACGTCGCGTCACAGTGATCACATTCGCCTTCCGTTCGATAACACGGCTCGATATCGATATTTGTGTCCGAAATCGAAAACAAAAAGGGGTGGGCCGCTCGGAGAGCGGCGATATCGTCACACAGCCTCGTAGGCCCAAGTACAGTGGAGGGTAGTGTGGATGAAATTCAAAGAGAAGCCCCAAAACCCAATATATACCACCACTATTATATTAGCTCTCGGGTGATTCTCCGCGTACATTAGCGCTTACACCTCGAAAAAATCGGCGCGCGACGCGCGCCTCAGAGTCGGATTCCAAGCCCGCATGTATAAGACCCGTTCCTCTTCCATTTTGCCAAGCTTTTCATCTCTAGTACATGTCAGGAGACCAGGCATTTATGCAGCTTGAATAACATATCTGCAAATAAGGTTGCTTTTGTTTCTTTTCCGACAAGGATGATTTGCGAGCACTCTCTACCTGCGATTCTCCCCCACCAGCCGGTCCAAGCGATTCCATCTATGCTTTAAAAACTTGCTCATATACTGTAATTTTACTTGTAGTGGATATCGGTCATCAAATAACATTACATATGAAACAAAACGTATAAATTTGGAGGATAGGGGCATCGGCCCATTTTAAGAGGAAAACCCATACCTCAGCTGCAAAATGGCCGCGAAGAGGTGATATAGCTACTTACCGAACGTCGGCGTGGTTTTAAATGAGGTAGAAGTGGCCAGAGGGCCGGTTTCGATAGCCAGAGTGACCTTTAGGGCCGCTAAATCCGTAGGGTTTGCTTACGTACGATATCGAAACGATATCTTAAATATCGATATCGAGCCGATAACACCACTCGCTCCTTCACAACCTTTGTCCCGTCAGCGATTTCCTCAACCACTCTACTATCGCCATAGGCCAAGCGGACTCTAACTGTGGGCGATATACTCCCTGCTAATAAAGGGTCGAATATGTTTCTGAATGTCCTCTGTCGTATTGGTTGCCAGGGTTTCAGTCCAAAGGATCGACATATACACTCCTATCAGTGTAATTGAAGGGTGCTAATATAGAGAAATATGGAATTAGGCTGTCAGAAACAGGATGCAGGCGAGTTAAAACTTGTGGGGCTGATGGGGGAGTTGACAGCTTAACCGTTCTGACCCAGGCGACGCATCATTGGATTCTGGGGCAACCCAAACCATGCATGAGGCCCTTGGGATATACGAAATTTTGAATCACATCTTTAGCTACTCGCCAAAACGGGACCTGGCTGTAGCAGCGCGGGTTTCGCGACTTTGGAGTAACATCGCGCCAGACTACCTATGGCGACAAATGGATTCCGTTTTTCCGCTGTTGAAGGTCGGCTTTCCTCCTGTAGAAATGGATGGCGAATGGGTGAATTATATTGCATGACCTCAGCTAGGTATGATTACGCTAACGCATTATAACTTGTTTTAGGTCTTAACGGGAAGAATCGAACCCCAAAATTGGGAACGATTTCAGCACTACGCCCGACGTATTCGCAGCCTCAAGCATACTATCAATTATAAAGACAGACTCAAAAGCAGCCACAAACCCTCTCCTAGACAGGTGTGGTCCACACTGGCCTTGAGACGTCCTGGGATCGATCCTCTGCTGCCGAATATTCAAGAAATCAGTTGGTCCGCTAGCGGCGACATAAACAACCTACCTCATGTCATCCACTTTATATCCTCGTCGCTAAAAAGTCTCACCATCACTGTGGACGGCACGGATGTGGGCTCCCCTTGTCGGTTTTTCGATGCGCTGGCGGGATGTACTGGACTTGAACTGGAGAATCTCTCGTTTGAGGGGTCTGATGGGGATGCCAAAGTTGCGGAGCGACTCGCGTCCTTCCTGAAAGGGCAACAAAAGCTCAAAGCTTTGCTAATACCCAGTGACTCATACGCCGAACCACGTACAACCCAGGACATGCTTTTCCCTAACTTACCAATCGGACTTCGAGAACTCGACACGAGGGTCGAGTTCTACGAGAAAAGCGACTACACATCTCGGCTCCAAACCATCCTCCAGCGACTCCCCGACCTTCGAGTTCTGAGACTGGTTCTTACCAGTAACGGTTCCTGGAACTTGTCGGACTTCGAGAGTCTTTCACCGCTCCTCCAAAATCCAAATTTGGAGGAACTGAAGTTATGGGTTTCGGAAGAAATCCACCTTACCCGGAGTGATATTCACGCTCTGGGAAGGGCGTTACCCAATATGGCACGACTCCAGCTCCGCCTTCATTTCAGCACTTCGTCAGCAGTGAGGGTGCCAGCGACTTGGTTGGAGGACTTTGCCAAAGCCTTTCCAAAGCTGCAGGCTCTCACCATTCGCCTCGATAACATCCGTACATCACCTCCGCTTCTGACAACCGCCAACGAAGAGCAGGTCAAGGCGTTCAATCCTACGGCGTTCAATCCTACGGCGTTCAGGGTATTGGATGTTGGAGGTTCGGTGCTGTCGGAGGAGGACGTACCTCGTATGGCGGAGTTCCTTGGGTTGCTCTGTCTTAATCCGCTCTTCGAAATCGTGTACCATGGGAAGCAAAGGGCACCTGCGGACACTACGGTGCCCTGGCGCGACACGGAGGCCATGGTAAAGCTCATTCAACGATCCAATTCCGGCGAATAATCGTAGTCTTCAGGAACAGTGCGTCTGATCGTATCGCATATATCGAATTGCGTTGCTAATTATCTCTTGGCGCATTCGTTTTTCGATCTAGTCCACCTCAACAACCAGTTGGAGAAACGACTTGGAAAACAGACCAACTTTGCGAAACGTGGGCGGGGAGACGGTGCATTGTTGGTTCTATTTGTGGTGGTCGAGACCGGGTTGTACCTCTGCGGCTATTGCAAAACTATTTGGGTGTTCATTTGAAAACGTGACGAGATATGAGCCAGTTCCCCAGGCAAGTAATTTCATCGTGGGAACCGTGGGGCGTGGACTTTGTTTGCAAAATCACAACAAAAGCACGACATCGGAAAAGGGAATCACCAGCACTATCTACCTACCTCACAACCTACCTTTCCCGATGAAGTTAAACGAAACTCAGTACTAGAGGTCTTTGCCGATATAACGCCAGAGCTGCCGAGGTCAGACTGACGAACCGTGATGCTGAGCTTGACGGGCAGCTGGTCCGCTAGATTCTCGACCTTCAAAAGGTTGCGCACCCGGTTGTCTGGGATCACGAGGTGAGACATTGCTGAATAGCATTATAGAAATTTGCTGCCGTTATGGGAGAGACGTGGGGGCGGCGAACATATTCGTCCGAACCAAGAGAGTGAGAAGAGAGAGGACCCCTCCTGCGCGCAAGCACTGGCACGACGCGGGAGATGACAGTCGGATCGGATAGCAACTGTGTGTTATAAAAGTTTCAGATAGTGGACCTTTTTGATAAATCCCACAGCCAACATTCCTGATTGCTGTTAATAATATTACGTACGTCACGTCACGTCACGCCACAGCCTCCGCTTTCGCCTCCCACCAGCAGATCGGTGGCACACCACTCATCATTTCGTTACCCTGGTCCTGTCGGCGTTGCTCTCACCCATCCTCCCTTTCGCCCCAGACTAAGCGCATTCTAATTGCCGGGTTAGTGGACGATTTACTCGTTGCGGAGTTGACGGCCGAACCACCCCGACCCAGGCGACGCGTCAGTGGATTCTGCGGCATCCCGAGTCATGCACCAAGTGCTTGGGATATACGAGATTCTGGATCATATCTTTAGCTACTCGTCAAAGCGAGACCTCGCCCTAGCTGCACGGGTTTCGCGGCTTTGGAGTAGCATCGCGCTCGACTACCTGTGGCGGGAAATTGATTCCGTGTTCCCGCTATTGAAGGTCGGATTTCCTCCTGTAAAAGTGGATGGCGAACGGGTGAATTAACTTATAGCACAACCTCAGCTAATTATGATTAAGCTGATGCATTTGACTTGTCTAGGTCTTGACGGGAAGAATCGAACCCCAGAATTGGGAACGGTTTCAGCACTACGCCCGACGCATTCGCCGCCTCAGCCATGACGACGAGCATATCTACCAGCTCACAAGCAGTCACGAACCCTCTCTTAGCCAGGTGTGGTCCGCACTGGCTTTGAGACATCCTGGGATCGACCCCCTGCTGCCGAAGATTCAAGAAATCAGCTGGTCCGTTGACTACGACATGGACAACCTGCCTCATGTTATCCACTTTATCTCCTCATCGCTCAAAGCTCTCACCATCACTGCGTCCGCCACGAATACGGTAGAAGACGTGGCCACCGCTTGTCGGTTTTTCGATACGCTGACGGGACTTACCGGACTTGAACTGGAGAATTTCACTTTTGAGGGGTCTGATGGAGAGGCCAAAGTTGCGGAGAGACTCGCGTCCTTCCTGAAAGGGCAACACAAGCTTAAAGCTTTGCGAATACCCAATGACTCATACGACGAACCACGTACAACCCAGGACATGCTTTTCCCTAACTTACCAATCGGACTTCGAGAGCTCGACACTAGCGTCGAGTTCTACGAGAAAAGCGACTACACATCTCGGATCCAAACCATCCTCCAGCGACTCCCCAACCTTCGAGCTCTTCGACTGATTCTTTCCAGCCTCGGTTCCTGGAACTTGTCGGACTTCCGGAGCCTTTCTCCGCTCCTCCAAAATCCAAATCTGGAGGAACTGACGTTGTTGGTTTCAACAGAACTTCACCTTAACCGGAGTGATATTCACGCTCTGGGAAGAGCGTTACCCAATATGGCACAACTCAATCTCCGCCTCCATTACACCATACTTCCGGCAGTAAGGGTGCCAGCGACTTGGTTGGTGGACTTTGCCAAAGCCTTTCCAAAGCTTCAGGCTCTCACCATTCGCCTCGATAACATCCGTACATCACTTCCGCCTCCGGGAACCCCCAACGAAGAGCAAGTCAATGCGTTCAATCCTGCGGCGTTCAGGGTATTGGATGTTGGAGATTCGGTGCTGTCGGAGGAGGACGTATCTCGTATGGCGGAGTTCCTTGGGTTGCTTTGTCTTAATCCGCTCTTCGAAATCGAGTATGAGGGGAAGAAAAGGGCACCTGCGGACACTGCGGTACCCTGGCGCGACACGGAGGCCATGATAAAGCTCATCCAACGATCCAATTCTAGCGAGTAATCGTAATATTCAGGAAAAGTACGTCTGACAGGACTGCATATATTGAACTGTACTACTAATTACCCCTTGGCGTACTCATTGTCTGATCTAGCTCATGTCAATAGAAAATTGACGACCTGAGAAACATCAACTAGATTGAACGTGGACGGGGAGACGGTGCTTTGATGCCCCTATGTATTTGGGTCCATACAGGGTTTTACCTCTGTGGCTGTTACAAAACTATTAGTGTTCATTCAAACATGACGAGATGTGAATCGGCCAGCTCCATGTCAGTGATCTCATTATGGGAATGTGGGACGTGGACTTTGTTCGCGAAATCACAAAAGCACGACATCAGAAAAGGGAATCACCAGCACTGTCCACCTACCTCTCGAGCTACTTACCTTTATCAATAACGTTAAAAGAAACTCAGCACTAGGAGTCTTTACCGATATAGCGCTAGAGCTGCCGAAGCTAGACTGACGGACCGTGACGCTGAGCTTGACGGACACCTGGTCTATTGACACGAGATTCTCGACCTTCGAGAGGTTGCACCCCTGGTTGTCTTGGATCCCGAGGTGAGACATTGCTGAATAGCATTATATACATAAATTTGTTGCCGTTGCGAGAGAGTACGGAAGGTTTCGGCAATGATGACGTAGTCTACGATGCTATGACCCCGCACCCTTACAGCCAGTCACGGTGTCACAAAACGCTTGGGGAGTGGAGCTGTCCCTGAGAACCCTTCCATATGGGGCCGGGGAACATATTCGTCCCAACCACGAGAGTCGGGAGAGAGAGGACCCCTCTTGCGCGCAAGCACTGGCACGACGCAGGAGATGACAGTCGGGTCGGAAAACAACTATTTATTCTAAAAGTTTCAGATGATGGACCTTTTGATAAATCCCATAATGCAACCTTCAGGTGTGTCGATATCATTCCCGTTGTGGTCTGTCATGCTTGCAGTTAATAATGTTACGTACGTTATGTCACGTCACGCCACGGCCTCCGCTTCCGCCTCCCACCAAGCGGATCGGTCGCATACCACTCACGATTTCGTTACCTTTGTCCTGTCGACGTTTCTCTCACCTATCCTCCCTTCTGCTTCAGATTAAGCGCATTCTAATTACCGGGGATTCCTTGTTGCGGAGTCGACAGCCGAACCACGGTGACCTAGGCGACGCGTCAGTGCATCCCGAGTCATGCACGAGGTGCTTGGGATATACGAGATTCTGGATCACATCTTTAGCTATTCGCAAAAACAAGACCTGGCTATAGCTGCACAGGTTTCGTGGCTTTGGAGCAACATCGCGCTAGACCACCTGTGGCGAGATATTGATTCCGTTTTCCCGCTGTTGGAGGTCGGCTTGCCTCCTCTAAAGATGCATGGCGAATGGGTGAATTTCCTTATAGCACAACCTCAGCTCAGTATGATTAAGCTGATGCATTATAACTTGCTTAGTTCTCGACGGGAAAAATTGAATCCCAGAATTGGGAACGATTTCAACACTACGCCCGACGCGTTCACCGCCTCAGCCTGAATGACGGGGATACGGGCTGGATCCAAAGCAGCCACGAACCTTCTCCTCAACAGGTGTGGTCCACACCGGCCTTGGAACGTCCTGGGATCGACCCCCTGCTCCCGAATATTCAAGAAATCAGTTGGACCGTTATCCACGAGATGGCCAACCTACCTCACATTCTTCCCTTTATCTCCTCGTCGCTCAAAGCTCTTACCATTACCCTGTATCTCACGGATGCGGAAGCAGAGGACACCGCTTGTCGGGTTTTCGATACACTCGCGGAATTTACCGGACTTGAACTGGAGAATCTCACGTTTGAGTGCTATGGGGGACAGATCGACGCGGTGGTGGAACAATTTGTGTCTTTCCTGAAAGGGCAACACAAGCTCAAAGTTTTTCGAATAACCCATGATTCATACGACGAATCACGTGCAACCCAGGACATGCTTTTCCCTAACTTACCAACCGGGCTTCGGGAACTCAAAGCTAGCGTAGAGTTCTACGAGGAAAGCGACTACATAACTCGGATCCATACCATCCTCCAGCGACTTCCCGACCTTCGAGTTCTGAGACTAGTTCTTACCAGTAACGGTTCCGGGAACTTGTCGGACTTCGGGAGTCTTTCTCCGTTCCTCCAAAACCCAAACCTTGAGGAACTGACGTTGTGGGTTTCGGAAGAAATCCACCTTAACCGGAGTGATATCCACGCTCTGGGAAGGATGTTACCCAATATGGCACGATTCCATCTTCGCCTCCATTACACCGCTTTGCCAGCAGTGGGAGTGCCGGTGGCTTGGCTGGTGGACTTTGCCAAAGCCTTTCCAAAGCTTCAGGCTCTCACCCTTCGCCTCGATAACATCGGTCCATCACTTCCGCTTCCGGGAACCGCCAACGAAGAGCAGGTCAATACGTTCAATCCTACAGCGTTTAGGATATTGGATGTTGGAGGTTCGGTGCTGTCGGAGGGGGACGTACCTAGTATGGCGGAGTTCCTTGGGTTGCTCTGTCTTAATCCGCTCTTCGAAATCGAGTATCATGGGAAGCAAAGGGCACCTGCGGACACTGCGGCGCCCTGGCGCGTCACGGAGGCCATGGTAAAGCTCATTCAACGATCCAACTCTGACGAATAATCGTAGTCTTCAGGATAGTGCGTCTGATCGTATCGTATCTATTGAATTTTGTTGCTAATTATCTCAACGCATTCATTGTTCGATCTAGCCCACGTCAACAACAGCTTGGGGAAACGACTTGAAAAAAAAAAAACAATTATGTTGAATGTGGGCGGGGAGACGGCGCTTTGATGGTCCTATTTGAGGTAGTCGAGACTGGGTTGTACATCTGTTGCTACTGTAAACCCTACTCGTGGGTTCATTTAAAACGTGACAAGATATGAACCAGTTCCCCAGGCAAGTGGTCTCATCACGGAAACCGTGGGGTGTGGGCTTTGTGTGCGAAATCACAACAATGCACGACTCGGAAAAGAAATCTGGGTTTCTCGACAGCTGCCTTCTCACATAAAAGATACTTGTCTCCAAGGATGCAGCATCAGGAACATGCTCGGACTGTCCACCTACAAGCTACCTTTCTCAATGAAGTCCGACAAGCTCTGTTTTGAAAGCCTGTCGGACGGACCAAGATGATGGTTTTGCTGGGGCAGCTGGTTTGCGAGATTCTCGACTCTCGAGAGGCTGCGTACCCAGTTGTCTTGGATCCCGAGGCGAAGATAACGTTGAATACTGCTGAATAGCCTCCGAGAGACTTATTGGCGTTACGAAAGGGATATGGGTTGGGGAACATATTCGTCCCAACCACAGGAGGTGGGAGAGGACCCCTCTTGCGCGCAAGCACATGTACAGACACGAGCCACACGACGCGGGCGATTGCAGTTGGGTCGGATAAAAAGTTTTTATTATAAACGTTTCCGATGATAGATCATTTTGTAAGCCGCACAATGCAACCTTCAGGTGTGCCGAATTCGCGTTGTGATAGATAATCTCTCACAAAACCAGGTAGCGTAATATTCTCTTGCCTGGTGGACTTGCTAGGCCGGCTCTTTGCTGAGTCGAGCACATTCTAAGCATAGTGACTTCTCTTTTTACAGTACCCTCTCCAACTATCTGATTTAGTAGCTCGATATTCGTCAATCCGATTCCCCTCCGAAAAGCGTTGACCATTTGGTATCCACTCTTTCAGAGAACTTGCCCCAAAGCAAGGACCATGCATATCGCTCCCATATCCACAAGTGATGCATCTTCCGCAGCTAGTCGTTGAGTCGGGTCTTTCAAAAGGCGGTTTCTCCGTCTTGCCGAGGCCTAATGTGATCTCTGGGCCGAAACCCCGTCACGGGGGTCACGTCACGTTACACGCATTGTACCTCACACGCAACCAAACCCTCCCGGTGGTTTTTTCTTTCCCTCTTTCAAAGTATATCTGCGACTCTCATACCTTCAGGGGAACTTATCAAATCTTCTGTGAGTGAACTTTTTATCATTACTAGACTAACTTCAATTATTGTCTTTGTTCAGTCATGGGATTGACCGTTCTCGCTTTGCTCAGGTTTTTTTCCTCCTTCCCTCCCCTCAAATCTAAACCAACGCAGTCGGTGTGCATCTTTGTATCGAGTTTCTGGTGGGATTATGGCTGTAGGGCCTGACGCTCAAGATGCTGGTGAGTCCGAACATGCTACCCTCGATAACCAGGGCGTCGGCGAATCTAACGCCCTTTGGATGCGTCAACACAACTCTCGCCCAGTCGATCTCGATACATCTCAGGAGATGCACCGAATGCTGGCGGTACACGAGATTATCAGCAACATTGTTCAGCACTGCCGACCGCACGTTCAGGCTGTAGCCGCCCGGGTCTCTCGCTTCTGGTGCGATGTCGCACTGGACTGGCTCTGGAGGGACATCGATTCTATTCTCCCGCTCATGAGGCTTCTTGCCCCGCTAGTAGATACAGAGAGCGGTTTGGTGAATATTCAGCTCCCCTTTTGCGTCAGTCAGACCAGGACTGACCGCAAGTCGCTTTGTTGATCGTTCCACATATCCTAGGCATTCGCGGAGAAAATTCAGCCCCGGAATTGGGAGCGTTTCCGGTATTACGGGCGGCGAGTTCGCTGTCTTCGTTACGACGACAGCGATCCAGACGGGGTATCAAATATCGCTTCGAGCAGTTTCGCGTCCGACCTTTCAGTCACCCTGTTCGCTCTCAAACCCGATGGATTCGGCCCATTATTACCAAATGTTCAAGAGCTCTATTGGACAGCCTCTCACGACGCCCTGAACCTCCAACACGCTCTCGCCTTTCTCAACTCCTCCGTGAAAACGCTGGATATCACGTTGAACGATGGAGAGGATGATGATATTGATATCGCCGCGCGGTTCCTATGCACCATCTCAGGCATCCGGGGCGTCCGCTTGGAGACTTTCAAGTTCGAATCGACGAGGACGTCCCACCAACTCTTGCAAAGTATGGTGTCCTTACTCCAAGAACAGCAGTCCATCAAAGTTTTGGACATCGATATCGATACCCCGTCTCTTCTAACTGATACAGCTCAGGATTCTATCTATACTGCACTTCCCAAGGAATTGAAGGAATTTGTCACCGACTTGGTTTTCCGCGGTTCCGACGACTATCTCATTCGCGCTCGT
>WSUB01000141.1:0-62344 GCA_019633425.1 Tulasnella sp. 424 | reverse complement strand
ACTGCACTTCCCAAGGAATTGAAGGAATTTGTCACCGACTTGGTTTTCCGCGGTTCCGACGACTATCTCATTCGCGCTCGTACACTTGTTCGACAAGCGCCCCAACTTCGCTCCCTCAAGCTCTACCTTAACGGAGTATTCGGTTGGTGGCCTTCAGAATTTCGCTATCTCACTCCCTTCTTGGAACTGTCGGAGCTGGAGAACCTGGAGTTTGTCATTTCGCATCACGTCAACCTGGACCCGGGCGACATCGCGATTATGGGAAAGTCCTTCCCCAAAATGATGCGGTTCGTCATCCTGCCTCCGCCCTATACCGAAGTCGAGTTTGGAATCGAAGCGACGACTCTCATCGACTTTGCCGCCGCCTTTCCAAAACTCCAAGTTCTCGGCATTAACATCGAGGATATACGCGAACCTCTTAAGCTCCCTTGGAGGTCGGCGGAACAGCCTTCGCATTCCCAACCTCCAGCGTACCCGTCGTTCAACTCGTCGACGTTCCGGCTGCTGGACGTTGGACCCTCGTTCCTGTCGGACGATGACATACCGGATATGGCGGAGCTCTTGAGCGTGACTTGTCACAACCCCCAGTTTGAGATCGAGAACGGACAACTGGAGGAGGACTCAACCAAGGCTTGGCGGAAGGTCCAGGCGTTGGTGAAACTTGTTCATGGAGCGGAACGAGACACCACGAAGCCTTACCATGAGTGGTGTCAAGCTCTGATTTTGGAAAATATGGATATCCAAGAAGCTAAAGATAGTGAGTTCTCTTAACCTTGCGAGAAACTCACCCGTACTTACACGCCTCCCTCGTTGACTTTTGTAGGTATGATTCTCGAAGAATAAGTAACCTGACGAATTCCCAATTGTGCAATGCCCTTGGTGGATCTCTTTTTCTTTCCTTTTTTGATAAATGGTGGGGAGTTCTTGGTAATCCCTTAGGCGTTATCCGGGGGCGGCCTTGAACGTCCCCACGTCCTGCTTCTTCGGGTTCCGGTGGTGGCCGTTGACGGGATTCTGATTCTTGGAATAGTCCTGATCATTGTCTTGTAATAATTACAAGTAATTCTTTGAGTATAAACGAAGGCTTTCTCCATTATCTGTGAGTGGAGGTTGGTGGCCCTAGCGATGACGTTGAGTGCGGATTATAGCCGAGCCTGCCACCCATCGGCTGACAAAATGTCAAACACTCAATAGGGGCCCCCCGGTTTCGCCTGTTGCCGCGGGCTTCCTAACCCTCGGAAGGTCAATGGTAGTACGGAGAAACTCCGAAGAATGCTTCCTGTGCCTCTGGAGGGAGCAGTCCCGCGGCCGGGCCCGCTCTAGTACCGACTTTACGGTGGAGACAGCTAGAAGCGAAATGTGTTCACTTATAGCGTAGTTGAGAGGAAGACACATTTCTACGAGCGGAGCTTCTCGGATGAGGGAATTGTGTGTTACGTACATCCATAGCACTCAAAAGCCGGGGACCGTTCTTTTAAACTGGCGCACGTGAGACCGTAAACAACGACTTCGAGGACAATAGTTACGCAACTTACTAAGGAGGAGCTTGATCATGTGCAGGAAAACGAATACGCCGTTCAGTTCATCTGCTACATCTATCCTCCTCAAGGCTGTAGGAATCGATGACTGCTCTCCGCCTCATCTTTGACGGCTCATTTCTAAATGCGTATTACATTAACCGGTCTTCCGTCACCATCGCAGTTCGGCTATTGTCCCGAGCTCTCAAGAATGTTCTCCAAGAGTTGGCATAGCGGTCATCTCTGAACGACACCAACTCGCGTAATGTTCGATTCCTCTCAAGCTCACCGGAATTCAGCTTGCAGCTAAGGCGGCTGTGCCAAACCAACTCTTTGCTAACTGGAGCACATTATAAACATACCTGCTCTTTTCCTCCTAGCACCATCCCCAACACTTCGATGTAGCTGGACTTTTCCTTTCCGATTCCCCTTCCGAAAAAGCTGCCTCGACCTTTGGTCTCGCCACCTTCTAGCGGGAGCCCTCATTGAGTTGTCTTGACGAGGCACCTAGATTTTTCTCGTATCCAATAGTAATGCCCAGTTGCTTGACGCCTCTCTCACTGACTGGTTGATGAGTCGGGTCTCGAAAAGACGTGCGAGGCCCAATATTATCGTTGTCACATTATGTCACGTCACGTCACACGCGCTGCAACCGTCGCTTGCAACCAACCCCCCTAGTGAACTTTTCTATTCCCTCTTTTAAAGCCTGTCTGCGACTCTCATACCTTCAGTATAACCTATCAAATCTTCTGTGAGTGAATCTTCTTAATTGGTGGGTCAACTTCAATTTTCTTTGTTCAGTCATGTCGATTGACTATTGACACGTCCTACCTCTGCTCAGGTTTTTTCCTCCTTCCCTCCCCCGAATCCAAGCCAACGCAGTCCGTGTGCCTTTCTATACCGAGTTTCGGGTGGGATTATGGATGTAGATCCCGACGTTCAAAATGCTGGTGAGTCCGAACATGCTACCTTCGATAACAGGGGTGTCGGCGAGGCTAACGCCCCTTGTATGCGTCACTACAAATTAGCCTCTCGCCCAATCGGTCTCGATACATATCAGGAAACGCATCAAATGTTGGCGGTACATGAGATTATCAGTAAAATTATTCAGAACTGCCGACCACGCGACCAGGCTGTAGCCGCACGGGTCTCTCGCTTCTGGTGTGATGTCGCACTGGACTGGGTCTGGAGGGACATCGACTCTATCCTCCCGCTCCTGAGGCTCCTTGCCCCCCTAGTAGATACGGAGAGCGGTTTGGTGAGTATTCAGCTCCCCTTTTACGTCAGTCAGACCAGGACTGACCCCAAGTCGATTCATTGATCGTTCCACACCTAGGCGTTCAAGGATAAAATTCAGCCCCGGAATTGGGAGCGTTTTCGGTATTACGCCCGGCGGGTTCGATGTCTTAGTTATGACAACTGCGTTTCGGACCGGATATTAGATATCGATGCGAGCAGCCTGGCGACAGACGTTTCAGTCACCCTATTCGCTCTCAAGCCCGATGGATTCGGCCCCTTATTACCAAACGTTCAAGAGATCCATTGGACAGCGTCTTACGACGCCCTAAACCTCCAACACGCTCTCGCCTTTCTCAACTCCTCCGTGAAAACACTGGATATCACGTTGTACAGCGAAGGGGAAGACGATCTCCATATCGCTGCGCGGGTCTTATGCACCATCTCAGGCATCCATGGTCTCTGCCTGGAGACATTCAAGTTCAAATCGACGAGGACATCCCACCAACTCTTGCAAAGTATGGTGTCCTTACTCCAAGAACAGCAGTCCATCAAAGTTTTGGACATCAAGATCGATACCCCATCTCTTCTAACTGATGCAACTCAGGATCCTATCTATCCTGCACTTCCCAAGGAATTGAAGGAATTTGTCACCGACTTGGTTTTCCGCGGTTCCGACGACTATCTCATTCGCGCTCGTACGATTGTTCGGCAGGCGCCCCAACTTCGCTCTCTCAAGCTCCACCTTAACGGACTATTTGATTGGTGGCCGTCAGAATTTCGCTATCTCGCTCCCCTCTTGGAATTGTCGGAGCTGGAGAACCTGGAGTTTGTCACCTCGCATCCCATCCACCTGGACCCGGGCGACATCGCGATTATGGGCAAGTCCTTCCCCCAGATGGTTCGGTTCGTCATCGAGCCTGTGCGGAGCGATTTCGAGTTTGGCATAAAAGCGACGGCCCTCATCAATTTTGCCATGGCCTTTCCAAAACTCCAAGTTCTCGGCATTACCATCGAGCAGATACGCGAACCTCTGAAGCTCCCTTGGAGGTCGGCGGAACAGCCTTCGCTTTCTCCACCTCCAGCGTACCCGTCGTTCAACTCGTCGACGTTCCGACTGCTGGACATTGGACCCTCGTTCCTGTCGGACGATGACATTCCGGATATGGCGGAGCTCTTGAGCGTGCTTTGCCACAACCCCCTGTTTCAGATCGATTACGCACAACCGGATGACAACTCAGCCAATGCTTGGCGAAAGGTCCAGGCGTTAGTGAACCTTGTTCATGAAGCGGAACGAGACACCACGAAGCCTTACCATGAATGGAGTCAAGCTCTGATTTTGGACAATATGGATATTGAAGAAGATGAAGAGAGTGAGTTCTGTTAACCTTGCGAGAAACGCACCCGGACTTACACGCCTTCCTCGTTGACTTTTTAGGTATGATGTGGAAAAAGAAGTAGCTAGCAGAATTCGCAATTGTACAACTTGTTTGGTGGCTCTCTTTTTCTTTGCTTTTTGTATATGGTGGGGATTCTTTAGGCGGTGGAGTGGGGCGGCCTTTAACTTCTCCGCATTCCTGATGCTTCGGATTGCGGTGGCGGCCGTTGACGTGATTCTGATTTCCCGGAAATTTTCTGGTAATTTTCTTGTTATAATAACAATTCTTTGAGTATAAGATGAAGACTTTCTCCATGGTCTGAGAGTAGTCGAGTGGAGGTTGGTAGCACCAGTGATGACATTGAGATGCCGACTGCAGCCGAGCCTGACGCCCCGAGGCTGACAAAATGCTGAACACTCAACAGCCCCCCCGGGGGTTTGTCTATTGCCGCGGACTTCCTCACCATCGAATGGTCAATGAGAGTACGCAGGAACCCTCCTGGGAGTACTTCCTGTGCATGTGCCTCTGGATGGAGCATTCCCTCTCTACTATCGTTACAGCGGAGACCACTAAAAGTGAAATTTGCTTAGTTATGGCGTAGTTTGAAAGGAGGACACATGTCTGGGAGCGGGGCTTCTCGGATGAGGGAAGCACGTGATAAGTCTACACCACCCAAAGCCCGGGCCGGGACCGTTCTTTTGAATCGCACATGGGACTGTGAACAAGACAGTAGCTACGCAACTACCAAAGAACAACTCGATAATGCACAGGAAAACGAATACGACGTCGACGATTATTTCAGCTGCTACATCTATCCTCAGTAGGGCTGTAGGAATGATGGATGGCTCGGATCCGAATATATATCATATTGACCGACCTCCCATCAGGAGTGCGCTGCGATGATCTCTCGAACTCTGGAGAAAACCCTCAACGAGTTGAAATGGCGCAATGTCCTCTCGAGCTCGCGCGACTTTAGCTCGCAGCTAAGGTGAACGTTCCAAGCCAGCTCTTTGACAATTTGAGCGCATTCTAGACACACCTGCTCCTTTCTTAGACTTTCCAGCATCACCTCGAACTCTTCGATGCACCAGGGCTTTTTCTTTTTTCAATTCCCTCCGAAAAGGCTGCCTCGACCTTTGGCTCCGCTCCTTCTGATGGGATCCCTCCTTGAGTTGGCTTCATGAGGTACCGAGATTTTTCTCGGATCCAATAGTAATAACGACCTCTCTCGCGAGCTAGTTGATGAGTTGGGTCTCTCGAAAACGCGGGTTCTTGGTCTCTGCAAGACCCTATATTGTCATCTCTGGGCTGACAGCCTGTTACATTAGGTCTCCTTGTCGTGCGATCAAGCCCCCCCCTCCCCTTGCTGAACCTTTTCTTCCCTCTCTTAAAACCTATCTGCGACATCTAGACCTCCAGACATAACCTTCTGTGTCTACTGTGAGCAAGCTTTTCTTATTCCCAGAGCAAATTCAATTATTTTCTTTGTTCAGCCTGTGGATTAATGACGCTTCTCGGTTTGCTCAGGTTTCTTCACGCTTCCCTCACCCCAAATTCCAAGCCAAGCAAGTCTGAGCTTTCTCTTGTATCGCGTTTAGGGTGGAATTATGGCCCAGGATTCCGACGTTCAACTTGCTGGTGAGTCCAAATACGCCCTCCCCAATAGTAGCCGGCCTCGGTGAAGTTAACGCCCCCCAACCACACTTGCCTGTGTTACCACGAATTAGTCTCTCGCTCAGTCGGTCTCGATACATATCGGGAGATGCACCGAATGCTGGCAGTATACGAGATCATTAGCAACATCCTTCAAAACTGTCAAAGGCACGATCAGGCTGTGGCCGCCCGAGTCTCTCGCCTTTGGTATGGCGTCGTACTGGACTGGCTCTGGAGGGATATCGACTCCGTCCTACCGCTATTGAGGCTCCTTTCCCCACTTGTAGATACTAAGAGCGGTTTGGTCAGTATTCGTACTCCCTCGTTGTGCTAGTCATACTGGGACTGACCACAAAGTGGCTTCGTCGGTCATTTTATACATCCTAGGCATTTGCAGAGACGATAGAAGCGCGCAACTGGGAGCGTTTCCGGTATTACGGACGGAGGGTTCGCTGTCTTCGTTACGACGACAGGGATCCAGACGGGAGAGCACATCTCGCTTCGAGCAGTTTCGCATCCGACTTTTCAGTCACCCTGCTCGCTCTCAAACCAGCTGGGTTCGGCGCACTATTACCAAACATTCAGGAGCTCCATTGGACAGCCTCTCGCGACGTCCTGAACCTCCAACACGCTCTCCCCTTTCTCCACTCCTCCGTGAAAGCGCTGGATATCTCGGTGGATAACGTAAGGGTGGATGATGTCCATATCATCGCGAGGTTCTTGCGTACCGTCTCAGGCATCCACGGTCTCCGCTTGGAGACTTTCAAGTTCAAATCGATCAGGGCAACCCTACAACTCTACCAAAATTTCGCGACTTTACTTCAAAACCAGCAGACCATCAGAGTTCTAGACATTGAGGTCGGCCACCTTCCAGATCCGAATGAACCGGGTCCAGACCTACCCCACCCTGTACTTCCGAAGGAATTGAAGGAATTGATCACATCGTTGAATTTCGACGGCCTCGCCGACTATCTCACTCGCGCTCGTGCACTTGTTCGGCAAGTGCCCCATCTTCATTCCCTGGAGCTCTACCCGGACGGGCCGTGGAGCTGGTGGCCTCTAGGATTTCACTATCTCACTCCCTTCTTGGAGCTATCGGAGCTGAAAAACCTGGAGCTTTTCGCCTTGGAAGGCATCCACTTGGACCCGGACGATATCGGGATCCTGAGCAAATCGTTTCCCAAAATGGTACGGTTCGCCATTAAGCCTTGGCCCCAACCGCGGTTCGAGTTGGGAATAAAGGCGACAACACTTATCGACTTTGCCGCGGCCTTTCCAAACCTCGAGGCTCTCGGCATTAGAATCGAGCGGATAGATGAGCCTCTTGAACTGCCGTGGAGGTCGACGGACAATCATTCACATTCTCAACCTCAAGCGTACCCGTCGTTCAACTCATCGACGTTCCAGCTCCTGGACGTTGGACCCTCGTTCCTGTCGGACGATGACATACCGGATATGGCAGAGCTCTTGAGCGTGCTTTGTCCCAGTCCCTTGTTTGAGATCAAGTACGAACAACTGGAGGGAGAGCGCGAACCCCAGCCAGACTCAACCGAGGCTTGGCGGAAGGTGGAGGCGTTGGTGAAACTCGTTCATGGAACGGAACGAGACACCACGAAGCCTTACCATGAGTGGTGCCAAGCTTTGATTTTGGACAATGTGGATATTGAAATTGACGAGGACGAAGAGAGTGAGTTCTGTTAACATTCCGAGAAACGCGCCCGAATTTACACGCCTTCCTCGTTGACTTTTCTAGGTATGATTGCTGAAGGAGAAGTAGCTTGAAGGAATTGTACGCTTCATTTGGTGGCTCTTTTTTAGATATTTGTTGAGGAGTTTTTGGTAATACTTTAGACGTCATGCGGGGGTGGAGGTGGGGCAGCCTCGCATTTCGGCTTCAACTTCTCCGTGTTCTTCGCGGTTCGGATTCCCGAGGTGGCCGTTGACGGGGACTTGATTTCTTGTGATTTCTTGGAATATTTCTGGTTGTTCCATATAATAATGATATAATAATTGCCCGAGTATAAGACGAGGATTTTCGCAGAGTGGAGGTTGATGGTAACGGCGATGAGGTCGAGATGCCGATCACAGCCGAGCTTGAGTCCGAGCTGCTAGCAAATGCCGAACACTCAACAGGTGCTCCCCGGGTTTTGTCTATTGCCGAGGACTTCCTCACCCTCGAATGGTCAATGGGAGTACGCAGGAACCCTCCGGAGAGGGCTTCCTGTGCCTCTGGATGGAGCATTCCCTCTCTACTACATTTACGGCGGAGACTACCGGAAGGGAGATTTGTTTCAGTTTGAGAGGAGGACACATGTCTGGGAGCGGGGCTTCTCGGATGAGGGAATCGCGGTGCTACGTACGTCCATACCATTCGAAACTCGGGGGTCTCCGCTCCGTCGGGCGGGATCCCTCCTTGAGTTATCTTCCTGAGGCGCCTAAATCTTTCTCGTATCAAATACTAATGACCAGTTCCTTGGCGCCTCTCCCGCGGGCTGGTTGATGAGTTGGGTCTCTCTAAAACGCGGGTTCTCGGTCTCTGCGAGGTCCTATATTATCATCCCTGGGCTGAAAGCCTGTTACCTTACGTCACGTCACGTCACACGCGCTGCATTGCGATCAAGCTTCTCCCCCCCCCCCCTTGGTGAACTTTTCCCCTTCCCTCTCTTAAAGCCTATCTGCTACGTTTAGACCTGAGAGGACAACCTTTTGTGTCCACTGTGAGAGAGCTTTTCTTATTGCCAGAGCAAATTCAATTATTTTCTTTGTTCAGCCTGTGGATTAATGACGCGCTTTGCTCAGGTTTTTTCACGCTTCACTCACCCCAAATTTCAAGCCAAGCTCTTGTATCGCGCTGAGGGTGGAATTATGGCCAAAGATCCCGACGTTCAACATGCTGGTGAGTCCGAGTACGCCCTCCTCAATAGCCGGCATCGAAGTTAACGCCCCCCAACCACACTTGCCTGTATCACCACGAATTAGTCTCTCGCTCAGTCGGTATCGATACATATCAGGAGATGCATCGAATGCTAGCAGTCCATGAGATCATTTGCAACATTCTTCAAACCTGCCAAAGGCACGATCAGACTGTGGCCGCCCGGGTCTCGCGCCTTTGGTGTGACGTCGCACTGGACTGCCTCTGGAGGGATATCGACTCTGTCTTACCGCTCTTGAGACTTCTTTCCCCCCTCGTAGATGATGGTAACGGTCTGGTGAGTATTTTACCCCCCCCCCCCTTTGTGGTCTTACTGGGACTGACCACAGAGTCGCTCCGCCGATCCTTTTCCACATATCCAAGGCGTTCACGGGGAAATTTGAGCCCCAGAATTGGGAGCGTTTTCGGTATTACGGTCGCCGGGTTCGCTGTCTCCGTTACGACGACAGCGATTCAGATGAGGTAGAGGGTGTCGCTTCGAGTGGTTTCGCGTGCGACCTCTCAGTCACCCTGCTCGCTCTCAAACCCGCTGGGTTTGGCCCATTGTTACCGAACATTCGAGAGCTTCATTGGACAGCTTTTCACGACGTCCTGAACCTCCAACACGCTCTCCCCTTCCTCCACTCCTCAATGAAAACGCTGAACATCGTGTTGAACTACCAAGAGGATGACGATCTCCTCCCTATCACCGCGCGGTTCTTGTGCACCATCTCGGGCATCCAGGGTCTCTGCTTGGAGACTTTCGCGTTCCACACGAACAAAGCATCCCTCCAACTCCTGCAAAATCTCGCGTCGTTACTCCAAGAACAAAAGGCCATCAGAGTTTTGGACATGCCAATGGAAATCGGTCACGAGCGTGCTCTGCACAATTCGGTCCAGGACCTTATCTACCATGCACTTCCGAAGGAGTTGAAGGAATTTACCACCGATTTGATTTTTTTCAGCTTTGACGACTATCTCACTCGCGCTGGGACTATTGTTCGGCAGGCACAGCAACTTCATTCCCTCAAACTTTACCTGGACGGATCGTCGGGTTGGTGGCCTGAAGGCTTTTACGATCTTACTCCCTTTCTGGAGCTATCGGAGCTGGAAAATCTGGAGCTTGTCACCTTCAGCGGCATCCACTTGGACCCCGACGACATCGTGGCCCTAGGCAAGTCATTCCCCAAAATGGTGCGGTTCGCCATCAAGCCTCTACCTTGCCCCGTTGCGTTCGATGTTGGAATAAAAGCGACGGCACTCATCGACTTTGCCACGACCTTTCCAAAGCTCGAGGTTCTCGGCATTCGCATCGAGCCGATCCATGGACCTCTGGTACTCCCGTGGAGAAGGTCCACGGACCATCATTCACATTCACAGGCTCAAGCATACCCGTCGTTCAACTCGTCGAGGTTCCGACTGCTGGACGTTGGGCCGTCGTTCCTGTCAGACCAAGACGTACCGGATATGGCAGAGCTCTTGAGCGTGCTTTGTCACCACCCTCTACTTGAGATCAAGTACGAACGACAGGAGGAACCGGAATACTTGGAACCGGAGGAAACCCCCGAGGAAGATTCAACAAAGACTTGGCGGAAGGTGGAGGCGTTGGTGAAACTTGTTCATGGAACGGAACGAGACACCACGAAGCCTTACCATGAGTGGTGTCAAGCTTTGATTTTGAACAATATGGATGTTGAAATTGACGAGGACGAAGAACGTGAGTTCTGTTAACCTTGGGAGAAATGCGCCCGGGTTGACACGGCTTCCTCGTTGACTTTTGTAGGTATAATTGCTGAAGGAGAATTAGCTTGAAGGATTTGTCCGCTTCATTTAGTGGCTCTTTTTTGGATATATATATGTTGAGGAGTTTTTGGTAATACTTTAGACGTCATGCGGGGGTGGAGGTGGAGCGGCCTCGCATTTCGGCTTCAACTTCTCCGTGTTCCTCCCAATTCGGATTCCCGAGGTGGCCGTTGACGGGGACTTGATTTATTGTGATTTCTTGGAATATTTCTGGCTATTTTCATATCATAAAATAAATCCCCGAGTATAAGACGAGGATTTTCTCCATGGTCTCAGAGTGGAGGTTTATGGTAACGGCGATGACATCGAGATGCCGATTACAGCCGAGCTGGAGTCCGGGCGGCTGACAAATGCCGAACACTCAGCACGCGCCTTCTGTTTCGCCTCTCTGCCGCGGACTTCCCTCACCCCTTCACCGTCCCTTCTCCAGTATATATAAGCCACCGGCAGCTCGTCGAAGCTGACTCCTTTTTTATTGCTTTCCTCTCACTTCTCCCTCTTCTCTCTCCACTTTCTTTTACGTGCTCATGATCTCCCATCAAGCTAGAAAGCCCCTGACACCACAAACCAGTGGAAAAGTCTTTTATCAAGCGCGAATGCCAAAGGAGACGATAGCGATGGACTTGTATACGACAGAATGGGACCCTTCGTACGCGACAAAACCTCTGCGAACTAACCCGCCGCACTGGGGAGACATCGCCCACCGAGCGCCGGCGGGAAGGTTAGAGCAGTGGATTTGGAGGAAACGGCTTTGGTTCGAGTCGACTTTCATCTTGATCGTATTAGAGCCATGGGAGAAACTCCTCGTATGTGAGTATTCGTTCTATTGACTGTGTCGTGTGAAGACAGTTCGATCGGCGGCCTGCCCCCTTTTTCCCTAGGTACGGTGTTCGCACTACTGGCAGTCTTTTTCACCTGGAGCGTATACTATTACCTCCCTGCCCAGATGCAATCCATGTACACAAGAACCAAGTACTACATCCTGGGAGACGAGGGCGCTCAAGCAGAGGCTCTAACTTTCATCCTGCGTCAAGCCACTTCATCTAACAAATGATGCCCAATCTAGAAGCACGCACAAACACACGTCGATCGCCGCGCCCCTACCACGCCCCAACGTTCTGCCAAGCCCTCAATTTATTGTACACTCACTATAACTCGTTTCTCTGTCTCCCCTACTGTTTTCCTCTGCCATCCACTGTATATCGTACATCCGTTGATTGCGTTATCGGAGCTGTGTCATCGCTGATCGTCGAACCCTTCCCGTGAGACCACACGGCGACCGATAAAGCTTAAAGTATCCCCGGAGACTTTCCGCTCTAATTATAGGTTTCCACTTTTCTATCAGGACTCCCTTTCCGGATTTCGTTGATGATTTTCGGATGATACATTAATCTCCGCCTTCGCTGGCCGACCTAAACATTCCCACCTGGTCGCCCTTTTATTCGGCTTCAATGAATCCCGATGTAGAAAGTTTTTACATAAAGCAATCGACTGATCCCAAAAAGAAAAAAGGCCTTGGTCGCAAGGCTGTCCAGTCCTACTCATATTGTATGTACTCGGAAAACCACGATCAAGGTCTGGAATGGACGTCGAGCCTGAGGGTGCGGGCAAAGCGATTGGCTCGAAGTCTGCGAAATCCACATACGACAGCCAACCCTGATTAATAAAGATCCCTGCAATTTAGGGCATGGGATTCGTAAGCGACCGACCCCCTTACCAATTCTTGCTGTCCAGAAACCGGTCTCAAATACTTCCAGGACCCCGCAACAGGTTCCCGGACTAAGAGAGGTAAGGGCCGAACCAAAAATTGAGATTGAAAAATCTTAGTAGGCTGACCGACCAATTGTGTTTTAGGAATCGTGTAATACTGTCTACGTCTGGGACCGTATAAGGTCCCTGGCGGCGACAACGGGATCAAGTCGCGTGAGGTGACGATCCTAGAGGTAAGGACCCTGACACCCTTGGGGGTTGTTCGGAAGAGGTCATTTCCGAGGGGGTTGCTGTGGGTTGCTGGCAAACGGGGGGTTGCTGGATAGAATTATCCGTGCCGGGGGGCCGATGAATCGGAGACAGCTGTAGAATACAAGTCGCGCGTGAAGAAGAATCCCAAGCGTCTTAGTGAGTTCTGTACCGAAGATAATTCCGAAGACATGTATGTCGATTCGGTGTACACGGAGATTGAGGAGGATGACGGCGGCCCGATTACTTCACGCACCATCCTTCTCGCGGCGCCGTGGTTAGCGGAATGCGAACGATAGCCATTTGTCTCTCAGCCGCTTTGTTCATCTATTCATTTGTAGTGTTTTTGTACATTTTATCTGTACCTCATAGCTGCGCTGCTCCGAGCCTTGGTCTCCCCTGGACTAGTCAAGACTCCGAAGGGGTCTTCCGTCCTCATGATCCGACCTCTCTGCGGGCAAGACCCAGACCGTTCTACCAGCTGATCCGACCGCTGTATGCGAGACCCCTTTCGTCCTGGACAGCCTAACGTCCAAATTTGGGTCCTTTTCATCCTACTTTGGACGCAACCTCTGACCGCGCATTCTGGGGTTCTGTTCACACCTAGTCGCCCATTTATTCGTCTTCAACAAACCCAAATGTACAAAGTTTTTAAAGCGATCGACTGATCCCAGAAAAATGAGTGTTGGTCGCAAGTCTGTCCGCGAAATCACATATCAAAGCCTGGAGTGGGGGTCGAGCCTGAGGGTGCGGGCAAAGCGATTTGCTCGGGGTCCGCAAAATCCATATACGACAGACAACGCTGACTAACAAGGTACCCTGCAGTTTAGGACATGGGGGGCGATACGTAAGCGGCAGGCTTAATATAAGCACGCGTCCAGCGCTTGACAAGCCCCTCACCGATTTCTTCTCTCCTGGCAAAGCAGAAACCGGTCTCAAATACTTCCAAGGCCCCGCAACGGGTTCTCGGACCTTGGAAGTTTGTAAAATGGAAGAAACGTTTTGTAAGCGTAGGTGCCATCGGCCCAGAAACGCTGTCAGACGAATCAGCCGGTCCCCTTGCGGGATGGATTCGATCTACCACCGGGATGCAGAACATCTGCCCTTTCTAATGGTCAAAAAATTATAGTCAAGCTTCGTTAGAGGCGTCGGCCCTTTTGAGACTCACCCTTATACAAAGAATTCGCCTCCCATCAAAAGCCAAAGTGGGAAGCAAGGTCACCGGCGGACCCGGAGGCTCGCCGGTGACACTGGGATAAAGTCGAAAATATGGAGGCCGTGGAGGCATGTTTGAGGTGGAAAGAGGGTTGGGAAGGTACACGATCCAACCATCGAGAGTGATTGCAGCGAGATCCATTCCTCTGGGGCATGCTCTGAATTCATCGAAGGTATCTGATAGTAACTGGATTTATCATGTTTCACCACTGTTTTCTTCGCAATTTCGACGTAGCCGTGCTTACCATATCGGAAGGGCCCATCGGGAATAAGCTTTCTCTGACTTGATTGGGATCGCGTGCTTCGGCAACGACCGCAGTTACTTGGATGTGCTGTTCCAACTCTGACGTGTCGTCGTTGCCACCGGAATCGTCGGGTAGCTGATAAAAAAAGCAAGGAACATTCCCTGCATGAAGTTCCAGGATGCTAAACCTCCAGATCGGATCGATATGCACCGCATGCCCGATGTCGTTCGGGTTTTCTGCTGTACCCCACGCGTATAAAGCTATGCAAGTATTCCAGCAGACGTACAGATGCCCATCCCCCACGGCAAGATCAACCACGTATTGTTCCATATCCGACAGCGTGCGCAGGCCACCCTCCCATGCCGGTGGCTCCAATCGTACCGTCCTTCGTCGGGCCATCGGGGGAATCTCCCAGACGTCTACTTGGTGAAAGTGCAACCCATTTGCACTGTGGACTGAAACAGCCATGTAAGGGTAGCAGACCCGGACTTTATGGATGCTTTCATTGTATTCGAGTTGGGTAAAAGGGAGATAAGCGCCCCGTCGAGGCACCCCTTCCCTTGCACCCGGTTCACCGTGGTCGTCGGTAGGATCGACAGATGGAAAGGGCCGACCGGTACTTCGTTCCAGAGGTGGATAATTTGGTGGGAATGAGGGAACAGGTTCAGGAGACGCTTGGATTTGTTGAGGCGAAGGCGAGCACGGCAGATACGTCGAGGGGTTGAAACAATCGGCCGACCGCCTCCAAATGTCGAGAACGTTCCTGTCCTCACAAAACATAACAACGAACCCACCACTCGCCTCTAGACTGACGGATTCTCCTGGGTCGAAGTATCTCTGGTTGTTTTGGTGGATTTAGTCAAGAAGAAATTTGAGAACAAGAGGAAGTCGTCAGCATGACAATAACGGTCAGAGAGCGCGGGGAAAAAGGGAGGGCTCGTACCCTTGGAAGAGACCAAAGACATTCCTGCGTATTGATGCTTAATACTAAAAGTTGCCCCCTGGGTGTCGTGGCAATGACCGTACGTTCGACCTCGTCCACCTTGAAATTTGAGACGGTTGGCATGTTGGACTCATGCATACTTTTCGTTTGCACTCGATCAGGATGCAGACCGGGGCCAGCGCCTTGCCATGCTTGTTCGAGAGTAAAGTGCTTCTTGCCTGAATATTTATGACCATCGGTTGGCAAACTTGTTTTCCAGTATGATGTAGTGAAGCAACCAGCGGTGCGGCCGACTCACAAAATTCCTTCCAGTCACTAACACCTCTAAGCCAGTCACTGATGTATGGGCGCTTCAACGCATCTTGCAGGTGATCGCGGTGACTTGCCGTACTGTTGCATCCGCTGAACAAGTCATCCTCCACAAACCCGTGGAGGAGGGCTGCGGCCCGATAGACGGCATCTCGGTTTGTGGATATGAGATCCCGGAAGGATGTTGATGTAGCTTCGATTGAGCAGATGGATTGGATAGATAAGTAACATAGTATTTTCAGAGTTATTTCTAGAGGGAGAGAGTGGATCGACATCGGCAAGTATGAGTCGTTCTTGACAGAGATACCTTGAGCCCAACCCTGGGAACGTCCTTCTCATAGCCGCCTCCCCTGCATTAGGTAGGCGGAACCAGACCCTACACTCGCAAGAAGGTGCTGCGCGACCTCTCGATGCATCACGAACAAAATCACAATTAACTTGATCCAATTTTAGGGTGCTCGTCAGAATAGAATACTGAGCTACAGGGAAATCGACCCATTATGTCATTAGACATGTACAAGCATCGGTCAGAATAGAACACTACGCACAGACGAGTCATTGTGAGGCAGTTAAAGGGGCGTACCTTGATCAGGGAAAGGGTCACTAGAATAAAAGGAATGAGGAGACCGAACGGATGGAAAAATGGCCAAAAGAACGGAGACATTAAGTACTGGCGTGACGTTGAGGTACGGGCAAGTTTACAGAGAAACAAAATTACACAGAAATGAAAATGATTTCATATGTGCCAACGTCGTCGCATCTTTCGACTTTGCTTGTATTATGACACGGCTGGGAGGAAGAAGTCCAAATCGGAGTCAATAAGCATTGCCGAACTATCAATCGTACTGGCCATTCAGCCTGAGACCTGTCCCCGTCCCGCCCCGGGAGCAAGTTTTCCAGTTAGCTCACTGGGATTTCGTCATAGGATTGCTTACTATCACCTCACGGTTAAGTCATCTTGGCGCCAGGTCGACGTGCCAACCTACCCTTCTGCGAACTGATCTGACTGACTTCGTAGAATCTTCACGGATCGCTTATCTCTCCTCTGAGTTTCATTATCCTTTACCACGATCCGCATACCAGCTAGCAGTTTTTCATTCTTTGCACTGTACGTCTTTCTTCTATCTACCACCAATACCTCTTAACCAGAAGGGGTATGCCACTGCGGCGAGTCGGTGAGCAATGTGCTGTACAGCCGTAGGCTGTGCCTTGCTCAAGTATTTAGGTGGTTGTCACAAGTTAAACGTTTTCGGTTACTTTCCAGAGTGCGAGATAGGCCAAACATTCCGCCAATTTGGACGGAAAGAAACGGAAGGCTGATCGTCTAACGAGTGTACAGCTATTTGCCTACCCTGAAGGAGTTCCAATCACCCGAGCTTAGCCAAAGCATTAGCTCGGGCAGAGTCATTACAGATGATCGTGAAAATGTCCAATGCGCGCATGTAGCAATTAATTGCCTTGAGGCTATTTGGAACACGCCTGGTGAGCCTCTCCGCCGAGCCTGAGGAATGCGGTCGCTCGACCAGCGTCGTGTCCGATACTCGCGAAGATGTTCAGCGCCTGCATGTAACATTCGTATGCATGAGTGAAAGCGCACCCACTTCGGATGGGTCTGACGGAGGAACTGACATGACGCGGAGGGATAGGCTGGGGAGTGGAAGGAATTTTGGAATCAAAAACGTTGGAGAATGAGATGAAGTTGATTTGGTATTAGAGGCTGTATTAAGGGAGAAGAGACTGTCATTGCACGAGTGCAGCAAAGCTTGTCGTTTGTACAACGGTGATCTGTCTAGCTGATGCGGTCACGGTGAGGCTGGCACAGCCACAAGCTCTTCAAGTTACTCACTTCGCCCAAAGCTTATCGGGCGGATCATCATTCGTCGGAAACACTTCAGATGCATGAAGAAAATAATATATACCTGCATATGAATAAGGAAAGAGTAGATCTAATAGGCCAGGTCGCGTTCACAAGTCGTTTCACTCATTGAGCAAATCCGCCATCACGGACTCTTCATGATCCTTCTGAAGCTCATCTATCACGTACTCCAGTTCCTCGCCCTCCATAACTGAATCCAAGTTGGGGATTGTGAGCCCTATACGGTGATCCGTCACGCGGTTCTGAAGATGGGGGAACTTTTGGTCAGCTCCCCGTAACGCAACTCTCCACTTTTTCGCGACAGTTGAGAGCGAATTGCCCTTACCTGAGGGAAATTGTAGGTCCGAATCTTCTCGCTTCGATCGGCGCCTTTGATGATGCTTCGTCGATTATCTCGTCTTTCCGTTTGCTCTTCTTGGAGTTTGCGGTCAAGTAAGCGAGCGCGAAGGATTTGCCATGCCTTTGCTCGATTCTGCGAACGAGCCCCCCCAACATGAACAATTAGATTGAAAAACCCCGCTGGGAAAAATGGTCAGATGGGAAGTTCGTACCGAGTGTTGGCTTCGGCTGTCTTGCATCGAAACACTGATACCAGTTGGAATATGGGTCAAACGAACGGCAGATTCCGTCCTGTTGACATGCTACGTGAAAAGTTAGGATTTCAGTGCCATCTGATAGAGGTTGAGTCTTAATTCTTTACCTGTCCGCCAGCTCCTCGTGCTCGCATGACTTCGATCTTGACGTCTTTCTCGTCGATTTTGAAGTCTGCTTCCGTCTCTTCCGGTGCGTCGGATGTTGGAAGAACCTGTTATCGAGATGTCAGTTCACCCTGGAAGAGAATAACTCTTGAAATCCGACTCACCATAACGGTGATTGTACTCGTGTGGACTCGACCTTGGGATTCCGTGGCGGGGACTCGTTGAACGCGATGGACGCCACTCTCCCAGCGGAACACGTCGTAGGATCCTTCTCCTTGCACTTCGATGATCGCTTCTTTGATCCCTCCTCCGCTCCCTTTGCTTCCTTCCAACTGACTGATAGACACAGTCTCCACCCGGAATCCTCTCGCTGAAGCCAATCGCATATACATCTTAAGCACGTCCGCGACGAACAACGCAGCTTCGTCCCCTCCGACTCCGCTTTTCAATTCAACGATAGCTGAGAAGTGCTTCGTTGTCGATGGGGGTACTAATAGTGACGGAAATACGGTTTTGACGTGTTCGGAGAGGACCTCGGTCAACGATGCACGTTCTTCAGCCGCAAGCACTCGAATGTCGGGGTCTGGGTCGTCGAGGAGGGTTGTTGTTTCGCTAAAGGACTGAGCTTCGTTCATCAAAGTGAGTCAGTGCAGATTAAATAAGCTTAACTCACGTTTCTAGCTTCAGTCCAGCGCGTCCAGGCTTGGTGAAGGGGCTCCAATTCCTTTAGAGTCTTGGCACGCTGGATATGGGCGGCGGAACTTCCCTGCGAGTCAGCCTATGCAGGAACAAAGTTTAAGATGTCAACCATAATAATCGAATATATCTGAGCGTACATCTTCTTTAAGCAGAGTATCCCGCTCCTCGACCCTCCGTCGTACAACAGTTAGGATTCGCGATGCATCCTTTTCGAGTTGTTGGACCACATCTAGGTTTTGGGATTGAGCTGGAGGTTTACTTGCAGTCGAAGCCAGTCGAATAGGTGGCCTTGACGAGCGCACTCGGAAGTTGAGCCTGATTGCTGCTCTGAACATTGGCCGGGACTTTGGTCGAAAACTTGGAACAGCGCTGGATCGGGTGACAAATGAGAGCAAACCGACGCCACAAGCGAGATCCCAACACCGGCAACGAATAGAGTTCCGCAGACAAGACGATCGAGAGGCATAGTTTCGCTGCTATATGTCCTACACTGTTGAGTGACAGAGACTCTGGCTTTGAGTAAGCGTCGATGTTCAGTTTTCACGGTGATGATGTTCCGTTGAAGCGTCTCGCGAACATTCCACTGAACGCGTGAATGCGCAAGTGAGAGCCCACACGCAAAAAGAAGAAAGAACTTGATACTCCGCTGCTTCCTAAGCTTAAGAGTCCTCCAATCGCGGATCTTCGTATGAACTCGGTTCCGCGCGTTGGTCGTAGAATTAGAGCGAGTCAGGGGTGACTTCACACGAGCATCGCACCCTCACCAGTTCAGGTCTTAATAGCATCCGGGCACGCTTTCGTCCTCTCGTCCTCCACCTCCACTCCCACCGCACACCACTTACTAGCACCTTCAACGAACAGCATCTAACGACTACAAGCAATGCCTCCAAAGAAAGGAAAGGGCAAGGGAAAGAAATTCGACGATGATGAGGTTTGGTATGCAGACCGTTCACGGCTACTCTTCAATCGTTGGGCGTCGAGGATTCACCTCTGCATCTCCTCTGGATCTTAGGGACAAGATGGGAGAATCGGTCCCATCAACATCAATAGCAAGCCCAGAAGTCGCGGAAGATGACGAAGATATACCGTTCGGAGGCGGAAAGTCAAAGTCGCGCAAGGGCGGTTTCGCCAGTGGTTTTGCTGGCCTCAGTCTTGACGATACAGCGCCTGGAGGGGCTGAGGAAGAAAATGAAGACTTTGGTGGCCTAATGGTATGATCTGAGGCTTCGTTGTTGGGTGTCGAGATTTGAGGTTAATTTGTCGGCCTCCATCCTAGTCGGCGATCAAATCCACTCAGTCCAAGACGACTAAAAAAGACAAGAAGAAGAAAGATAAGAAGAAGGGCTGGGACGACTATGATACGCTACTCGATGAACAGCAAGAACCCGCTCAGGAAGAAACAGCTCCTGCACCAGCCGCAAGTGCTCCTCAGGAAATGACGGCGGAGGAGCTTGCTGACCTTGGTGAGCAAGGTTCATCGTTCATCAATGGCGAAGCCTAACATGCGTACCGTTTCGTAGAATTTGGCCCTGCAAAAGGCAAGAAGGGCAAAGGGAAGAAAGGTCCAAAGGGCAAGAAGGACGATGACGGTAAGCCATCTTCGAGCGCGACTCCAGAATTAGGTCCTCACAACGCTCTCTACTCAGAACCACCACCACCGGCAGAAGAAGCCGCCCCATCTCCAGCCCCCGCAGAAGAGCCCACCGCATCTCCCGCGCCTGCTGCCGAAGATGATGACGAGGAAGGTGGTAAGAAAGTCCTCAGCAAGAAAGAGAAGGAACGGTTGAAGAAGGAGAAGGAAAAGGCGAGGCCTCGACAACCTCCGACCGTCGACGCCCACTTGCTGACCCTCTTTCTCTCTCTTGAAAACAGGAGAAGAAGCGATTGGAAGCAGAAGCGAAGAAGAAGGAATTCGAAGCTGCTCTAGGCACTCCAAAAGGTGCTGCTTCACCTTCGGTGACCACTCCCGCTGAACCGGCGGCAGGGGAACCTGAGGCTGGCGGAGCGAAACGTGCGTACCTTCAGTACTTTAATCATCGACGGGACTTGAACCTCATACAACTTTCCTTGCATTTCTTAGTGTCTAAGGCTCAGAAAAAGAAAATGAAGGCCGCGTTCGCCGGTGTGGAGGAAACCCCAGCTGAACCAGCAGCTCCAGCCGCTGGACCAGGTGGCAAGAAGGCCAAGGGCAAGATCGCCGCTCTTCGAGAGGCCATGGAAGCTCAGCGTCTGGCTCAGATTGAAGCAGAACGGAAAGCAGAGGAGGAGCGCAAGAGGATTGAAGAGGAGGAGAAGAGGAAGGAGGAGGAAGAGAAGAGGAAGGCTGAGGAGGAAGCTGCAAGGAAAGAACGGGAAAAGGTAGGAGGCGATGATCACGAATGACGGTTCTCGTTCGTCTCTGATCTCGAACTCCTTTCAATAGCAACGGAGAGAACAGCTGAAGAAGGACGGTCTTATCCTCACGGCGAAGCAAAAGAAGGAGCGTGCTGCAGCGGAGATGCGAAGACAAGCGCTTATCGCATCTGGCGCCGTGGTTGCTGCTCAAGCCGAAAAGGGAGCTTCAACAAGCGGAGGTGCCCCCAAGTTCAAGTATGGTGCAAAAGCCAAGGGTCAGAAGCAGAGCAAGGCTCCATCGACGGTGACAAGCGACTCCACGCCAGCCAGTCCTGCGGTCACGGAATCGACTTTACCTCCTGCTCCGGAGCCTACACCGGCCGCACCGTCCCCAGTGGAGAAACCTGCTACGAAGGACAGCTGGGATGATAGTGACGAAGAAGAGGCGGCCCCTGCGGCAGCGGCATCCCCTGCTCCTGCCGTGAAGGACGATTGGGACGCGAGTAGTGATGACGAGGCCTCTGCTCCGGCACCCGCTCCCACCAAGCCAGAACCCGCGAAAAAAGGCGCTGCTCCAGCACCAGCAAGCAAGGGCGCCCCCACCAAAGCCGCTCCCGCGAAATCCGCCCCATCATCGAAAACCGCTGCTCCACCTCCGTCCAAACCCACCTCAGCTGCGAACGGAAAAGCAAAAGCTGCACCTCCTCCAGCGGAAGAGTCCGAGGAAGAGTCCGAAGAAGAGGAATCGGACGAGGACGACTCTGACGAGGATAGCGAGGAGTCGTCTGATGAGGAGCTTACGGCGGCGCAGAGGGAAGCTGAGAAGAGGAAAGCTGAAGCTGCCGCTCGGAAAGCTAAACGGATCGAAGAAGCTATGGCTGCGCGGTCGAAAGATGATTTGCGGTCACCGATTTGTTGTATCTTGGGTCACGTCGATACTGGTAAGACAAAGTTGTTGGATAAGGTGGGTGTCCAAGTGGACATTATT
The DNA here is from genome assembly GCA_019633425.1 of Tulasnella sp. 424. Classification (NCBI taxonomy): domain Eukaryota; kingdom Fungi; phylum Basidiomycota; class Agaricomycetes; order Cantharellales; family Tulasnellaceae; genus Tulasnella; species Tulasnella sp. 424. The sequence goes on along the minus strand of WSUB01000141.1, from coordinate 40,579 downwards.
TAGGCTTTATTTCACCTGCTAATGTCGCCCTTTTCCTCCACCATAGATTCGACAAACCAATGTCCAGGAGGGCGAAGCTGGAGGTATCACCCAGCAAATCGGTGCAACCTACTTCCCGGTGGACGCTATCATTGAAAAGACGAGAGTTCTGGAGACTGTATGTCCACTTACCGCCCCTTTCAGCAATTGATCCAGAGTTTACATCGGATCTTGCACGCACATAGGTCGGGATGAATTTGCCTGAGTTCAAGATTCCCGGTTTGTTGATCATCGATACTCCGGGACACGAGTCCTTCACCAATCTCCGGTCACGTGGAAGTTCGCTTTGTAATATCGCTGTCCTGGTCGTTGATATCATGGTTGGTTTAAGCCATCTTACAGCCCAAAGTTTCTCATCTGGCTGACGCTTCGACCTCTTATAGCACGGTCTTGAACCCCAAACTCTTGAATCCCTTCGATTGCTCAGGGACCGCAAAACTCCTTTCATCGTCGCTCTTAATAAGGTAGGGAGTGGTTTGTATATTGAGGAAACGTCAATTGATCACTTGCTCCTCAGATTGACCGTATGTTCGGCTGGGAAGCAATCCCCAACAACGCTGTTCAGGACTCGCTGAAGAAGCAGAAGGCCTCTGTCCGAAAGGAATTCGAGACTCGAACTCGTGATACCATCCTCGCCTTTGCGGAACAGGGACTGAACGCCAAGCTCTATTATGAAAACGACCAACCTGGACGAATTGTCTCTCTCGTTCCAACATCGGCCATTACCGGAGAAGGTGTTCCGGACATGATCAACTTGCTTGTCAGCCTCACTCAGCAGAGGATGAGCGACAAGCTCATGTACCTATCCGAGGTTGAGTGCACAGTCCTCGAAGTCAAGGTTATCGAAGGCTTGGGTACGACCATCGATGTCGTGTTGTCGAACGGTGTCCTGCGGGAAGGAGACAAGATCGTGCTTTGCGGATTGAACGGACCAATTGTGACGCAAATTCGTGCCCTCTTGACACCTCAGCCGTTGCGGGAGCTACGTATTAAGGTAAGTCACATGAGGCTCTTTTACATCTTTATCGACCTATCCTGACGACATCGTATTTCAGTCGGCATACGTTCACCACAAAGAAGTCAAAGCGGCTCTCGGAGTGAAGATCACCGCGCCTAACCTGGAGAAGGCCATTGCCGGCTCGCGCCTCCTTCTCTGCGGACCGGACGATGACGAAGAGGACCTTCGAGAGGAGGTCATGTCGGATCTGACGAGCTTGATGAACTTCATTGACAAGACAGGCAAAGGTGTTTGCGTCCAAGCCAGTACCTTGGGTTCTCTCGAAGCTTTGTTGGATTTCCTGAGGTCTAGCAAGATCCCTGTTTCGGGTATCAACATCGGTCCGGTGCATAAGAAGGACGTCATGCGTTGCGCTACGATGTTGGAGCGAGCAAAAGAGTTGGCTGTCATCCTCTGTTTCGATGTTGAGGTAGACAAAGAGGCGGACATCTTGGCAAGAGAGATGGGTATCAGGCTGTTCAGAGGTACGACTCTTGAGCACGTTTAGAAGAATTTCGAGATTGCTAACATCTCGATCCCGTACAGCCGATATTATTTACCACCTTTTCGACGCTTTCACTGCTTACAACGCCGAAATGATGGAAGCCAAACGACGAGACGCTGCTCCGCAGGCTGTCTGGCCGTGTCGACTTCGTACCATCGCTTGCTTTGCCAAACGTGATCCCATCATTCTCGGAGTGGACATCATTGATGGTTCGCTGCGCATCGGCACACCTCTCTGTGTCGTCAAGCCAGATCCTGTGACTGGAAAGAAGGAGGTTATTCGTTTGGGTAAAATGTGGGACCCCGTTTCGCATACTTCTCCCATTCTCGCTGTACTAATCTCGGTGACATTCCACAGCACTTCCCTGGAAATCAACCACAAGTCGATGGAAATCGTCAAAAAGTCTCAAGCCGGTGCTGGTGTTGCCGTCAAAATCGAGCACGCGGTGTACGAGTCTGCCAAGATGTTCGGAAGGCACTTCGATGATAAAGACGAAATCATCAGTCAAGTTACTCGGCAGAGCATCGATGTGTTGAAGGTGAGGAATTCGTTGTTGTCGGTCTAGGTAGTTATATTTGATCCAACTAACTACTTACCCCATCATTTAGGAGTCCTTCAGAGCTGACGTTGCGCAAGAAGAATGGGTACTGATTAAGCAGCTGAAGCCGGTACGTCGATATGCGGCTTTTCACTCGCTTCGGTGATAGATCATTAACCCATTCCGTTGGCCTACAGAAACTTGGTATCCCGTAGTCACGTCCTTCGTAGTAATTCACTAGTCTACACTGTCATCTGTCGAGTCATCTCGCAAGAGGAAATTGGAGAGGAATGATGATATTTGTAAAAGGATAGATCGAGCGTACCGCGGATATACGAAAGAATGGCGAGATAGACAGGCAAATATCTCGAACTACACGGGAAATAAAAGGGAATAAACGAAAGCAAGATAATGGGTATCATTGCTAGGATCCACGCTCCCGGAAATCGTTCGCCAATAACGAAAGTCCCGATTATCGTGGTGGCCTTCCAAGTCCTATGCAAACATTAACCCATCCATCTGCACCTGCCATGCACGCTCCCAACCACGCCATCTCGGCGTCGCCTGGGCAAACGACCCCTTGGACTAAAGCGTACGCCTGAGGTTGGGACGGTGGTGGCGGGAACAGCAAAGGTAGATGAGTTCTAAGGTGCTGGCGGAGAGTATGTGGTCCTAGGTGATGGCTTGTAAACAAACTGTCCATGAAACGTCAACATCTTTGCGCGACTCACTCTCCTCAACCAGCGGGGGAACTAAATCCTGCAAAACTGGGCCATCAGGCAAATAGATGCGTACTGGTACACTCCTGACGGTGTACGCTCCATCCCGATCTGCGACTGGGGGGCCTGACGGGTCCGTGGACGGGGGTCTGGATGGAGAAAGTGTCGAAGAACCCTGTGGAAGGTTTAAAGCGGTAGGCGGAGGCGAGGTAAAGGTACTCGTGCCATTTGGGTTTGGCGAGGCATTTGGCGACAGAGGAGTTGTTGTGGGGAAGATCTTTGATGCAATACGCCAAAAGTCATCAAAGTTATCTGTACAAGGCCCCAGTACGTCGATGAAGTAAGTGTAAAGCTCTAACAAAGGCAGAACGCAACGTACGATTCTTCAAACTCTCCCAAAGTCCATCGTGGTCCTGCTTTCGTAGTCCAGTAACCCGCTTGGTGTTGCCCCATCGAAGGAAGTCGGCTTCCTTAAGCTGACCCATGTAGCTAAGTTTGCATGATTCAGGACTTGGCGTCAAAAGGAGCTTGTCGATGGGTGGAGATACGAGGTGAAGAGTCAGGCGTAAAGGCTGTGTTGGGGTTGAACCGCCGGGGAGAGGAGGGACCGTAGAGTGGAGACCATGCGAGATAGTGTTGTAGTCGTAAAGAAGACCTATCGGCCAGTGCCTGACGCGTCAATAGTGCAGAAGTGAAACGCTGTTAGTGGGGAACGGCCGAAGAAGTGAAACCCGCAATATCAACTCACCACCGCATCAGCCCACCCCGCTCTGTCTCTTCAAACCACCAGTCGTCTTCTTTGAGTAACCCGGCATTAGTTTCGTCAAGAACCAGGTCAGTGAGATGCTTCTTGATGTCGGGTAAAAGGAGGGGAAGGTAGGAGATTCTAGGCGCTTGGATCTGTTGGGATGCGCGCGAGCAAGCAGAACTGTTTAGCCACAGTTGGTCCTCAAAGACGGGTATTCGTGACTTATCCATCACGTACATAATAGCATTCTAACCCTCTGTCGCTCCCTGCCGGTAATTCTTTGCTGTCTATCTTGATTTCAAGCGGGACTGTGCCCTCCCAAACTAGTCGACGAAAGAGTGAAGTTGCTGCGGGGGTTTGGGAAGGTGCCCCTCCTCGTAATGTCGGTCCATTGGTATATGACATCCTCTGATGCCGATCCAATTGTCTAAAGCGGGGATTTGGGCGGGGAGAGAAGCTGATGGCTGGGGGAAGCCTGACACCGGATCTGAATGCCGCTTGACATGATCCCACGATGCGGAGAACTCAGGTCAGTCAACAGACTTCGCCCGGGGCCCAAATTTCCAGACGCTCAAAACCCATTAGAAGGATATGTCTCGTTTCCCCGATATTTCTTTTTACTGGAACCGTGAAGGTGAAAGCGTCACAAAGCATATGGCATTTGTCATTCAGACCATCGGCAACGATTTCCGACAGAAGGACCGCCTCGGATGGTCATGACACACAAAGAAACAGGCCAAAATAGAGCAGAAAGTGCCATATTAGGCAAGTCTTTCATTGTCCTCATTCCTTTAAATTTCTTTGTATTCATTCACTTTCTTTGTATTCATTCGCTTTCTTTATATTCATTCACTTTCGTTGTCTGCTTCAGTCCCAAAACAGGCCGATCTCCTACATGTGCGAGCCACATGGGTTTCAGAAAAGAATACAATCAATCACTGTGTCTAGGAAGAATCGCTTGTAAGCTCGTGGGCCATCAAACAGAAAGTCCGCCAATCTCGCGGCGGGGCTTTATAACCGTCTTTCTGCAAAGCTCCTCCTTCTCTCACCCACCCCTCTACCCAAGGCTCAATGCATATCCACAATCTTCCCCCCGAAATGCTACTTCAAATACTCTTGTATCTTCCAGTCGAATCTCTCTGCGCTCTGGAGAGTGTATCACGTCACTTCCGCGCGCTTATAACAGAGAATGTCAACAAAATCTACAAGCCTATCGCAATAACGCACCAATTTGCTTCCCAAAGTGCAGTACAACACGGACTCAAAGCAGCGCTTCGTGATACTCTCAAAGCTCTTGGTCCAAGCAAATTGCTGCAAGACGTGGATGATTGGAAGCAGTTCTGTGAGTGGGATCCTGGCTTGAATGAAAGGGAAGCTGACTTTTTAACCAGGTAAGAAGTGCTTCCTTTTGGAAAAATCCTGGACGCCAGCTCGCGGAGATGGTCAACCCCAGTACCGACGGATGGGGAATCTGCTTTTCAGCGGGCAACGCGTTGACGGAGAGATGTTTTTCGATGAGACGGAGAGGACGGTCGCACTTCGCACAAGCCGCAGCAGAGTTGAAGTATTATCGATGGACACCGGAGAGCAGCTCTGGAAGCTGAACGTGGTACGTCAATTCTTTGCTGCCGGTGTTTGCAGTATGCTCAATGGCAGCCCTCCAGAGCCTACGACTCCTGGGAGCCCGTGAGGGTTTCCTGATATTTAAGAGGGAATGGGCATCCGTTATTGACGTGTGGCGGAGGTCAACGGACTGCTACCATCCAGACTCATATCTTCCGTCCTGTCCAACCAGCGCCCAAATTGCCGGATCACCCGAGGCGACCGCTGCCTTTCCATTTGGACACCTCCCACTAGATGGCTCCTCAAATGCTCCGACAATGCCTCCTCCGACTAATAGTGTCCCTCAAGCAGTGCCTGGGTTACCTCGGCGGGGCGTATACCTGCCATTCGCTCAAATCGCATATCGCGCGGGATTTGATCAATCCTGCTATACATATCCTCACCTCGCCGTCCTCCGAAGGTCCTTTCCCAAGGAGGGACTATCTACAGTCGACATTTGGCACCTGCCAACGTTGCAACGGTTGGCCCGGCTCTGTGTCGATAGGGACATTGGGACTGTCGTAGACATTGCTGTCGGTCCAACTCACCTCTACGTGGCTGCATTACAGAGGATTGTAGCCTATAACTGGTCGTCGGCAACCTCGGATCAGTCTGGTGAGCCGGTATTTCTGCCAGCATACCCGCAATTCGTCATGCAGTCTCCGGCCGTCGCTACGAACACGCTACCGATGTTTATATGCGAGCGAAGGAACCAAGACACCACCCCGACGAAAGAAAATGATACGGGACTTCGTCTTCAGAATCTCACTGTTCTCGATCCATTGCCTTTGCCCACCGACCTTAGGAAAATGAACGTCGGACCTGAACTAGAAGAACCATCGGTAAGAGCCACATCATCCTCGCCGAGCGTCGGATCTGAGTTTCGTTACTAAAGCGAGCTTTCTTTTACAGCCAGTCGTTGACAACGACACCGAGCTGGCGCCGCCCCGTAGAATTCGAGCTCGAGCTCCTCGGGTAAGAATCGTCTCATCTTGGCCAGACGTTTGGCTCACGTTTCCCGACCAGGTTTTACAGCCAGTCATCCCAGCTTTCTACATGCTGATGGTATCGCCTGATGGGAAGGATTTACTGGCGCTCGCAGGCAACAGTTGGATGGTGTATCTTCCCAATTTCCCAAGCCGTGGTTCTGCCGCTACAAGCCAAACCAGCATGGATAGCCAAGGAGCCTTTGCACTTGCTATCGGGGACAAACCATCAACTTTCCCTGAAACGACGATGCTTTCCTGGCTCACAGTGATCCGCGACGCGGTGTTTGACGGAAACCGGGTGCTTTTAAGCAATGTAAGTGCCTTTCATATAGCAGTAAGCTCCACTGAATCTTCGATTACTAGTCTCATTTAAACCAATTTCCAGGACGAGGATGTCTTTTCGTTTGTCGTCAAAGACAGACGCCAGCTCGAGCCTACGCAAAACTTGGAAAGAAACGCTGGCTCCCTTCGAATCAGGCCTAATTTTACAGTTTGCGAGTTCAAACAACTGAAGTTGACTCTGCCAGAAATTCCAAACTTCATGCAACTCTCAAACGAGCGTGCTTGGTTCCCTAACCATATCTCAGGTGGGTGTCTCGAATGAACCGTTTTTGGGGCGTGGCACTGAAGATGGCCCGAGTGCAGCTAGAGAGCGTCGTATTGTCTACGTCGATTTCGCAGACTTTGAAGCCACGAAGACTAAGGCGGTAGCGAGCCAACGATAGTACTTGTAGAGCCCCCAATTGTTCTGCCCAAGAGAAATATAACGAACTGTGACGTCAAATCTTGTCTATAGCAGTTACTCCGAATCACTCTGTTTAGGATGATTAGACTTCACCCACAGCTCATCGTGTCTCCTAGCGGCACTGCCCGCGTTAGCAGCTGCGGCATTGGCTCTCCAAACAATCTTCGTTGGACATGCTTTGGCGATGACGATGTCTGGGGAACTTGGGACTCCTCAGGCTTGGTGTTCGCTTGTCAGACAGTCGCTTGGTTTTTGAAGATGACGAGTGGTTGAACCGATTGGCTCGTCTTGGGGAGGATTCTGAGAGGAATCTAGGGGTTTGAGAATTTCCTAAACAGCCGACGAAAGAGACTCGGAAAGAGTGAAGTTGTTGTGGGGTCTGGTAACGTGCCCCTCCTCGCAATGTCAGACCGTCGGTATATGGCAACCTCTAGTGCCGATCCAAGTGTCGTAAAACTGTGATTTGGGTGAGAGAAGATGATAGCCGGGTGGAGGCCTGGCACAGGATCCGCGCGAATACCGCTTGCGCTGATCCCACAGAGCGGAGAACTTAGATGCAGCCCACACGGGATTCGTCCGGGAAGCCCAATTTCCGGGGGCTCAAAAGCCAGGTACTGATATGTGTGACTCCCGATGCTTCCGTTAGTTAAGGCGAACCCGTTACGACGACCATTCCAAGATGTCGGTCCCCCGCCAATCTGACCCACCGGCGACAATTGCCGAACCACATGGGTGATAACGAATATCTAGACAAAGGATGCGATCAGGAATGCTTGTACCGCCACTGTGCCCAGTAGGGAAGGCTTACAAGCTCATGGTGCATATTAGACGACCAGAGAGCCCGCCGATCTCACGGCGGGGACTTCAAACCACCTGTGAACCCTCGCTCCCTTTCCAACCCATTCCTCTAACCTAGAGTCGATGCATATCCACAGCCTTCCCGCTGAAACACTACTCCAAATACTCTCGGATTTACCGATCCAATCCATTTGCGCTTTCGAGGGCGTTTCACGCACCTTCTACAAGTTTGTCGGAAAGAACGTAGACGCGATCTACAAGGTCGCAGCAGTCATGCACCAATTTGCTCCTCAGCGTGTTGCAGGGCACGGACCCCAAGCAGCACTCAAGGAGACCCTGAAGGCTGCTGGCCCAACCAAGTGGCTGAATGACGTTTACGACTGGAAACAGTTTTGTGAGTGGGATTTTGGCTTAGGCGAACAAGGAGCTGAGTCTTTACATACCCAGGTAAGAATTGCTTCCTTTTGGAGAAATCCTGGTCGCCGGCCCGCTGCGAAGCTCGAGTCAAGCACAGGAAAATGGGAACTCTGCGTCCCAGCAACCGAGATAGCGAAAGAGATTTCCTGGTCGATGAGATCGAGAGCACGGTCATATTCTCCACCACCACTGAAAGCATTGAAGTGTTATCGATAGAGACGGAAGAGCTGCTCTGGAAGCTTGATGCGGTACGTCGATTTCTCGATGTCATTGGTATTTGCGGTCTGCTCAGTAGCCGTCCCACAGAGCGTGATTCTCCGAGAAACCCGTGGCGGTTTCCTCATATTTCAGAGACTAGGGGTAAACGCTATCGATGTGTGGAGGAGGTCAACAGACTGCTACCATCCAGACTCATACCTTCCGTCCTGTCCAACCAACGCCCAAATTGCTGAATCACCGGATGCGGCTGCTGCCTTTCCATTTGGGCACCTCCCACTGGACGGCGGTTCAGATGCTCCGACGGCGCCTCCCCCGATTACTAGCGTCCCTCAAGCTGTGCCTGGGTTACCTCGGCGTGGCGCCTACTTACCGTTTACTCAAATCGCATATCACCAACGATTCCGTAAAACCTGCTACACACATCCACACCTCGCTGTGCTCCGAAATTCCTTTCCCAGCGCAGGACTATCCACAGTCGACATTTGGCATCTGCCAACGTTGCAACGATTGGCCCGGCTCCGTATCGACCGAGACATCGGAACTGTAAAAGACATGGCCGTCGGTCCAACGCACCTCTACATCGCTACATCGCAACGGATTGTAGCCTATGACTGGGCATCGGCAAACTCGGACCAATTAGGTGAGCCGGTACTCCTGCTAGCATACCCGCAATTCGTCATGCCGGCCCCGACCGGCGCTACAAATCACCTGCCGATGTTTATATGCGAGCGAATCAGCCAAGGCAACAACGGAACGCAAGCAAATGATACGACGAGTAGGCTTCAGAATCTCACTGTCGTCACTCCATTGCCTCTGCCGACCGACGTGAGGGAGATGAATATAGAACCTGGCTCGGTAAGACTCGTATCGTCCAGGCTCAGCGTTGGTTCCAGGTGGCTAACGACAACGAGCTTCGTTTTCCAGCCAATTTGCCACGCCCCCGGCATCCCTCTAGAATATGTCGAAGAAGGGGGGGACACCGTTGAGGTAGAAGCTGCATCGTCTTGGACAGACGTTTGGCTCATTTTTTTGGCCAGATATTACAACTAATCAGACCCGCTTTCTCCGACCTGCGGGTATCGCCTGATGGGAATGATTTACTAGTGATTGCAGAGGGTACGTGGATGGTGTATCTTCCTAATATCCGAAGCCGTGGATCTGCAAGCGGAAGCCACGTCAACAAGGAAAATCACGGAGCCTTTGCGCTTGCCATCGAGAGCAAACTACCGACTATGCACCAAGAAAGGATACTCCCCATTCTTACGACCGAGATTCGTAACATAACCTTTGACGGAAACCGGGTACTTATAAGTGATGTAAGTGCTATCCACACATGAGTGAGCCCGGCTGGGTCGCCGAATATTAATCTTATCCAAACCAATTTATAGGGCAAAGATGTGTTCTCGTTTGTCGTCAAAGACAGACGTTATCTCGAGCCGACCCAAAACTTGGAAACAAACGCCGGTTCCCTTCGAATCAGGCCTAATTTTGGAATTTGCGAGTTCAGTCAACTGAAGCTGGAACGACGTCCAATCCAAATGCACCTCCTCAATGGGAGTGCTTGGTTCTCACGTGGGTGTCACGAATCAAGCGTTTTTGGAGCGTGTCATTGACGATATTTGGAGTACAGCTCTAGACCGTCATATCGCCTATGTAGATTTTACGGACTTCGAAGCCATGGGTACCCAGGCAACGGAGAGCCAACCACAGCACTCGTAGAACCCATCTTTTGTCTAAGACAAGTACAACGAGCAGTTTATGTCAAACCCTGTCCTTATAAGCAATTACTCGGAACTACCCTTTTCGAGAAGGTCGAACTTCGTTCATAACTCATCGTGGCTCCTAGAGACATTGCCCGCATCTGCAGCTTCGGCTTTGGCTCTCCAAACATCTTCCTCGGGCATTCTCTGGCCGTGACGGTGTTTAAAGAACTTGAGGCTCTTTAGGTTTGGTGTTCGCTTGTCAGACAGTTGCTTGATTTTTGAGGATGAGGAGTCGTTGAACTGATTGGTTTGCCTAGGGGAGGATTTTGGAAGGTATCTAAGGTTTCGAAGTTTACATAATTCGTTAGAAAGTAAGGTCTCCAATAAGAAAGGAAGGTTCGACGAACTTGATGCCTTTCAGTGGACAAGTGGTGTGAGAATCTCGTGTGGACCATGAAACGTGTTGAGGCGGCTCGAAACGGAGGTCCTGGAATGGTCCACGAGCCACGAACCGGTATTCAACGTGCTTCAGAGATTCCCCTTCGCACTCGATCTACGAGAAAGGTTTTCCAAACGAGTTAGCATGACTACATGGCATTCTACCGTTTCGAATCATCCTTACATATGGATGCTTCCCTTCAGCACCGTCGAAAAGCGCGTCTAACAGACGTTTGCGGTCATAAACGCCATCTCCCGAAGGATATATTCTTTTGGTAGCCAAAAATCGGGAGGTGTCCAGCTCAGATGAAAGGGTGTCCAGAGCACGGTAGAAGAGCCGAATGCCAAACTGGGAATCGGAAGTGGTGCACGTTGGCGAGAGGGTAGAGATGCAGGCACCACTTCCAGACCACTAAAAGTAGCCAAAGTACACAGGGGGAGGGAGTTTCGGCATCAGCAGGGCTCTTGAAATGAGTTTGGATCGAGAGGGACGTACCTGCTGAGCAACATAACGACCAATGTCTGTTTTTCCAGCGAGTGCCACCCGGTGCTGTCCGTCATCCGTATGGTCCCCTGCATGCCCTAGCCAAGTTGAAACGGTGTTGGCATCGTATTGCCTTGCGGGATCCACCTCGCAGCGGAATTCGGAACCATCGCAGCTGAACACAAAGGAGTGTTGATTAGCCTGAGGGGGAGGGGAACATTAAACGGAGGCCCGGTTGCTTACTTCAGAAGTCGCAAATGACCCGCCAACCATTTCCCCTCTTCCGAATCCCAGGTCTGAGTGTATGAGAAGAGTCCTGCCGGATGATTGGCGCAACAGGATGAGAGTTCCTCCTCGTGACGAAGGTCTTCTGAGCATGAAACCAGCGGTTCATCTGGGCATTGGAACCCATTAGCTAGTTGGGCCGCGACTATCCCGAGCACAAGGGAGAGCCTAAATGAAGGGAGCATATTGGGAGTCGAGCTCAGGGAAAAGACAGGAACGGCGACGTGCCAGCAGAAAAAATCCGAACCAAAGCACAGCCAAACCCAAATCTACCACGTCCTTCCCAGTCCAGACTGACGCGCCGGCCCACGTCGTCAATCTCCAACTCGCAGCCTCCTCTCGATTTTACCTCTTGTCTACTACTCCTTTTCTCTCTGTAACGGTCAAGACTCATCATGAACTCCCAATATTATCAAGGTCGCTCGCCACCACCTCTACAGCATCCAATCCCTACACACGCGCACTACCAAATTCCTGAGCCTCCAGATACGCCAGGCGCCCCCGAGGGAGCTCAGGGGTACATGCACTTTACTTCCCCGCCTGCTCAAGCTTCCATGAGAGCTGGTCAAGGGCAACAGGGCGTCTTCATGCCGCAGCCCCCATACGGCGGAGGGGCATACCACCCGCCGCAACCGCAACCGACGGCGGACTTCCAGGCTTGGGGGAATGGCACTCAGCCGCAGCAGCCGCATCCAAATGGAGTCCCAAACTTGGCGTCATTTGGAGTTGACAGCGCTACAGCGCAGATGGGTGTTCAACTGGGGAAGAGCGCTATGGCTGCTGGACAGGATTACGTCGAAAAGAACGTTAGTCGTCATCGGCTTTACCCGTCCCCTCTGTCTGAGGTCGACCAACTGACGTTTCGCGTCACTCATAACACTAGTTCGGAAGCTACTTCTTGCCTGTTTCCTTGTTGAAGCACCAGTTCAATGTCTCAAATTCTTACGTCCTCAACAAGCTTCGAATTCTAGTTTTCCCTTGGAGACACCGTCCATGGTCAAGGAAGGTTCGCCGGTCGGAGTCAAGTGGACAGAGCGAAGGTTATCAGGCTCCGCGAGAAGACATCAATAGCCCTGATTTGTACATTCCCAGTACGTGTCCTCGTCGCGTGTCCACACCGCCATTGTTGACGATTCGCTACGCCTTTGCTTGAACAGCCATGGCGCTTGTAACATACGTGCTCTTAACTGCACTCGTCGCCGGCATGAATAACCGCTTCCACCCGGAGGTCCTGGGAGTCGCGTTGTCAAAAGCATTGGTGGTCCTCATCATGGACGTCGCCTTTGTAAAACTTGGGTGTTACACCCTCAATATCCAGAGCCCGGCGCAGGTCGTGGATTTGGTAGCGTACGGAGGCTACAAATTCGTTGGGTATGTGAAATCTTTGAAGATGGTGGCTATTATTGATTACTTACTTCGGGCTCTTCGGCGTCATTAGCGCTGTTTCAGTCCTTCTGGCCTCAATGGTTCTTGGACGAAAACTCTGGTGGTGTGTGTTCTTCTACTCCTTCGGTGCAATAGGTTTCTTCCTGGTAAGTCTACCCATGCGTTTTCAATATATAGCCCTCGCACTCATGACCACCCCTTTCTGCAGCTGCGATCGTTACGATACGTTGTTCTACCCGGCCCGGACACTCAAGTCGGCAATTCCACCGTCACTCACGCTCAACGCGGGTGGAGAGTCCGGTTTTTATTCATCGTCGCCATGACACAAATATTGTACATGGCAATTCTGGTACTCATGTAATGCGCCATAATTCCTTATTTGAACACCGGATATGCTCTGTTTCCTATCTACTATCGTTGGAACCGCGACCATTAGAGGCCACGCTCATGGTGCCACGGACCGGAAAAGGATGAGGCAATCTGAGTCCCGGGGAATACTAATATTCCGTTCCCCGCAAGTGTACAGATGTGAGCAAGACCGGCTTTAATACACTCCGAGAGGAATTCAAGGGCTCACAACTTCGCACCGAAAGCATGAATTTCAACCCCTCTCGGTTTAACTTAGAAACTCCTACTCTATCCACTAATCGCGTGTCAAATTTGACAATCACGATTCGTAAGACATAAAAAGCTTCACTATATTCAAATTGGAGTCTGTACGTGTCTGACTCTCCATCGCTGGCCCGACGCGACCACGACGCATTTTGAACCACGATGATCTCTTATCATCGTCTGCCACTGGCTCCGCAGTATCTCCGTAGTATTCTCGGAAGCGATAACGGTGGGCACAAGAAGCACTCACTCCTTTTACGGGAAGAAGGCTTGGAAGCAGTAGACGAGTGTGGAACTCGGGAGACGCAAGTTCTCCTGTGGCGCGTGAATCGTGCGAGATGTTGATTGGCGCGCAATTCACCTGGACTTGCAAGCAACCTCGAGCGCCAACACGCAAGGGAGACTGCAGCGTTCCCATATTATTAGAGAAGAAAAGCAGAATGAGATGCTGTTTTGGGCAACCTTGTACATGTGCTCGCTCGTCAGCTTACCTGATCCCCACGAACCAAATCGGTTGCGAGGAGGGAACCGTCTGAACTGAGAGCTACCTTTGCGGTGAAAACTCCTATGTTCTTTTCCACGGTCCGCCACCCAGCCCCGCATAAACGCTACACCCGCTCCCCCAGTCTCTACGAAGCCCGCCCAAGAACTACGAGTCCGATAATTACCTAGCCTCATTTCGCTTACAAACTCCGATGCAAAAAGACGAAAAGCATGATGCCGGCCCTTCCGCTTCCACTGAGTCACCCTCGCACCACGATGCTAATTCAGGTGGATTCCAGCCGAGCGCCAAGCTGGTAAGTCCTCCCTTCCCGAGTGGCAAAGGGCAATTCAAGTAATTACCGAAATCGCAGAGGGATAAGCTCGAGAAGCTTTCGAAATGGCGGATCGATCAGTCCTCAGTCGAATTCCCGAAAGACGCTCGTGAGTTCCGTGGAGGAAATGCAACGGTTTCACGAGCCTTTCTGGTCTCTCCTTCCGCTGGTCAAGACATGCTGGAACAATCCGACCCAAGCGAAAACAAAAGTCTTGTCTCAGGTGGTCCCGACGAAGAAACCACGCGGATGGGGAAGGTCGGTGCACGTCAGCCCACTACGGCCAGAGAGATTCATCAGTTCCAACCTTACAGGATGTAGCAGTAAAGAAAATAAATATGTCAGGCGAATTAGAGCGGGTATTGGGGGTAAGTTGGATCCTTCATCCAATCATGTCGGAGTTCAGCGCTCAGTTCTTTCGGTTCAGTTGACGCTCAGGGAAGCGGAGTTCTTGGTCGATCTTTCCCATGAAAATGTCATAAAGCTCGAAGGATTCGTCGAGGATTTGTCCGCGGGAATAATATGGCTTGTCTTTCCTTGGGAAGATAACGGGACCTTGAAGGATTTTATCGTCTCAGCTGATTGGGAAATTCCCGAACGAATCTCGCTGGTACGATCGAACCGCTTTTCTTCGACTCACCTCTAAGACTCTGTATTGCAGATCAACGACGTGACTAGCGGAGTGGAATACCTCCATAATCGACGGCCTCCCATATGTCACGGCGATCTGAAATCGGTACGTTCCGGCAGATTTATGGTGCGACACCGGCAAACCACGTTACACCTTCAGATAAACGTGTTGGTCAACGCTAAATGCCGTGCTGTAATTACCGATTTTGGGTCCGCCCGGCGCCGTACGACCGAGGATCTGGAGAAAGCTGTGAAGCAAGCTGAAAGCGAACCGCAGGCAGCGGTGTCGTTTGAAGCATCGTTCTCTGTCTCCACCAATACTATAACGCTGACGGGGGATCAATACACTCTTCGGTGGGCTGCGCCAGAGCTGTTGATGGAAGGCTTAGCCAGCCTTTGGAGCGATATCTGGGCATTGGGGTGGGTGGCATACGAGGTAAAGTTCTAATACAACGTTATTCACTCCTGAGGCTTAGAGATTGTCTTCGGGATAGGTAATGACCAACTCTATTCCGTTTCAAGACGTCAAAGACGCTATGGTTATCAAACGCGTCGTTCAAGGGGATCTTCCATCCATCACTGATGACGCCCGTATGTCGTTGATTCAGGCGCTGTGTTCCCTCATCGTTGTGTGTTGGAGTATCGACCCCAGAAAACGACCGACTGCCAGGGATTGCCGAGAGACACTTAAGTGGATGGTAGGCAATGACGATTTAGGTCATTTTACAAGTTATTGACAAGTTCGCTTTAGCCTATGATTATTCCAAACCCGATAAGGGGCCCGGATGCAGCGGTATCTCCGGCTCGCTCGCCCGCGCTTTCGATGCAGCTGGGAGTTATGTATAGGCGGCAAGGTGACTTTGTGAACGCATTGGGGTGGTTCACCAACGCTTTGGAAAGCTACGGAGACACCGGCGACAGGAAAGGAAAGGTGGCGGCGCTAATGGAGCTGGCGCGGGTGCATCGGTTTCAACACAAGGACAGCCAGGCCGTGCCATTCTACTCCGAAGCCCTACAAATCCATGCCGAGATCGGTGACAGACGTGGGAGAGCCGAAGCTCTTTTTGGTCTTGCTGAGGTGCATCGGGTTCAAGACGAGGACACCCAGGCCGTCACATTCTACGCAGAGTGCCTCCAAATCTACACCGATATCGGCTCAAGGGGTGGGAGAGCCAACGCACTTTCGGGTCTTGCTGAAATCCATACGCATCGAAACGAGTACGACGAGGCCATCACATTCTACTCCGAGGCTCTACAAATCCGGACCGACCTCGGCGACAGACGAGGGAGAGCCAACGAGCTTTGGTACCTCGGTGGGGTGCACAGGCTTCAAAAGGAGTACAACACGGCCACCACGCTCTATTCGGAATCCTTAGCAATCTGTACTGACATCGGCAACCGATACGGGAAGGCTTTCGCTCTGCAAGGCCTCGCTGCCGTGCATCGCGATCAGAACGATCACAAGAGTGCAATTCGTCTATATTCAGAGGCTGCTGAAGTCTTTGAACAGATCGGAAGTACTCAGAACGCAGCTTATGCTTCCAGCCAAGTTCGTCAATTATCCGAGCAGGGAAAGACCACATGATGATCCGGGGAGATAGTGGAGACCCAGCCGAATCGGTTGTTGACAGAGTCATGTAACCCAAATGTAGTGCACCGAATTTCTTTCCATATTATTCTCATAAAAAGCGCCCAACGCTTCGCCTTTGTAGTCTCTTAATCAACGACCCTTCGTTCCGTCGCTTCTCCATTCAACTGTACTACTAGCTTCTAGGTCTTTCCCTCACGTTGTCATGTACCAACTCGTTTGATCCAGGATAAGTTACTCGTTGTAGAATAATTGATGATCAAACTCCTCCCTGCTGGCTCTCCTTCAACTTTCAACTCGTCGACCCGAGCCACCGCCCTCCGCGTCACCCAAGGCCCAGAGCGCGAAGAAGTTGCTAACGGAAATCGCCCATCTAAAATCTCGAGCCGGTCAGAACAGCATTCCATTCAGGCTTCGAGAAGGCGGCCAGGAGTCGCAGACGGTGCGATCCTGTCCCATTGCGTGCGGAAGCTTTGCGGGACTTCGCAAGGAGCCTGAGCAGGGGAATGACATGGGAGGTGTTTCGAAGGAAAGCGTGAGGTGACGATAGCGATAATGCCTATGACGTCAGGATATATAAGGTGAGGGTGATGTGTTTTGTAAACTTGTACGATAGGCGGAAGTCTTGTCATCTATCGACGTGTTCCATATAAGGCTTAAGGGGGAGCGACCGCTTTCCGACGTGATGGAGAGAGTCGACTCCAGTTTTGACAGAAAGTCCTCAGTTAGTTGCTCCAGACTTCGTCTTACGTGACGTCATTGCACTCATTGAGGACCGAAGGTCAATGCAATTCGTGGTTGTCCTCACAGTTGGCCCGATCACGAGCTCTAATCCCGTGACGTCGTCCGTTTTAGGGGTCCTGCGTGGGTGTTTGCCAACGTTTCAAAACCACCACATCCCTTCATCCCCCCTCCTCAAAGCCCTTCAAGGCAGCCTATTACCACTATTCAAGAGGACGTATCTGACCTCAGGAGTTGATTGGTGCAACAACAGTCGTCTATCGGGACGAGTTTGGTGTGTCCGATGCATAGGAAGTTGGCGGTCGTTTTATCCTTGGTGTACTACACCACCTGTTCGCCCACTCGGACCTCAAGCGGATCTGTCACTCGCGATGGTCAACTAATAATGGGGCTCAGTGATGGTGCTCCCAGGACGGTGACTCTACCAGCGAAGGGGAAGTATGTGGCGAACTTGACCGAGTGCCCGCCCCTGGAGCCAAGGGACCCGTCGAGAGGGCGGACTGTTCATGACCTGTAAGAGCAGTCAAATAGCGTTCTTAATGCGGATAATAACTCACACTCCGTTGCGTAGGCGTCCGGACGAGTTTTCAGTGCTCATGGCCGTGGGCGACTCGATCACCGCGGGCTGTTTCGCGGAAGGTGAAACGCTGGTTACGGCTATCTCTCAACTCTGACTCATCTCGACAACGTCAATAGGACTTCAATCAGAGATTCATACCAGCTTTGGAGAATGGCGCGGTCTATCATACGCTGCTGGCGGGGATCCTGGAGCCATCACAGTCCCAAACGTACGTCCCCCGAACGAACAATTCCCGAACTACTTGTCACGTTTATTTATTCCCATGTAAAAACACTCTCTCATCAGTTAATCAAGCACTACAGCTCTGATCTCTTAGGCCCTTCAATTGGCCGGAATGCCATCCCAGAAGTCTGCTTTGGTGAGAGACCCGAACAACGTGGATCGCTGAGCTTAGGTTGTTAAGGCACTTGGGTTCCGCCTTAGGTCCCATATGCAGCCCCACAGGATGGAACTCGCAAGTCGACCAATTCAACGCGGCAAGAAGCGGGGCGATGTCTCAGAATCTAATGCATGAAATTCGAGGTTCGTCTGAATCCTCCCAGTCCGGCATTTTGGGACCGGAGTTTTTTTGACGAATGAATATGTCCAGATTACTTGGTCCCACAACTGAGAAAGCATCATGTTCTGGACGACGAATTCAAGTACGCGCTTCTTGACCAGTGTGACTTTTTCCGGAAATCAGAGAGAGTTTTACAATGTTCGGGGGGTTCGTTTTACAAAGGTACATGAGCTTCCAAATCGGGTCGAATGATCTATGCACGCTGTGCTTGGCAGGTAAGTCTTCCAACTGTATCAAAAGAAGAAAACCGCTCGACTTATATATGACCTCAACCCGACTGCACCCAACAGGCGAGATACCCCGAGGCCCGATTCCCGGATCTCCAACGGCATTCGAAGCGGACGTTCTGGAGGCGCTGGAATACATCCGAAACCACATTCGTGCGTTACAGGCAGAGCAACTCTTCGCGAATGATAGTAGTACTAAAGTTGCTCTCTGACTGTTGGCGCAGCGAACACCGTCGTCAACCTCCTGGGCGTGTTTCAGGTTTCGGCGATATATAATGTAAAGTCTACCTTGGGAGGGGACTGACTACACGCGCTGACATTTTTTCTGTTTGCTCTAGCTGACTCGTCATGCCGGTGAATATTGGTGAGTTGTATCGTTGCCTTGGCCCTTCGTCGTTGGATTTCTCATGTGGGCAATTTCCCGAATGTACCCCTCCCAGTTCCAGAAATCTGCCAACTCTGCCACACTACACCATCGAATGCACGGTACGCTCTTAGGCTACGCACTAAGGCAGAAAATTTCGTCCTGACTGTCCTATTGTTCTTGTATGCAGTGCGCAATGAGCGACGGACCAGTGGGTGATTGGTACCGAAGCGAAATGGACAAGCTGCAGGAAAAGTACAGTGCGTGATACGGATTTCCATTTTTGGGGGTTCTTTTTGCTAAAGTGCGGGGGTGGTGTTCCACGATGTTAGATCAACGGCTGCTGAAGATCGTCAGGCATTATCAGGAACTGGATGACCCTTCCTTGTGAGTGCGAATCCTTCTCACCTTCCCTTTAGGATGCCGCTGACCAAGTATTTTGCACTCCAGTGCCGTCTTATGGCAACCGGCTGTCATACCTTTGTCTGAGTATCCTATTATCGGTGAGCCTCGGCACCAACTCCAGTTACTCGGAAAGCGCTGACCGACTTCTCAACCACGTTCCGGCTCTGGAAGCCGTGAGCGATGTCGACTGTTTCCACCCATCAACTGCGAACCACCAAAGAATTGCCGCCGGAATCTGGAATCGTCTGACGTTGGATGCCGTGAGTTCCCCGCTCGACTATATTTAGTTTGCTCTTCTTTTTTTCCCCTTCCTGATTCGCGGCACACTTCATCATATCGTACAGGCCGAGCGGAGAAAGGACTTTGCATGGGAAGAAGCGGTGATGTTGAGGTGTTTGGAGGATGATGATCGGTTGCAGACGAGGACGGAATGGGAGGACGAATGAAGCTTCTCTCGCATTGATTACTGTTCGTTAAGGCCCACCTCTCAAGCACGACCTCACGACCTGTGGTATTGCTCCTATTAATACGTTTTGCCGTTTGTTCTCCGTTTTTTTGTAAATCGACGTCCCTGATAGTCAGAGCCACCAGCCGATGTGTTTGTTCATCCGTGGCGCTCGATTGTGAAGAGAACCTTCTGCCCAGCCAAGGTCGCCCACCAACGGCCAGCCCGCAGCACCAGGGGGACCGCACTCGCAGACACACAGACACGCAACCGTACCCCAGACATTGTCAAAATGGCGCACTGCAATATGTTGAAACGTTGGTCCAGCTTTTTGCTTGTCTCCCTTCCGTTCATTCCTTCTCCTCCCCCCTCTCGCTTTTTTCTTCTTTTGCTCCCCCCTAGTAATTACCCACTAGACTTTCGTGCCCAATGAACGCATGGACGCTCTCTCGGACGACCCAGATACCATCCAGGATTTCAACGAAATCGCACACACGCTCAATTTACCGCCTCAAACCGTCGCTGGCATCTTCTTCGCCGTGTTCATCGTCGTGTGCATGGGCATCTCCTTGGGGTGTTGGTACATGCACCATCGGTACACTCAAGCCCAGAGACGAGCGACTTTTCCGGCGGCTCTCGAGAGTGGTTCCAAGTCCAGGACCGGTTCGCCGCAGATGTCGATGGCGAGCCATTGGAGAAACCCGAGCACGACTTCGTCCACGCAGGGTCTTTTGCCAAAGCGCCCGGAGCGAGCCGTGCTGTCAATCCGGAGTGCAAGTGATCAAACCGGACCAACGAACTCGGTATGTCAATACTAAGCCGAAGCGGAAGGCGGCTCTAACGGAATTCCCTCCTGTTAGTCCGTTACCCTCGTCGGTCCGACGGCTGGCCCGATGTCACCCAAGGACGCAGCGCTTTGTCGAACCTCAAAGACGTATTCGCTTACATTGCTGGACTTCTACGCTACAATGGATGACTATCCTCAATGTGGTAAAGACATAAACACGTCTCGCTCCGTAACCTTATAGTACAATCCTCTCCTCCCCTTTCTTCACGGACAGTACTTATTACTATTCCTTCGTAATCGACAATTCACTCCCTTCGTTCTTTCGCATCGTTTGTCATTGCATCACTCTGTACAATTCAGCGGACTTTACCTTGTATCTCGTTCCCCATAGTGTGAAAAAACAGTAATATCATTATATATGAGTGCAATCCCCGTAGGGACATGCGAACGTAGAGAGTGGAATATGAGAAACAGAATTGGGGGGTATCACTGAATCAACTTTCTTCTTTGCGAGCATATCAAGTAAAAGCTCCGGGCATCGTCCTTCTGCGACTTCGCTCCGGATGATGATAATAGGTCGAATGCCTCCTGGTCGGACTTCCAACGTGTGACGCCGTCCGGACTGAAGCAGGTCCAGCTATATCTTGAGCCACGCTCTGCTCCCTCCTGCTCGTAGCATCACCGTAGTCACTGTCGGACGTTCCCTCCTCCGAACTCGAGATCGCAGACGATGCCTCCGCTTCATCCTCGTACCAATCCTCCTCGGGCAGCATAATCACGCCCGTAGCAGCATCGAAGCTCAGCCGATGTCGAGCCCGAGCATCAGGATCAGCCCGCAGCTCGCGCCAAGGATTGGACGTCGAGCTTCCCAAACCGTTTTCTATGTCTGGCTGCGGGTATTCTCCTTGCGGGGAAAGGTTTTCTGTCGTAGCCCTGGGTGAGCCGAGGTTCGAACCGCTCAGTAGATTCGCGGCCGAGTTGCGTTTTCGTCCGGCCCCCCGCAATTGTGTCTTGCTTGGTTTGCGCCTCAAGGTCAGAACCACCGCGTCTTTGTTGTCGTCTTCGTCCTTCGCATCATCTTGACCGCGTCGGTTGAGGTAGTTCGCCAGGGTTTGTCCTTTCTTGAGAGGCAGCCACGGCTGAGGTAGGACTCCGGTAAGCGCAGGGTGACCGTAGCGCCGCTTGCCAGTGTTAAGGACGCCGTAGTACCAGTCGGTCATAGGAGGCTGGGACTACATAATTGAACGTTTCAGTAAAGGGTATTTGCTCGAAGGCCAGGTTACACCTACGTAGTCTGTGGTTTCCTCTTCGGGAGCCACATAGAGAGTCTCATCATTTTGCGCGTATCGTCTCCGGTTCAAGGTGCTGAGCGCAAGGTCACCTGTCAATACTTCCTGCAAACCTGAGGTTTTAGGACACTTACCTCGAACTCATGCTCACTGGGTGACCCATCCGCATTTTTGCGACCTCGTTGGTGGCCTCTCCTCTTTGGACCTCGAAGACCGAGCTCAGGCTGACGAAAGAACTCTGAGGACCAAAGTCCCTGTCGGTCGTCCAACCCCAATAGCAAGTGAACGCGATGAGAGGGGCCATCAAGAACGTGAAGATGAGCTTCTTCTTGAGACCAAAGATGCCCGTCATAAGGATTTGGAATAAAACCACTCCCCAAATACAGCGGTTGAAGGTGATTGGCCAAGCTTGTCCCCGAGACTCGTATGGTTTGTAGAACACTACGAACGCACAGGAAGGATCAGCGTCGCCAGTAGCACGAAGCAATCGGAAAGGTGCCGTACCGAAGAGCAACTTGTACTTGTAAACCACATACGCGACACCGAAATAAATTGCTCCGAATACCAGGATGAGAGGTTGGATGACGCTGTAGAGCAAGGTAATGACAAAGACCAGAATTGCCTGGGGATACACAGCGCCGTAGTTGACCATCGGCGGCGCATTGAGCTCAGCGAAGTCTATGTGTCAAACAATCAGTACCATGGACGGGCTTGATAAATCGTCGACACGAACCTCGAGGTGTCCGAGTAAGGAACATCCGATAAAACATTTTTGGCAAAACGACCCCCAAATTTAACAACTGTAAAGGCATAATGCCAAACGCTGCATTCGTTGGGACTCTGTCAGCGGCTAGCTATTGCTCGCGTCAAAGAGCCGCACGAACCTTGAAGAACCACGTAGTTCAGGAAGAAATGCTTAGCAGAGCCACGCTGCAGTGCGATTGCCAGTTTTTGTGGGATAGTGGCAGGCGAGTTGGCCAAGTCCCGTAACAAGTTCCAATAGGTACTCGCAAGCAGGAAGATGAAGACGACGTTGATGAGGAGGAAAAGGAAGTATCTAGGTCGACGTGTGTTCAGCTGCGATGTAAGTTATAACGGTGTTTTCGGAAAGGCTTACTTCTTCAGGAGGGAGTATTCTACCCAGCTTCTGGCTCGTTGGCCCTCGATGTAGCAGAATGCTGTTGTAAACGATCAGGTGGATTCTGGCGCTCGCTACACGCCAAGATTTAGCTTACCTTCGAGTAAGAAAGGCAATGTAGCGTTCAGAGAAATGACCGCCAAAGATGGCAGGAAAGTTTGGACCAAAGAACGAACAACCTCGTTTTTATCGATCAACTCCGCCAACCAAGGCGCGACCCTCTTGATTTCCTCGTAGCTCAGTAGCGCCGATAGAGCCGAGACGGGTACCAACCAGAACAGTAAGAGCAAGGCCATGAGGCCCATCACGAAGAATTCGCGGAACTTGAGCTCTCCAGGTGAATGGGTCATGTTGGACCAAACGATGTCTATAGGGAGGATACGGTTTGGTTCAGGCGCATTACGGATCGAAGCATATTTCTCGCTACCTCTTGGTTCGGGGGCTGGAATGGTCAAACACTGTGAATGATACGGTGCATGGACGACTTGAGAAGCAATTTGCTAGACCAACATTCAGTATCCATCTGGGGCATGTGCAAGAAAAGACATGACGTACTGCACTCGACATGGTCTCAAAGGTAACAAATGCAACATGAGTTGACTTGAACTTGCCAGTCTTGCGCTTCTTCAGCACTTGCTCGTCGGCGTCGCGGAAGCTCGCTTCGAGGCATTCCAACGCATCCACGCTCTTCTTGAACCATCCGGGACGAAGCGTTGGACGCTCACGGTGAGGAATGACCAGCCTGTTGCGCTGCGCCTCAGAGTCCACATCTACCAAGAGGGTAGTATCCGTCCGAACATTCTGAGATGGATCGTATCCCGCAACTGTTGACGGATTGCCGACGTAGTTGGTCCAATAGCTCTCCAACTCCAAAAGGACCCCCGTCCGCTTGTCGATGAGCTCCTTCAAACTCCCCACTTCCCGCACCACGTTGACGCTCTCCACCGGTAAATTCATGTTTTCAAAGTAGACGGCCAACGCGCGTTCCCCTTGAAGGTGGTTGGGAAGGTTAGTCACCATTACGGTCCGAGCAGCGATGGAGTGGACGAGTTCGAGGGAGAAGAGTTGCCGAGCCCGAATGAACCGGCGGTAATTCTGGTTGAGGAATCTTAAAGCGAGAAGACTGAAGATGAAGGTGAATAGGAACGGAATGGTGAGGTATGAGTTGGTTTCACTGATGAGGTCAAGCCAGTCAAGGCCGCCCTCGAAGAACCCGGGCTTCTTTGGCTGGTTCGGGTTGGTCCCGTTTCCGTCCTTCTGGAAAGACGAAAACCAATCATGATCGTCTCCGTCCTCTGGGTCGTTGGTATCAATCCGACCATTGACACGGTAGTTGATGGGCATTAGAATCATGACGGCGAGGCCAGCACATATCGAGAACAAATAGAACGACATTTTGAGGAAGCTCAGCAGCTGATAGCGGGTGGTGAGCGAGAATACTCAGACCTGAAAGCCTCAAGAAACTCACCACGGCAGCATCCAGCCCTACTATCTGAAGTACGGCGAATTCGGAAATCCGTAGCGTAGGCAAGATCCACCCGAAGAACGTTTGGTGCGCAAGCGCGTCATGCGGTGAAAAGTCTGCAGTGAAATTATTGAGAGTCGGCTAGAAGCAAGTCATCAACGAGTACTCACCGACTAGCTTCGTACGGGAAGCAAAGTGAATTGGCCAGCGAGTCCTGCAGTAGGAGAATAGCAGGAAAGACGTGAGACCAATCGCCGAAGCGAGAGCCATAGTCGTCTGTAGCCAATACGGTCCATCTAAGTTCGCTGCAGAAGAGAAGCAGAGGTTCAGCGCCCATTATCTCAATATTGCTGAAGATTTTCTCTCACCCTTGGGAGGCGTTCCAGGCGGTAGTCCTGGGTCCTCGTCCATTGTGAGCTTCAGGGGTGAGGGACGTCAGTCTGGAAACGCATGTTCAGGAGATTCGGCTCCACGGAGATAACGCTCTGGCCGTCCGAAAGCCCATCTGCCTTCGCCTCTCACCAAGTATGTTCGGAGACCAAGCTCTCGCTCTCGTCGTCGAGTCCAAACGATCTTCTCAGACTGATACTCTCTACAAATACAACGATCAACTCGTCCGCAATGTCCAGCTCGAGATCCGAACGCTTCAGAGCGATCTGCAGAAGACCGTCGGCCCCGATATCAATGCCCTAACGCCGTCCCAACAAGTCCTCTGTGCATCAACGATGTATCACATAGCGATCCGCCGAAACAAGCGCTGCCTACTCGCGTACCATGCCCACCGCATCGAACGCTTGAAGCATCTATACTGGTCCGTTGGAGGAGCCCTTCCTCACATCCTCACCGACCCCGAAATTCGGTCCAAGCTATCTCCACATGAGGTCGACTTCCTGAGAAGCTACAATGCTTCGATTTCCGATATTCGCAATGAGGTGTTGGATGTGTTGGACCTGGCTCAAGGCATCAGCGTTCCCCCGAGAGACATGAGAGTCAACGTGGTGGTTGTGAAGGAATGTGGGACAGTGCAGACGGAAAGCGGAACTTTTGCGTTCAAGCTTGGCCAAAGATACCAAGCTGCTCGATCTCATGTCGAGCACCTTATCGTCCAGGGCTACCTGGAGGTCGTCCCATAATATTAGGGTAACGCATGTAAGTCCTCAATTTGATTGTGTGCACTGTTGGCTTAATTGCTAATCAGGACTGAATCTTTTCTTTCTTATGAAAGCCTGGGTGGTACGGTCACATTCGCGGGAAGGGCACATTGCAAGGTTGGCTTCGGCGAACACCGAAGCAGGTCATGGTTCGACACGATGTTATTATTGAGATCAATTGAGTGCTAAATGAAAGCTAAAGACATCTCTGTGTGGACTTGTCGAACGCTGTAACCTTGCTAAGAGGCGAGCAATGGAGACGTGACGCTTTGAGGCATTTCCAAAAGGGGAAGTCGATTTGTTCAAGTCCTCCAACCTTCCACAAACCCCATCCTAGTAAGCTTCACACTTCAAGCATTCCGAATAACAAAGTCTAGCGCGCGGCTCAAGCAGTTCCACACATCTTCAACTGCAAGACACAACCCTCTGGTGAATCTTCTTTTGCTTTACCGCGTCGCCACAGTTTTTGACCCACTGGGGTAGAGATCAGGGACGTCCCAATGCAGGTCGTGGCGCGCCTCCAGCAACGCCTCGTAAATTCGGGACAATAACCAAACCGTCGATTCCTCACGTCAGACACGTTGTTACTGTTTCCAGTGGGAAAGGAGGAGTTGGCAAGAGCACGGTTGCTGGTGAGCTTTCACCGCTCCCTTCCTTCAAAGCAAATGGAACTAGATAGGTCCCTTCCATAGCCAACCTCGCAGTTGCATTGACTCGCCAGTCCATAGGCGGTCGTAATCCAAGAATCGGTCCTCTCGATTTAGACATCTTCGGCCCCTCGGTACCGGAATTGATGGGCCTAGAAGGGCTTCCGCCATCGGGACTAACTAAAGGTCCGAAAGCCCCTCCAGTCCCTTCCCTTAAGCCTTCTCCGAGCGCCTCTATAACTGACCCGACGATTCCACTGGGTCGATAGCTGGCGCAATCATCCCGTTTTCAAACCACGGATTGCAATGCCTGTCCATAGGGCTTATGGTCCCTCAAACCGACGGTACCGCGGTCGTATGGCGAATGGCTCAAAAAGGTGCCCAACAGCTCCTATTTGATGTTGACTGAAGAGGTCGCGGTGGTGAGGGTCATCCGGGCTTGGACGTTTTAGTCATTGATATGCCTCCCGGAACGGGTGATGTCCAGTTGACGCTCGGTCAGCTGGTGCAAGTTGACGGTACGCTTGCCTATTTTATGATACGCTTTGCATGGTAGTTTGACGTACTTTTTTCGCGTTTCACCTCCCTTCTGGTGCTGTGATCGTATCGACACCTCAAGACGTTTCCCTAATCGACGCCAAGAAAGGCGTTGCTATGTTCCGCGAGGTCGACGTTCCGGTACGCTGCCTTCCCCGCTTCTGACGCCCGCACCTTTTTTGATCGCTTCAAACACGTGTAGATCATCGGCATCCTTCTCAACATGGCTCGTTTTACCTGCTCAACCTGCTAAACAGCGCACACCATATTCGGGCCCCCCACATCCTTCCACCAAACCGCCGATGCCTTGAACCTCAAGATCTTAGGCGAACTGCTTGTCGCCCCTTTGGTCAGCGCTGGTGGAGAATCTGGCTCGCCAACGACGCTTAGGAGCGGACGTACCGGAGACGTGCAGGGTGTCGGTGAAGTACATCCGGTGATGGATGGTGTGGCGAAGCAGGTCCTGGAAGCGGTGGTCACGAAAAGCATATAGAGGCACAGAGTTGACGATCTGACTTCGCTATACGTCCTTCGTAATTCGCTGTTACATTATATCAAACGACTAGGATATACGTAGCGTTCACGACATGTAGTGAGGATAGGTTGAGGGAGAGCCGCTAGCAATCGAATGATGGTGGAATACTTCTAGCTAAGCGTGCGATAAAGGATGGTAGAGAAAAGCAGTGATCTCCCTGAATCTCAAATGCCCTGAAGAACAATTACTTAGATTCTTCTCGCGTGGATTGTCGACGGGCTTCGGCAGCTTGATTCGAAGCGGAAGCGGCATCCTGTGTATTTCCGATTTGCTCGAATATTTCTGCGGCTTCTGTATAAGGGCCAATTGCTTCCGTGTACTTGCCCTGATCGCGATGCACGTCACCAACGCCCAACAACGAGCTAGCTCTGCCGGATCGGGAGTCAATGTCGGTAAAGGTTTCCAGCGCCTCGGAGAAGAGCGTGTTGGCTTGGCTATACTCGTTTTGAAGACGATACACTTGGGCGAGATCCCGCAAAGCAATGGCTCTCCCATGTCTGTCGCCGATGTCGGTGCGGATTTGGAGAGCCTCGGTGTAGAATGCGACGGCCTGGTTGAACTCGTTTCGAAGCCGATGCACGTCAGCGATACCCGAAAGAGCGTCGGCGCTCCCTTGCCTGTCACCGATATCAGTGCAGATTTGGAGGGCCTCAGAGAAGAATGTGACGGCCTGGGTGTACTCTGTTTGAAGCCGATGCACCTCAGCGAGACCCCAAAGAGCGGAGGCTCTCCCTTGCCTGTCACTGATGTCAGTGAGGATTTGGAGGGCCTCGGAGTAGAATGTGATGGCCTGGCTGTACTCGTTTCGAAGCCGATGCACGTCAGCGAGACCATTCAGAGCGGAGGCTTTCCTGTGCGTGTCGCCGATGTCGGTGTAGATCTGGAGAGCCTCAGAGAAGAAAGTGGTGGCCTGGCTGTACTCGTCTTGAAGTCGATGCACATGGGCGAGACCCCAAAGATCGTCGGCTCTCCCTCGCCTGTTGCCGATGTCGGTGCGGATTTGGAGGGCCTCGGTGTAGAATCTCACGGCCTGGCTGTACTCGCCTCGAGCCCGATGCACCTCAGCGAGACTCCAAAGGGCGTCAGCTCTCCCTTGCCTGTCGCCGATGTCGATGCGGATTTGGAGGGCCTCGGTGTAGAATGTCACGGCCTGGCTGTACTCGTCTCGGGCCCGATGCACGTCAGCGAGACCCCGAAGAGCGGAGGCTCTCCCTTGCCTGTCGCCAATGTCGGTGTTGGTTTGGAGGGCCTTGGTGTAGAATGTCTCGGCCTGGCTGTACTCGTCTCGGGCCCGATGCACCTCAGCGAGACCCCAAAGAGCGGAGGCTCTCCCTTGCCTGTCGCCGATGTCGGTGTTGGTTTGGAGGGCCTCGGTGTATAATGTCACGGCCTGGCTGTACTCGCCTCGAGCCCGATGCACCTCAGCGAGACCCCAAAAGGCGTCAGTTCTCCCTTGCCTGTCGCCGATGTCAGTGCGGATTTGGAGGGCCTCGGTGTAGATTGTCTCGGCCTGGCTGTACTCGTCTCGAAGCCGATGCACCTCAGCGAGACCCCAAAGAGCGGAGGCTCTTTCTTGCCTGTCACCGATGTCAGTGAGGCTTTGGAGGGCCTCGGTGTAGAATGTTACGGCCTGGCTGTACTCGTTGCGAAGCCGATGCACTTGTGCCACCTCAACCAGCGCCACTGCCTTTCCTTTGCTGTCGCCGGCATCCCCGTAGCGACGCAGAGCATCATTAAAGAAGTCTAGCGCATTCTAGTAGTCACCCTGCCTTACATGCATCGATCCCAGTTGCATCAGAAGTGCTGGAGAGCGAGCCCTAGAAGCGGCAGCAGCCACGGTCCGTATCGGATCTGGCCTAATCATAGGCTATATCAAACCTGGTCAATTGCACGTTGTGGACCCGAAATTACCCTTGCTCACCATCCAATCGATTGACTCTCGGCAGTTCTCAGCAGTCGGTCGTTTCCGCGGGTCGATGCTCCAGCACGCAAGTATAATGGAACAGAGTGCCTGAATCAGTGACATCCGAGCGTTGTCGGTGATGGAAGGGAGGTCTCCCTGAATGATCCGCATGACGACGATGGCATCCTTGATATCTTGAAACGGGATCGAGTTGGTCATTACCTATTTTCGGGGTCGATGTTTGAGCCTTAGCTGTCAACGATCTGTGACCTGGACCTTACCTCGTACGCTACACACCCCAGCGCCCAGGTATCGCTCGCAACGGTAGCTTCCTCCTCTTGCAATAGCTCCGGAGCCGCCCAACGAAGCGTGTACTGATCACTTGTCAGCGTGATGCCGATGGCGTTGGTAGTTTCGTTAAACTTTGCTTCTAGCGACAACCCTGCTTGCGGTTCGTTTTCGGCTTGCCTCATCGGCTTGTTAATGTTCAGATCCTCGTTTGTGACACGGCGAGCGGACCCGAAGTCGGTAATCACCGCACGGTACTCGGAGTTGATCAATATGTTTATCTGCGAAGTCAGAGCGATGTTTGGCAGTGGTTCGATATGGTGCTCTCGGAACGTACGGATTTGAGGTCGCCATGGCGGATGGGGGGTTGTTGGCTATGGAGGTATTCGACTCCTCTAGCCACGTCGTTAATCTGGAGCGCAGAGTGTCAGAGGTAGGTCGAAGAAAAGATATATAGTCCGATCGTACCAGCCAGATTCGTTCAGGGATCTCCCATTCTGCCGACGCGATAAAGTTCCTCAAGTTTCCGTTCGTCACCCAGGGAAAGACCAACCAGACTGCATTCTTGGGAAAATCCTCGACGAATCCTTCGAGCTTAATGACGTTTACGTGAGAAAGTCCGACCAGAAATTCGGCTTCCCTGAGGGCCAACTGCACGGAAAGACCTTAGTGCTGAAACCACTACATGATGGTCGGAGTCTTCTTACCCCTAATATCCGCGCTGGGTCACCTGATATTTTCATTTTCTTGACTGCTACATCCTGTAAGGTTGAACTGATCAGCCGCTCATCGTCACTGCCAATACCCTGAAAAGCGGACTAGCACCGACCTTCCGCCGCCGAGACATTTCCCAGAGAAGACGAAACCGGCTGTGAAATTCGTTTTCGGTACTATTAAATAGATCTATTCTGGCTTCACCACTGGAGGGGGGTCCCAAAGAGGCTCGTGCAACTGTTGCAAAACCTCCATGGAACTCGGGTGCTCCGTCGACGAATTTGATAGAGGAGAGATCAAGTCGTCGATTCGCAAGCTTCTTGAGTTTCGCCCTCTATGAGGAAAAGTAGTGTTGATGAGTCGTTGAAATTGTCTATGAGGCTCGGGAAGGACGGACCAGCTCAGCGCGCGGCAGGAATCCACTGGAAGGAGTATCGTCGTTCGAATCGGACCATGAGCCAAGCATAGCACAAGGCCCGGCATCGTGATCCTCCTCTTTTGGCATGGGATGTTTCACGTGAAAAGATGCCAGGTGAGGATAAGAGTCGCCGTTCTCGGTTGGGCCTCGTCAAGGGTTGGAGGGAGGGGGAAAGCTAATGGAGTGTTACGAGGGAGTGAGTAGGGGATCGTGCGCGGGAGGGGAATAAAAGGACTGAGGAGTCTTCTCCACCCGAGACAGCTTGCATCTCTACCTACCCTTCTTCGCAAGGCTAACGTTGAGCACGCCGCATCGATCCTGTAGCTGTGCGTTTTCAGGATTTGCGATTGTCCTTCTAGGTCCGTGCGATGAAGCCGAGGTATCGTCACGAGTTCAGTTGGCCACACATTGCGCGGCATGCACGCCACAGGTAAGGGAAGGTACAGCGCGCAACCACACACCAGACTGAGAGGCAAGTTCCCCGAAATAGATTATGCCGTAACGTTAATGGTCCTCGCTGTTGTCCGTCAAGTCCTCTACGCGGCGGCCGGTAAGCCCCATTTATCCACGATTGCAACGTTTCCACCCATATTCCCATTCAACGCATATCCTGATCTCATCTGGAGAGAGAGTCGATTTTTTAATTTGGAGGCTCTCCACTACTGTAGCAAGAAGCCAAGAACCATGCCCTCAGAGAACCTTCGTCCCCAGCGAGAGTTATTATCTGGAGCCTCTTAGCTTTCTTCTGAATCTTTGTCATCTCGCTCTTACGAGGAATAAAAGTCTATTTTCCGAGTGGAATCACAGAGCTCGGTGTGTCGAAACACGCGGACTAGGATCTCCGTCGACGTCTCGAACCATTGACAGTTCCTCAACCACGGTTACATGGCAGACTCGCAGAAGGCGGCATTCAGTCCTTGTACTAAGAGCGGACCACCTCGCTTATTGAGGAGCAAAGTATCTGTTTTCCTATTGTAACAACCGCAGATGTACAATCCATGGTACTTTCGACATGTAATACAGCCGGCGAACACGTTGCGATGATTAAGGTTCGGTCGGTTGTCATTGCTAAAGGTGTAAAATATGATGTAGAACGTGCAAACAGACCAGAATGACTTACGTCAGGGAACGTTTCTCGGTTCATGTCCATGTCCAAGCGAAGTCTCTTGACCGCTACGTATACGTCTTGTCCGTCGTCCTACCGTCCAAACAAGAGTTACCAAGACCACATCGCCTTTACCCCGAGTAAGGAGCAACCAGGTGCATTAACCACTCCTCGCCGTCGCTCACAGCAGATGATTCGACTCTCTCGGTCTTGAGAGTTTCGGCTTTAGATTCGCTCATACCAATTCCTCTCAACAACGGTTAGAGAGCCCCGCCGCCTGACGCGCGGTCGTCTTAAGTTGGCGAATGAGAGGATGGGAGGGTTCGCGTGTAGATCCTGTGATCAGCAGGCCCCGCTTAGGGGAGCCCGCGACCTGAGAGGAATGGACGAGTGACAACGATTGGTGGATATGCGGCGAAAATGAGATGGTGCTGTCTGGGAATAACCCCGAGCACAGGGACCCCCCGTACAGCGCGCAGAGATATCATACGTGCAAGGGAGAATAGCATTCAGGAATTAATCCTCTCAGTGAAATGTTATAATTACTGACTATGACATGATAAGAAAGAGTTCTATGTCAAGTCGTTTCTTATGCATATGAGCAGCTGAGGGAAACATTCGCGTCGTTCACCATTCGCCGCCGAACCCTGAGGTCGCCTTCATGTGTCCGTTTCAATCTGAACCATCATTAACCCAGTCGCGTGTGCGCGTCCTGTCCTCGTCAAGCACTCAGAAATATCCTACTTACTGTACTCGAAAGACATCAGCTTTCTTTGGCAAATCATCGACGTGCTCGACGGTTCCAATGAACACCTGCGGACCACTCGAAGATACGCGACGTATCTTGCGAGGCACCCAAAACATTAGGACAAACAGAGTTGTTTCAAAGCCAATGCAGTCGAGTCCAGTGCAGACCAGCTGAAGCTGGAGAGTGGGAGAAAGGAAGTTGCGGTTTTCGATCGGTCTTCTGCTCACCGTGCCTGAGCGATACAGTGCATCATTTGAAGCTGTCGCGTGATGCGAGGGAGCACCGCAACCAGACCGGTACCAAAGAATGAAACCAAGCCGTCTTCATTCTATCCTCACTCCTCTACAGTATGGCTGGAATCCGTTCAACTTGGCTGAAATGGTCTCCTGTGCTTTCATTCAGTCGTCAGAGACGGACGTCTCCTCTCCTTTATATACGACAGAGAGACACTTGCAATAAGTGCCATCTCATCTCAACAGCAAAATCGAATCGCATTCGATGTTTCGTCGAGAAGTCCTCGCCGAACAAATCCTCCTCGAAAATGAACAACGGACGGGTGGGACCGAGGAGGGCGGAGAGGAGGACGAGGTAGTCGTAAGTCACTGTATCCTGTAGGATCTTCAACAAACTTTCACTTTCCCAGCTGGTTGGAGCCAGCAAGTCAAGAGACGTTTCAGATACCGGTGCACCATATACATCACAACAGGTCGGGAGATTTCCAAGCATTCCCCTCCTCGAGTCATTGGGACGTTGTCTCGGAGCGCCAAGTGACCGATCATTCACGCCGTACAGTCCAATAGAAAAGGATTATGACCCTGAGTTGAGACAATGCACCTCACTCTATCCACCTTCCAAAAAAGGAAACATTGTCCCTCGGTCCGCAAGCCGGTCATACGGCGCGAAGTCCGCAGGGAAATTATTGGGACTCGGGAGTTGGAAAGGAGCCAGCCGTCAACCCTTTGGATGCGTTCCGGGCGGCAGTCCTGGGTTCTCGTTCATCGTGAGTGAGGGACGTGACGTCAGTCTGGAAGTTCAGGAGATTCGGCTCCACGGAGATAACGCTCCGGCCAGCCGAAAGCCCTTCTGCCTTTGCCTCTCACCAAGTATGTTCAGATACCAAAGCCCTCGCGCTCGTCGTCGAGTCCAAACGATCCTCTCAGACTGATATTCTCTACAAATACAATGATCAACTCGTCCGCAATGTCCAACTCGAGGTCCGAACGCTTCTAAGCGATCTACGGAAGCCGTCGGCCCCGATACCAATGCCCTAACGCCGTCCCAACAAGTTCTCGGTGCATCAACAATGTATATCACATCGCAATCCGCCGAAGTAAACACTGCTTACTCGCGTATCATGCCCACCGCATCGAACGCCTCAAGCAGGTCTACTGGCCCGTTGGAGGCGCCCTTCCTCACATCCTCACCGACCCCGAACTTTGGTCCAAGCTATCTCCACACGAGGTCGGCCTTTTGCGACGTTACAACGCATCGGGTTCTGAATTTCGCAATGAAGGTTGGATGTGTTGGACCTAGCTCACGGCATCACCGTTCCCCCGAAGGCATGAGAGTAAACGTGGTGGTTGTGAAGGAATGTGTGGGACCGTGCAGACGGAAAGCGGAACTTTTGCGCTCGAGCTCGGCCAATGATACCAAGCTGCTAGATCTCATGTAGAGCATCTTGTCGTCCAGGGTTCCTTGGAGGTCGTCCCATACCATTAGGGTAATGTATGTAAGTCTCCAATTCACTCTTGCGTACTATTGGCTGAATATATGATTAGGACTGTTCCCTTTCTCTCTTCTGAAAGCCTGGGTGGTACTGCCACATTCACGGGAAGGGCACATCGCAAGGTTGGCCTCGGCGAAGACCGAAACAGGTCATGGTTCGAACACGATGTTATTATGGGGTTCGAGTGACTTGAGTACGAAATGAAGATTAAAGATATCTCTGTGTGGACTTATCGGGTGCTGTAACCGTGCTAAAAACCCCAAGCAATGGAGAGATGACCCTTTGAGGCGGTTCCAAAAGGGGAAGTCGATTTGTTCAACTCCTCAAACCTTCCACAATCCCCATCCCGATGAGCTTCACACTTCAAGCATTGCGAATAACAAAGTCCAGCCCACGGCTCAAGCGGTTCCAAACATCTTCAACTGCCCGACATAACTCTCTAGTGAATCTTCTTTTCCTCTGCGGCGTCATCGCAATTTTTGACCCAGACTCCTCGATACAGGTCGTGGCGCGCTTCCAGCAATGCCCCGTAAATCCGGCCCAACAGCTAAATGACATATTCCTCACATCAAGCACGTTGTCACTGTGGCCAGTGGGAAAGGAGGAGTTGGCAAGAGTACGGTCGCTGGTGAGGTGCCAAGATCGAGCGCCGGCTTCCCTCAAAGTAAAATGAAACTAAAGATCATCCCTGCATAGCCAATCTCGCAGTTGCACTAGTTCGCCAGTACCTAGGTGATCGTAATCCAAGAGTCGGTCTGGACATCTTCGGCTCCTCTGTACCGAAAGTGATGGGCTTAGAGAGACTCCCGCCACCGGAGGTAACTAAAGGTCCGAAAGCCCCTCTGCTCCAGACTCTCAAGCCTACTCCAGGCGCGTTCTGACTAAATCGATTTCCTCACTGTGTTGACAGCTGGCGCAATCATTCCGTTTTCGAACCACGGTTTGCAGTGCTGTCTCTCGGGTTTATGATGCCCCAAATGGACGATTCGGCAGTCGTATGGCGAGGGCTGATGGTCCAAAAAGCTGCTCAACCGCTACTTTTTAACGTTGATTAGAGGGGACATGGTGGTAAAGGTCACCTGGGCTTGGACGTTTTGGTCATCGACGTGCCTCCCGGAACGGGCGATGTCTAGTTGACCGAGTCGGTCAGCTGGTGGAAGTCGACGGTACGCTTGCCTATTTCATGATACATTTTGCATGGCAATTCTGACGTACATCGCCTCCGTTCAGGTGCTGTAATCGTATCGACACCTCAAGACATTGCCCTCATCGACGCCAAGAGAGGCGTTGCTGTGTTCCGCGCAAGGTTGACGTGCCGGTGCGCTGCCTTCCCCATTTCCGATGCCCGCACCTTTCTGATCGCTTCAATCACACGTAGATCATCGGCCTCCTTCTTAACATGGCTCACTTCACGTGCTCAACCTGCTCGACACCTCACCACATATTCGGGCCCCTCACATCCTTCCACCAAACCGTCCACGCCTTGAACCACAAGATCCTAGGCGAAGCGGGTCCTGGAAGCGGTGGTCGCTAAAGGCATATAGAGAATTGACCGATCAGACTCTCTCTACACGTTCTTCGGAATCCATTGTTTCATTACATCAAACGACTAAGACGTATGTAGCGTTCACAACATGCGGTTGGGATATGCTGAGGGAGAGTTGACAGCAATCGGAAGATGATGGAACACTTCTAGCTAAGCGAACAATAAAGGATGATGAAGACAAAGAGTGAGCCATTCAACCAAAAGACCATACGGCAACGAAATTCGTGCATCGCGTGCGTGACGTGGACTTCCGTCTCAAATCAAACATCGATATCCCCGAATCTCGAATGCCCCGAAGAACAATTAAGTAGTTTCCTCTCGCGTGGATAATCGACGGGCTTCGGCAGCTTGATTCGAAGCGTAAGCGGCATCCTTGGCATTTCCGATTTGCTCGAAGATTTCTGCGGCTTCTGTATAATGGCCAATTGCTTCCCTGTAGTTGCCCTGATCGCGACGCACGTCACCAAGGCCTGACAAAGAACTGGCTCTGCCGGATTGGGAGTCAATGTCGGCAAAGGTTTCCAGCGCCTCGGAGAAGAGTGTGGTGGCTTGGCTATAGTAGTCTTGAAGCCGATGCACGTGGGCGAGATCCCGCAAAGCAGTGGCTCTCCCTTGCCTGTCTCCGATGTCGGTACGGATTTGGAGGGCCTCGGTGTATAACGTCACGGCCTGGCTGTACTCGTTTTGAACCCGATGCACATGAGCGAGACCCGAAAGAGCGTCGGCTCTCCCTTGCCTGTTGCCGATGTCGGTGCAAATTTGGAGGGCCTCGGTGTAGAATGTCACGGCCTGGCTGTACTCGTTTCGAACCCGATGCACCTCAGCGAGACCCAAAAGAGCGGTGGCTCTCCCTCGCCTGCCGCCGGTGTCGGTGAGGATTTGGATGGCCTCGGTGTAGAATGCCATAGCCTGGATGTATTCGTTTCGAAGCAGATGCACGCCAGCGAGACTCGAAAGAGTTTTGGCTTTCCCTTGCCTGTCGCCGATGTCGGTGCGGATTTGGAGGGCCTCGGTGTAGAATGTCATGGCCTGGCTGTACTCGTTTCGAATGAGATGCGCGTGAGCGAGACCCTGTAGAACGTTGGCTCTCCCTTGCTTATTGCCGATGTCGGTGTAGATTTGTAAGGCCTCGGAGTAGAATGTAACGGCCTGGCTGTACTCGTCTCGAAGCCTATGAACGTGAGCGAGACCCGAAAGAGCGGAGGCCCTCCCTTGCCTGTCGTCGACGGCGGTGTGGATTTGGAGGGCCTTAGTGTAGAATGTCACGGCTTGGCTGTACTCGTTTCGAAGTCGATGTATCTGTGCCACCTCAAGCAGCGCTGTCGCCTTGCGTTTGCTATCGCCGCCATCTCCGTAACTACCTAAGGCTTCATTGAAGAAGGCTAGCGCGTTCGGATAGTCACCCTGCCGTCTATGCATCAATCCCAGTTGTATCAGAAGTGCTGGAGAACGAGCCCTAGTAGCGGCGGCATCCACGGTCCGTATCGGGTCTGGCCTAATCTTAGGCTATAGGGTCAAACTTGGTCAATTGCACGTAGTCGACCCGAAATTACCATTGCTCACCATCCATTTGATTGACTCTCGGCAGTTCTCAGCAGTCGGTCGTTTCCGCGGGTCGATGCTCCAGCACGCAAGTATCATGGAACAGAGTGCCTGAATCAATAACATCCGAGCGTTGTCGGTGATCGAAGGGAGGTCTCCCTGAATGATCCGCATGACGACGATGGTATCCTTGATGTCTTGGAACGGGATCGAGTTGGTCATTACCTATTTTCGGAGTCGATGTTTGAGCCTCGGCTGTAAACGATATATGGCCTGAACCTCACCTCGTATGCTACACATCCTAGTGCCCAGGTATCGCTCGCAACGGTAGCTTCCTCTTCTTGCAATAGCTCTGGAGCAGCCCAACGAAGAGTGTACTGATCACTTGTCAGCGTGATGCCGATGGTATTGGTAGTTTCGTCGAATTTTGGCTCTAACGACAACCCTGCTTGCGGTTCGTTTTTGGCTTGCATCCTCTGCTTGTTCGGATCCTCGGCTGTGACACGGCGAGCGGATCCGAAGTCGGTAATCATCGCGCGGTACTGGGAGTTGATCAATATGTTAACCTGAAAAGTGAAGATACGGTTTGTTAGTGGTTCTTTTATGACGACCCCGGAACGTACGGATTTGAGGTCGCCGTGGCGTATGGGGGGTTTTCTGCTATGGAGGTATTCGACTCCTTTAGCCACGTCGTTAATCTGGAGTGCAGAGTGTCAGAGGGAGGTCGAAGAAAAGATAGTCCGATCGTACCAGCCAGATTCGTTCAGGGATCTCCCATTCCGCTGAGGCGATAAAGTTCCTCAAGTTTCCGTTCTCCGCCCAGGGAAAGACCAGCCAGACTACATTCTCGGCCAAATCTTCGACGAATCCTTCGAGCTCAATGACGTTTTCGTGAGAAAGTCCGACCAAGAATTCGGCTTCCCTGAGGGCCAACTGCACCGAAAAACCTCAGAGCTGAAGCCACTACGTGATTGGTAGGAGTCCTCTTACCCCTAATATCCGCTTTGGCGCTGTCTCAGCTGATATCTTCATTTTCTTCACTGCTACATCCTGTAAGGTTGACTTGATGAGCCGCTCATCGTCACTGCCAATACCCGGGAAAGCAGACTAGTACCGACCTTCCGCCGCCGAGACGTTCCCTTGGGAAGACGAACCGGGTTCGTAAAATCGTTTTCGGACCTATTAAAAAGATATGTCCTGTCTTGAACACTGGAGGGGGGAACTAAAGAGGCTCTTGCAACTGTTGCAAATCCTCCACGGAACTCGGGTGCCCCGTTGACGAATTCGATAGAGGAGAGATCAAGTCGTCGATTCGCAAGCTTCTTGAGTTTCGCCGTCTATGACGAAAAGTAGTTTTGATGAGTCATTGAAAATTGGCTATGAGGCTCGGGGAGGACGTACCAGCTCAGCGCTCGGCAGGAAGGCACCGGAGGAAGTCTCGTGGTTTGAGTCGGACGGTGAGCCAGGCAACGCCGAAGGACCGGCATCATGATTGTCGTCTTTTGGCATGGGATGTTTCACGCGAGAAGAGGCTAGGTGTCGATAAGAGTCGCCGTTCCCGGTTGAACCTCGTCAAGAGTTGGAGGGATGGGGAAAGCTGATGGAGTGTTTACGAGGGAGGGAGTAGTGGATCGTGCGTGGGAGGGGAATAAAAGGACGGAGGAGTCTTCTCCAACCCCGGACAACTTACATCTCTCCCTGCCCTTCTTCGTAAGGCTAATAATATTGGGCACGTCAAAATGGTCCCGGATCCGCGCGTTTTCATTCTCCGCAGAATGTTTCTTGCAAGTTCGCGCGATGAAGTTGAGGCATGGTTGCGAATTCAGTTGGCAACATATTGCACGGCCATGCACGCCACAAGATAACGGAACGTGCAGTGCGCAACCACACACAAGATTGAGCCACCGAAATCAGTTATGCCGTAACGTCAATGCCATTAACAGACTACTCTATAGCGTAGTCCTATATTCCCTTCTGTTTGCCAAGTCCTCTAACTGGCCAACAGGACCGGTCGACCGGGAACCCCTACCTAACTCCGATTCTCCGATTGCAATGTTTCCATCCGCCCCCCTCGAGGCCGACACCACTTACATCCCATCCAACTGTATTCCCGATCGGCGTGGCGACCGGGTTCATTTCTTAATTTGGAGGGTTCTCCACTGCCATAGCAAGAGCCCAAGAGCCGTGACGTCATAGAACCATCGTCCCAAGCGAGAGTTAAGTATCTCCCAGAGCCTCTTAGCTTTCTCCGGAATCTTTGCCATCTCACTCTTACAAGGAAGGGAAGTCGGTTCTCCGAGTGGAATCACGGCGCTCGGTGCGTCGGGACAGTCAGAATAAGGTCTCTGTCAACCTCACGGTGATCTCGAGCCAGATTCTCAACGACGGCTACCTGGCAGAGAAGGCGGCAGTCAGTCCTCGTACCAAGAGCAGACCACCTCACAAATTGGAGGGAGCTGAGAGGAATGGACGGGCGACAAGGAATGGTACCAGTGGATTGCTGGTGCAGCGCGCAGAGATATCATACGTGCGAGGGACAACAGCATTCAGTCATTACATAATCCTCTCAGCAAAATGTTACTGACTATGGCCTGATTAGAAATAGTTCTACATCGAGTCGTTCTCTTATCAGCTGCTGAGGGAAACGTTTGCGCCGCTTTTACGATTTTGTTCACCGTTCGCCGCCGAACCTGAGGTCGCCTTCATATGTCCGTTTCAATCTGAACCATCATTAACCACAGCAGCGTGCGCGCGTCCTGCTCTCGTCAAGCACTCAGAAATTCCCTACTTACTGTACTCGAAAGACATCAGCTTTCTTCGTCCAATCATCGACTTGCTCGACGGTTCCGGTGAACGCCTGCGAACCACTCGAGGATACGCGACGTATCTTGCAAGCCATCAAAAAACATTAGGCCAAGGAGAGTCGTTTCAAAAGCGATGCAGTCGAGTCCAATGCAAAACAGTTGAAGCTGGAGAGTGGGAGAAAGGAGGTTGCGGTCATCGTTCCGTCTTCTGCTCACCGTGCTAGAGCGACAAGGTGCATCGGTTGGAAGCTGTTGCGTAACACCAGTGAGCACCACTACGAGACCGATGCACGCTCCAAGGAATGAAGCTAAACTGTCTTCCTTCTATCCAGGTTGCCTCTCCTTCACAGTATCCCTGGAGTCCGTTCAACTTGACCGAGTCGCTCTCCAACGCTTTCATCACTCGAATTCGTTCCCGACATTCCCTGGCCTGCGTTCAGAGACGGCCATCTCCTCTCCTTCACATAGAGCCGAGACACTTGTAACAAATGCCATGCTCGTCTCAACAGCAAAATCAAATCGCATTCGATGTTTCGTCGAGATTCTTCGCTGAACAAATCCTCGACGGTCCAAGCTCAAAGCCGACCAATGGAGACTTCGTCTTCACCGTCAGCCAACGTCGCGTCGATAGTGGTACTTAGTAGATGCTGGAGAAGGA
>WSUB01000140.1:0-110449 GCA_019633425.1 Tulasnella sp. 424 | reverse complement strand
AGGTTTGAACACCCAACCTTGCACGTCGCGACCCTTTTCAGCTCCCTTGAACCAGAACTGCTCGCCGTGGTCTAACGGTTTCCCTTTCAGCTCTTTCACTCCGAACTGAGTGATCCGCTCAACCCGAGTGAAGCTGACGTTGCCGTCCGCTTTAGAGACACCGGACGCCAAGTAGACGTTGTGAGGGCCGCTATAGCTGCTCCGGCTGAAGACAAGTTTCCCATTGTGCAAAGCTTGAACCCCATGGACACTGCCGGAGTGAGTGATGGCTTTGGGCGTAGGGAACTTGGGTTGCTTCGGCTTGCTGACGGCCTCGGAGGTGACAAAATCGGGAATGGTGAACGAAAAGACCTT
Source organism: Tulasnella sp. 424 (assembly GCA_019633425.1). Classification (NCBI taxonomy): domain Eukaryota; kingdom Fungi; phylum Basidiomycota; class Agaricomycetes; order Cantharellales; family Tulasnellaceae; genus Tulasnella; species Tulasnella sp. 424. The sequence continues at coordinate 110,095 of WSUB01000140.1, read as the reverse complement.
GGCATACGCATGCTCCGACGCGGTGACGAATACGGTTGGATTAGAGCCGTCCCCATCGTTGGCGAACTGAAACCGGCCAACAGGTGAATCCACAGGAGCCCGTCTATCATAAAATAGGAGACTTACTTCAATGCTCTGCACAGATTGGTCCCACTCTTGCGTCAAGTACCACCGCTTGTTGGTCTTGAGATCGTAGAGGACCAGAACAGCACGATCGCTCTCGTAACCATCTTCAGCCATCTCGGCCCAGGCAACCCACCGGCCATCAGGTGAGAAGACGGGTGAGTGGGTAGCTCCTTGGTGACCAGTTGTCAACTCTCTAGGTACCAGACCGCCTTTGAGAGGAACGATGTAGACCTGCAAGATCAACGATTAATGGTGAGAATCGGTCGCGATGGGAGTAAGCGTGAATGACGCACATTCTGACGAGTATGAGTAGCACCAGAGACGCTCGGGTCTTTTGCCGTGTAGACGATATGCTCTTGTGAGACGTCAAAATCGTCAGTTCCTCCGAAAGGCTCGACGGGAGTGTACTGATGGTCGCATTACAGTACCCAGGTGTTAGCTCAAGAAGGAACACTTAGCGGGATGGCCACTCACATGCTCTGTGTGTTCCAGGACTTTGAAATAGTCTGTACCAAGAGTCCATGTTCCGCCCAGGGAGTCATCCTTCCAGTTCAGTTCGACGGAGAAGAGACGAGTCTTCTTGTCGGTGGCATACTCATCCCAGTGGCGAACGAACAACTCGTCGTAGACCAAGGCGCTGTTTCCTCTGTTCTCCCATTTCTCGTCCTGCTCTTTGACGGTGTTCAAGTCGTAGTCTGGGTACACGTTGCCAAAAAGACCAAAATGTGCTGCAGGTCGTCCTTCTGGTTGGGGCTGGCGTGGACCTTCTTGCTTCCAGTGAACTTGAAGTTTGTCGGGCCGGATCCAATGGGGAAGCTGCCCATGAGATACGGGGCCCTTGGGACTCGGACGAAGGAAGAAGACCCGGCGGCGAAGGCCGTCGCGTTGTAATCCAATGTGACCGCGAAGATGTTCTCGTTGACCACATGGGCTAACGTGCGAGAGTCCAGCCAAAAGGCTTTGCCACCGTTGACGAGCGGGAACTCGATGGGGTTGACGGTAGAGTCAAGAGGCGATATATATATGGTCTTGTTCGTCCTGGAGAATGCGGATTAGTGCACTGCGTTAATTGGTGATTGCAAACTCTGACCGTCTGGAACACCCACTTTTTCGTTTCAAACGAGTACTGGGAGACCGGTACGATGACGAGCTCCCCATCAGGATTGGCGACACCTGATCCTGGTCGGGGCATCGACAACAGAAAAGATCCGGCGACGTCATCGCATAGGATGATTGTCCGGGGGACGCCGAGGACGTTTGATGTCATCTGCAGGGACGCTTATGGAATTAGCCATGTTGCCTACTTAAGGGGACGCTAATGGATGTAAAACGGGACGCCAATTGAATAACTGGTGACAAAAACCGAGTTAACGGCGTCCCTGAAGGTTTCCGTGCGCGCCAATGGCGTCCCCTTAGAAAAAATGGCGTTTTTGCTCATATCTCAAGAACCAGGTCACGAATCACAAAGGTAAGACTACCGTTGGAATCGTGCGGTCAGGGGCTACACATTAGTATCATGTAAAGTAGGCTTGTTTAGTAAACAATCTATATTGTTTGGTGTATGGTGAAAGAATCGACGCGGCTCACCTCGGGCAAAAAGTATAAGCTGCCAACGGCGGGAATCGTTCCAGTCAAAACTTGGAGGCTTGGGGACTTCCGGTATATTGGAGCTGCAGCCGAACGGAAGCTAACGAACACACTGATTCGCCTTCCATGCATCACCGCCTCTTCTTGCGGAAAGACGAGTGAAAACAAATAGGGCCAAGGAAAAAGTATGGGATGTCGAAGTACAAAGTCAGGCAAAAATATGATACCAAGTACTCCAAAAACGTATAGAGAGGTTCCAGTAGGAGGAACGAAAGAGACGCTTAACGAAAGTTGTATACCATAGCCATCATTATTCATATCACCAGTTCGAACTCTCCCAATCTTCTTCATCTTCAGCTGTGACCCCGAACCAGCCGGGGGCCAACACTGGCCCAGGCGTTTGAGTTGCGCACTCGTCTAGCTTGTACAATCGACGCACGTTTCGTCAGTGAAGGAATCATTTTCTCGGTGATCTTTCGTGCTTGCCCAAAGAACAGCTTACAGTCGCGGTTGGAGATGCTCTCGAGATAGCATTGATTATCGGATCCCGTCTGAGGTGGAAAGATGCGAGTGAATGGCCACGTGGGGAGAACTCAAGTTCCCTACGTCGGGGAGCCATGAACACCCCACTCCGAGCGACGACAAAGGCGCTCCGATCATGATGAGCCATAGCGCGAACCACCTCCTTGATGCAGTAAAAGAGCTGCGGGGGACGTTGTGTTAGCCCTCCCGTTTTGCACCAGAGCGAAGACGTCCTAGATACTCACGTCGGTGTTACGGGCTTGTGGGGCTTCTTCCGACCAACAGGAATCTCCAACACACCTCCAGCAACGAATTCCCCATCTGAAAAGACTTTCTGGAACACATACGTGGTGTTTAGCGGCTGCTTGGGATTCAACGTTGCTGCCGTTTGAGCAATCACTGCAAATGCGAGAGACCACCCGGATAAACTTTCTTGACAACCTAGTCTATGAATTTCTGGGGCTATACCTGTTTGGTGTCATAATCGGTGACCATAACATTCAGCTCCATCTCAGCATCCCACTTCCAGACTCTTCCTGCTTCGAGTATTACGATCGTTCCTGCTGCTTGAAGACTTGGTCGTCCCGCGTCGCCGTTGCTTCGTATTTAAAGGCTCGGGCTTTTCCTCATGTATCCGCACGATTTCTGAAATGATGGGCACTAGTGCCTCGCTAGCTCTTGGACGGTGGACGACTCGGACTGCGTGCTGTGGAGGAGTGCGTATCGCTGTCGTTTCCCTTCGACGAAGCCCAGCAGCGTCCTCGCCGTCAGATCCTGTGGTCATTCAAAGGTCACGGATGAGCAACTAAGTGTGTAGGTTAAACAACCTGAGCAGAAACTTACGTGGTCCAAGTACCGTTTCGTCTTCCTCGGTAGAGATGTTGTAGAATGCCAGAGAGAGGTTTTGAGTTGATCTGGAGTCTTTAATCTTCTGTCAAGGGTGTTGGAGGCGAAGGTTGGCGTGAAGGGAAAGCCAAAGAGCGCATGAAGCATTTAAGCCTTCGTCGTCGACGAGCACGATGACGACGGCGGTAGGTACGGTCTAATAACAAAAGGAGTAAGTCTTCACTGCTCGCTAGTCGCATTGTATGGCTTACGTAATCTTTCAGCGGCGTCTATGTGCTTGGGGACGATGGGGAGAGAGGTGAGAGGTGAGGTGAGGAGCGAGGATGGCGCAAGTCGCGCTGGAGTCCAAGCATCGCGATTAGTCAGACAAATGAAAAAGAGGGGTGGAAGATACTTGCAAGTCAGCATCCCTAGCACCTGTGCGGGAGGAGGCAGTGGTGCTAGTTGGGTTGAGGATCAAGGCGTCGCGGAGAAGCCGCAGTCGGAGCGGGCGCTTGTAGTGAAAATATGGGTTCAAGTTAGTAACCCAAACAAAAACACAAAGACTGAAAAGAAAAGACTTACCGATACGCTCCTATGTGCTTTTGCTGGCATCGAAAGTGAGTGGCACTGGCGCTTGTCATCCTGCTGTTCGGTGGTACGCATGGACTGGCAACGGGGCAAGGGCGCATCAAGCTGATGATTGAATACTAGAATATAAGGCTGGACCCACCTATACATGATCTAAGCACGACATTCATGCCGTGAAGGCATTGTCCGCGTTGTTGCAAGTCGTCATGGTCGAGTTCGGTAGAGCAAGTGCTTGGGGCTTTGACGTTCAGGCAGTCCAGGTTGAGATAGAGACTGCATTGCGTGTGCTGTATTGGGCGTGGCCGCTGTTGAAGAGAGTGGTTGGTAGCTTGATGCTTGAGATAATTGCGAGTCGGTGGTATCTGTCGATGTCGACGGTGTGAATACGTTTAACCTTTGGGCGGTGTTGCGCAAGGGGTGTGTAGGGGGGAGAGGCCGGCGGGAAGCACGTGATGGTAAAAAGATCGATAGGTTAGTGAAGCGAAGGTACGTCGGATCTGGTCGGGACGCTGGTTTGTTGAGTGAGTGTGAAGGGGGACGCTAATTGTCATTGCCATGGGCGCGCTGGCATGGGCGCGTTGGTGGGTTGACGGCGAGAAGGGGAGTTGTGACGTCATCGGGGGGAACGACGGCAGGGACGCTTATCGCACGAGGGGACGCTTATCGCGTTGAGAGGGGACGCTTACTCTCCATTCACATAATAAGCGTCCCCTCTCCATCAATAAGCGTCCTCTTACGTGGTTGGGGACGTCAATCTCATTGCCCTGATATCTCAAGAACCGGACCACCGATCGCTTAGGTAAGGCTACCGTTGGAATCGGATAACGGCTGGGAGCGGCCGGTTCTAATTCGATTACAAGTTCGAAATCGACAGCGAAATCCTTTGGACGCGGAAATGAGCGGAGCAGCAGCCGGGAGGACGTCGGCTGCCAAGAAAATCAAAGCATTGGTAGGTACACATATTACATCAACAGCTCCTTAGTTTAAAGTCACCATCTTCCTGGCCACTCATCCCCCTCTATACCTCTGTGGCAATACCGGTTGCTGCACCTTCCGGGCATCAAGGGCTTGCCTTTCTTGGCTAGGGTCCAACGAATCTTTGGGAGCTTACCCAGCTCGGGATCGTCAAACAACACCCTCATACACCCCTTGTCCTCGGTTGTCCTCCAAATGCTTCGGCAGGCAGAGCCACAGGAAGTCTTCATTGTGTTGGGAGTAGTGATTATCTTGAAGCCTCTAGCGCGGTACTTCTCCATCCAATGCTGTTGCTTCGGTCGGGTGATATCGATCCGCTCATTCAGTACACCCTCCATGGCAAAGGTAAGACGAGGGTAGAAGAGTGTGATGGTTGAGGAGGAGATGAAGTTCATAACGAACGTAGTATGAAAGCGGGTTATTGGCACAATGGGTGAAGTGGAATCCGTTCCTTCGACAATGTCGATTTCGACAGGCTTCGCGGGATCCAAGCCAGGCCGAGACAGCTTGACCACCGTACGGACCTTCGCACAGTCATATTCGAATCCAAAACCCTCCTCTTCATCACTTGTCTCCATGGCTAGTTGCGGAAATTGCCAATCTGTCTCCAAGGCTGGTTGCGCGACTTGTGGCAGCGCTGCCAGCGCATCCTGTGCCCTAAAATCATGCACACCCTGAACAAGTACCACCTTATAACCTTCCACCCCAACAAGGTACTCTTGGACCATCTTCAGGAAACACGAAGCATCCCTGCGGCCCGGCGGTCCACGAGGAACGTAGATGTCAAGGTCCTGGTTGCCCCAATTACAGCCGAGGATGAAAGCAAGGACCGTCGAGCCTGACAGAACTCCTCGAGCGGAATGGAGGAACTGGCGGAAGTAATCCGTGTGCGTGACTCAGCCGCTTAAAAGTCCGTTGATCCGTCGTTGAGTATAGCTCTTGACCGCATCGCGAAGGGCCCGTGAAGTGTGACCGACTGTGACAACGTCACGAAGGGGGAGGTGGTCAAGGATAAAGTCCAGCACTCTTTCCAGAAGCGAATGGGCCCTCTCGGTCCGTAAGCGATCCGTAATTTCCGTGAATCGTCGAGCAGCCTCTTGCACTTGATGAGGTGTTTTGGCGGTTTGGAGCAAAACGGCCACGTCTTGAAGCTTTATTACGCGTTATGCGTGAGCATTGTTTCTCAAGAGGTGCCGGTACACAACGCACCTCAGCCAACTCGGTTGAGTCTAACGGCCTGTTTCCAGCAACGTTAAGTAGCGGAGCTTGCAAAGCAGTAGAGTTCATGATGAGGTGAACGTCGATTTGGATTTGAGCGGCTGCTTGTCCGCGCTTGTTACGTATTTCAACAGCACGTGCCAATATCAATAACACTAACGTAGAAAGACTATGGTACAACATTGAGTCAAGAGTCCGCGTTTTTGAGCGTAGTCAGAAGATATAGGAACTACCAAAGTGGCAGCACCGGGCAGCACTTACGGACCTCCACCAAGCTCTATCCCTCACGCGCCCGCCAATTCCCGGCTTCATGCTTGACAACATGAACGCAGAGAGTTTGGAAGAAAAATTAAAAGTAACTTGTTAGTGTGCTTATTCTATATCATCTCGGACGTCTCCGAGCGTAGCGAAGGGAAGGATGTACATGGTTCAGATAACAGCTGCTAGCGGTCGACCTACTGAAAGTAGCTACATAAGTGATGAAAAACGAAAATGAGATCCATAAAGCACTCACTGATAGTTGTCAATCGGACCTTCGACGGCGGTGGTAGTGGTGATGGAGCATTAACTTACAATGGTGGGTCGCGTGGACGGTGCTGGATGAGGAAGTCGGGGAAATCAATCGGACAAAAGTTACTAAGTTCGTCTAAACAAACGAAATAAATCACTTGTGTAATGTCCTTTCAAGACCGCCGGGACATGGCAGCGGCGGCGATGGCGGTGTTCGAGACCAACTTGCGGTGGTGTGTTCATAATCGTTTGGGTTTCGTTCTAATGTAGAGTCGAATACTTAGTAGTCAAGAAAGAAAGAAAGACTTATAAGAAATTACTTTACGTTGCGCCTCGCATGTTGAGAGGAGGTTGGGTGTGAAGCTGGGGAAGGATGGTTCGAACGCACGATCGGGAGGAGTGGTCGTGTGAGGCTGATTTTCGCAGAAGGTCCCGTGATCAGAGATAAAGAGAGCAACAACAGGTCACCTGAACTTACCGTATATGGGCGAGCGCGTGTTAAGCAGGTGACGGCGGCGTTTGGGGGAAAAGGATTCGAGCTTCAGGGCAGATGGTTGTCGTTTCGGAGGTAGTTCGGTTGCAAAGTCAGGTAATCAGGAATAGAACGAGTAGATATTATGTCGAAGACTTACTTGATATGGTTCAAACATATTAGGAGGGCTTTGAGGGCAGCGCTGGGAGCGAAAATCCTTGAACGAACGGTTGGCCAGGTAGAAGTAGTCGTTTGGGGGGTGTTTGCGCGAAAAGTCATCAAATTAGGAACGAAAAGCAAGGAAGCAACACGGAGACTTACCACGTGCCTTCTAATACACGGTGGACTTCGGTCATCGTAGAGTTGTGGGGAAAAGCGAAACAGCGGGGAGAAACCCTCGAACGTACGATTGGGACGTCGAGAGTGCGCATGTTTACGGCTGGCCTAGCGTTCTAACAAAAGTAGCAAGATGAGTAACAAAAACGAAAAAGAGAAGTATAAGAAGCTAACCATTCATTATATTCAGTCCCTTCGATGCCGAAGCGGCGGTGCTTAGCGCGTCGGGAATCGCTGTGCAGTCGCGGGGAAGTCGTGGTCTGGAAGCCGGCGGTCCCTTTAACGTATCAAAGTTAGCAACAAGAATGAAATGAATGGCTGCCACTACTTACTAGTGAGCTGTGAGCGTGATCGTTGCCGACACTGAAAGCGGCCCTGGCGCGTAGTCACTGTTTGTGGTACTGACGGTCGGGCAGTTCAGATTGAGATTCAAGTTGCGTCGGAGCCGTACCACATTGGAGAGAAGTGACCGGCGTTGAGTATATCCATTCATTTCTCGATGTCTGGGCGTCGTTGACGGTGGGCGGCGATGCTAGAGGTGTCGGAGGGTGGGGACGCTAATTTGTCTAGCGGCGCGTCGAGGAGTAGACGCGAATGACGTGAGGGCCGCGGTGTTGACGGGTGCGGCGGAGGCGAAGGCCTTTGTGAGGGTTTGTGGAAGGGGACGCCGAAGTCGACGGTGAGCAAGCTCTGGAGAAGCAAGGGGACGCCAATGGGACAGGTGGAAGTGAACCAGGCAGGCGGGGACGGTGAGGGGACTGGGTAATGTAAGCTCGGAAGGGGACGCCAGCCGTGCAAGTATCTTGGATGAAAGTATTCAAAATGACATCGGGGGACGCTGATGGATTCTGGTATATCCATGATGGAGTGAGGCAGAACATGGGGACGCGGTCGGATGTCGGGGGATTGACAATGTGATAAATAGAGACAAACTTCGGCTTTCCCTAAGGTCCCCGTGGGCCCTCAGAGCACACTGAGGGACGAGCCAACAAAACGAAAATGATTCTAAGTTAGCAACGTCTCCAATCTTGCTAGTTCTCCACTCGTAAATTATCCAGATAATCTAATTACACATATAAACTAGGCAATGCTTGAATGAACTTCAGGGAACGGCGGTATCCCCGGCAAGGAGCCATGCACCGCTGCCAATCCCTCCTCGGCTTTCGCATTCGGTGGCGCTGAAAGTGAATTGGATAGCGAGTCGGTCCTGCTTCCCGCTCTGTGAGCATTCATCTCCAGGGAAGAAGGTTCCTTCTTGGGGCTGGAAGTGACGGAAACGCTTGTGGCGAAAGGGGGCAAACTTCTAAGTCTTGATGGAGCTCTAACACCGGGTCGGGCGATCCTGGAAGTGGAGTGAGGATTAGATGCATGGGCCGGCTGAATCGCGGGACGTACAGATAGACCTGGGACGATCCCTCGGCAGATGGATCAGAGAAACCAAGAAGACGAGCAAGTCGCCAAAACTGTCTGCGGTAGAATGTGCCCGGCTCCCCGGACATCCCCAAGAAAATGAAGAAAAGGAACGAACCAATGGGCATGAGATATCGACTCAAATTGATCAATATCCAGGCCCTGGGGAACAGCTGGAACCACCCGAACGGCAGGGTCTCTACTCGGTTAAAGCGGAGGTGGGTGTCGGCCCATGAAATCCAAGGACGCATGCCATGCTTGATATTGGATACCATGACATAGGTGCTCAGTGGTAGAGGGCAGATTATCTGCGTCGTTGCCAAGGCCATTAGGCGGAAAAAACGACTGCTTGTCAGACCGGAATTGGCAGATTTCAAAACGCTGCTGAATTGCTTGCGTTGGTTCAGGAAAGCTCTAATTGAAAGGACTGTTGCAGGCGATCAGGAACGAGCTTCGGGTCATACCATGTATTTGAACTTACGAGAATAAAAAAACGTCACCATGCTAATAAGGACCGGGGGTAGGAATACTAAGGGAATGGTCATAGGCGTTACGTATATTGATGGCCAGCATCTAGCATACATAAGCATGTCAGGTCCGAAAGACAACCTCCTTCAAAAAAACAGCATACCCGATGTTTTCAATGATGTCATACCGATGCCCTTGAACGACGAAACCTGCGTGAAGGCCATCAGGTCGAAATTCTTTGATAATTTCGTATGGATTTAGTACTGACTAAATATCACCGCTAGGGCGGGTAGCCCGAAAGCAAGGCCAAAATCGTGGTTTTTTGTCCGACGGCTCTGTGGAGGTAAATGAGCACCCGTGAATGGCCCTACCAGACTTTAACCTACATCAATCCTCGAAAGATTCATTTGCTGGATGTTTGCAACTGCATAGAGACGACGCGAGATGAGGAGCGAACATGTCGGACCAGCAACACTAGAAAACGGATCAGCATCAGGGAACAAGCAGGAAGCAAAGACCTACTTGAGGGCAACGATGAGAGCACTACTAAAATCGCACCAGAGCCATGGGGGGCTATGAAGATTTTCCGCCCAGGCAATCGAGTTCACAAGGTAATTCAGATTTCCCAATAACTATTCGGGATGTCGACTCAGTTTCATCCAGCTCGAGACCCGCCAAGCACTCACGTTCCAAATAATGTACATAATCATTCCAACATCCCCGCTCTTGAAGTGCCAGTAAGATGGAAGCAGAATCAAAATGGTACCCATGCTAGCCAAGACCGGAAAAGTTGGGTATGTTGGGTCGACGGAGCTAGTAGTGATGAGGGATGCCATGGACTCAACCAGGAGGATGGCATGGAGAGACGAAAGCACGGCGTGGTGGGTATATATTCACATTTCTTGGGACAAACCTATTAGGTGGATGCCAGGTACCATTAAGGGGGCAATCACGGAGATGTGGCGATCGAAGGTGTGTGAAAAGCTCAGCCTGTGTTATTTGGAGTGGAGCACGTGCAAAGCCAGCTACAATATCGACTTACCTCAACGCACTTATAGTTTCCACGCACTTATGAGGTCGACGCACTTGTAGTCCACGTATGTATTACAAAAGTCAAGTTGGGTGTCGGGGCGTGCGGTGTGTCGTCGAGCGTTCTAGCTGGTGAAAACTTGAGGTCAGTCGTTGTTGCAATAAGTTCATCCCTTTTACATTATACATTCCAGTTCTTTTTTTGTAGTTAGGGGGGTTCGTCGTCTGTGGATTTGGTATCTTGATGTTTGGCAGGCGATTTCGGTCGGATCGGGTCGATCGTGAGTACGTCTCGTACCTGGTGCTCATCTCAGCAGAAATGTGGCATCCACACGCAACATATCCTACGACTTCCTACGAGGCCCCTAATTCAGGGTGGCCAAGGTTCGTTGGAAAGCACGGCATCGGTTGCTTAGATTAATAACTGGTGGAGCCTCAGCGACTCCGATGCAAACGGTTCTCATCACGCACCCTTTGTCTTCATCACCTTCAGCCTGTGTAATTTGTAATGAGGCATGTAGAAAGTCACGTAGTATGTTGATCCTACGTTGACGCACTTGTAATCCGTATATGTAGTGGAAGGCCAGGTTAGAGAGCTGGGGCATGCGGTGTGTCGTCAAACGTTCAATCTAGAGAAGGGTTGGGCAGGAGATTTGTGACGGCAGATCTAGGTCGATCGTCAGCCTAAATCGGCCGAAATTTAGCATAAACTGACTTCATATCCTACGATACCCCTATTTCAGGGTTGCTAAGGGCCCGTTGAGGAACGGGGTGTGTGTTGCGTAGCAATTGGCAAGCCTCAAGGAGTCTAAGGTATATTGTACCTTGGCCCCGGACTCGGATCGTTGTCAAGCGATACCGCAACGCACCCCTCACCCTTTGTTTATTCTGCAAATGTTTTGCAGCCACAGGCCGTCTTCATCAGGTCGGACCGTGAAGCGGCGTGGTGCAATTGGTCGCAAGCTGAACGAGGGTTGAATTATTTGAGCGACTGGTTGTTCGCGCTTGTTCACAACACCTGCCAACGAAACTTGCGCGGAGAGATCACGGTGCGCTGGTAACCCAAATAATCCATATTAATAGACAGAGTCGAAAATAGGAACTAACGAAGAAGTAGCTCCAGGCTATGCTTACAAACCCCCCGCTAAGATCTATCCCGCTGTCTCCTTCCCCAGCAGAGCTTATCATCCCCGAAACCCCCAGGCGACTCCTGCTCCTCCCATTCTTACAACACGCCCGCAGTCCCGTCAAGCCCATGAGGCCCAATTCCACCTGAACCTCCTCTGCAACTATTCCTTGAGTGCGCAGGACCGTTTCAAATGGGCCGCCAAAGACCGTTGCTTTCTTGTAGTCCCTCTTCAACCGTGTGTCAAAGAGTTCTCTGCCCGGTTATTTGACATGATCATCAGGGAGCTGGGAGGTGACGAAGGGTAGTACCGATGCGACGTGCTTTTGGAGATTTGCGGTTGTAGGTCGAGCGAGGTTTGCCTCGCAGTCCCTTCGGTAACTGTGCCGAGTTGACGGCCAGCGACAGAGGCCGCCTGGTTTGGTCGAGGGACGGTCAGGGCTGCGTTATCTGCTCAAGTTCGATTTGTTCCCCTTTTAGAGTTAGGTCCGACAGGCGTCCTTATGTTGGGACTCGCTTCTCTGGCCGAGCGGGGGGATCGAGAGGATGCCGACGCTGACCTAGCTTCTAACGCAAAGTTAGGTTATCAGCAATAAAAAAGGGAGAACGAGTGTAGAAACTTACCGTATATGAGCGAGCACATGTTAGTCAGATAACAAAAGCGGCAGTCAGGGATAACGTTCTGAGCCTCCAGTTGGATAGGTGGTAGTCTTTCGACGGCAGTTCAGATGGAAGGTCAAATAGTGAGTAAATAAAGCGAGCAATTATAATTTGAACGCTTTAGCTAGATTATACAGAGTATGTTCGGGGGGCGCTGAGAGCACCTCTATGGGAAGAGGGACTTGAACAGGCGGCTGTGCATGTGGTCATTTGCCGGAGATTGAACGAAAGGTATGATCGAGTTAGTATTGAAAACACGAGAGAGTAACACGTGGACTTACTATATGCCGACCAACGTATGATGGAAGGGCGCCGACGTCTGATTTGGGGGAAGGTCTTGAAATACGGTGGGCGGGAGTCGATGTACGGTTGGGGGTAGCTCTAAAGCAAACTCAGTTGATTAGTCATGAATGAAAGAGGTAACTTGCAAAACCCTACTTTAGATGGTGCGTCGCATGTTGGGACGGCACCGACGGCGGCGTTCGGGGGAAAGGGGTACAAACGTAGGGTTGGAAGGAGGCAGCCGTTGTTGGCAGGTACTTCTAATGCAAAGGCCAGGGAATCAGTGAAAACCTGTTTAAATGAGTCGCAAATGCGTACCGCATATGACCTAGAACCTGCTGGGCAGGTTCCTCCAGCGACGTCCGGGCGAGAAAGTGTCAAATGTAGTGTTATGCGATAGTCGAGGACACGCCGACGAACATCTTAAGCAAGGTTCAGAATTAGTAGTAGAACTCCGTGATGTTGTTACTAGAGCCTACCTTAGACGCTTTGTCGCACGATGGGAGGTGTCGAGGTCGGAGCTGGAAGGAGCAAGGCTTGTACGCTCGGTGGGGGAGTCTGGAAGGCTGATGGCCACTACTGGCCGTCAATCGAACAGAAGTATCAAGATCGCTGCAAGAAACGAAAACAGTAGGTATAAGACACTGACCTATCACCATATGCATACATAGCATCCACAATGGCAGAGTGTTGCTGGTCGCATGAGGAATCGTGATGCGGGGCGGGTGAAGTCGTGCGGTAGAGAGTCAGCGGTCCGGTGAACGAACGTATCAAAATCGGCAATATACATATAACCAAATGGATGAGAGCACTTACTAGTAGGTTGTGGGGTGTGATCATTGCTGGCACTAAAGGCGGCGTTGGGCTCGTAATCGCCGTTCAGTGGTACTTGATTTGCAATTCGCGATCGGGCGGTTCAGATTGAGATGCGGGTCGTGTCGGAGCCATACGCTCCAGAAAGGTAACTGTTATTGAGTATCTATTCATTTCTTGAAGTTCGGGTGTCGTTTGATGGTGGGCCGCGGTGCTGGGGGTGTTGGATGATGGGGGACGCTAAGTTGATTAGGATGTCGGGGGATGGGGCATCTCACGTACGATCCAAGGTCCCCGTGGGCGCTAAAAGTGAAGAGTAAAGCGGGGGACGAAACCGCTTCTTTGAAGTATTTGAACTCTGCAGATCCCAAAATACCCCCCAATCCACGAGACTGTCCATATGATATAAATTTATGTAGTAATTTAAACAAAGTAGGAATTAGACAACGTTTGAATGAACTTCAGCGGTCAGCGCTATCCTTTGCCAGGAGTCGTGCGCCGATTCCTTCTCGACCTTGGGGTCCGGTGGTACTGAAAGTGAACCTGATGACGAGTTGCTGTTGCTTCCAGTCCCGTAAGCTTTCAACTCCAGGGGCGACTGTTTCTTCTTGGGGGTGGAGGTAACGGAAACGCTAGTCACGAAAGGTGGCAAGCTTCTCAGTCTTGATGGAGCTCTAACACCAGGTCGAGCGATCCTGGGAGAGGAGTGAGGATTAGGTGGGCGGGACAACATAGTTGTGGCACGTACCAAGGGACCTCAGGCGACGCCTCGGCAGCCTGAGATGAAGCAGAGAAACCAAGAAGACGAGCAAATCGCCAAAACTGTCTGCGGTAGAACGTGCCCGACTCTCCAGACATTCCCAGGTAGACGAAGAAGAAAAAAGAGCCGAGGGGAAACAGGTACCGACTCATGTTGATCATGATCCAAGACTCGGGGTGAAGTTGGAAAAAGCCGAAAGGCAGGACCTCTACTCGGTTGAAGTTCAAGTGGGTGTCGGCCCACGAAATCCAGGGGAGAATGCCCATCTTGATCCTGGATACCATGAAGTAGATGCTCATCGGCACAGAGCATATTATCTCTGTCGATGCCATGGCCATTAGACGAAAATAACGACTGGTCGTCAGCCCGGAATTGGCCGATTTCACAATGCTGCTGAATTGTTTGCGTTGGTTAAGGAACCCCTGAATTGCACGAGCTGTCATTGATATTTAGTAACAGGCCTGCCGTAATATCGTGCATTGTAATTACCAGCATAATAGGCAGACACCAAGTTAATGAGGATTGGGGGCAGGAAGACCGTCGGAATGGCCACTGGTGTGGCATATAGGGCTGGCCAGCATCTAGCGTACGTAAAAAGCGAGTTAGATCTGAAAGTGACCCGCTAACGTATATAAATAGCATACCCGATGTTCTCGATGATGTTGAACCGATGACCTTGAACCACAACACCTGCGAGCCATAGGTCGTTAAGGGCAAAGTCGATGCCAATACGCTTGGATTCATTACTAACGGAGTATAACAGCCAAGAGCGGCAACCCGATACCAAGGGCAATCTCCAAATACTTTGTCCTTCGGCTCTGTTTGAATACGTGAACATCCGTTCATCGCCCTGGCCGACTTTGACCTACATTGTTCCTCGAACTATTCATTTGCCCAACGTTTGCGATTGAATAGAGACGACGCGAGATTAGGAGCGAAGATGTCGGCATAGCGACACTAGAAAAGGGATCAACACTAGCGAGACGTGCGGGAAACCAAGACCTACTTGAGAGCGACGATGAGAGCAGTGCTAAAATCACACCAGATCCACGGGGGATTATGAACATTCTCCGACCAGGCAATCGAGTTTACAAGGTAATTCAGATTTCCCAGGAACTATTTGGGAGGTCGACTCAGTGTCATCCAGCACGAGACCCGCCAAGCACTCACGCTCCAAACAATAAAAACAATCGTCCCAACATTGCCGCTCTTGAAGTGCCAGTAAGCTGGAAGCAGAATTAAAATGATACCGATGCTAGCCACGACCGGATACGTTGGGTATGTCGGGTCTACAGAGCTAGTGGTGAAGATAGATGCCATGGACTCGACCAGGAGCCCGTCATGCAAGGAGGAATGCGACGAAGAGGTGGGTATATCCACGTTTATTGAGACCACCTTATCAAATGGAAGTGCCAGATATAATAAATGGGGCGACCGAAAGGGGGCGGAGATGCTGCGATCGAAGGTGTGTGAAAAGCTCAGCCTGTGTACAGTGGTTTGCATAATGGTTTGCACCCCCTTCCTCCTGCCGACCCTGCCCCACCTCCAAAGGCAGCAGTCAGACCAACGCCACTCACGCAGCCGTCACATAACTGTCACTAAATCACTATGTTTGCCTGATGCTGATGTGCTTCTAGATGTAACAGAAGTAATAGTTTCCTTTGTCATGTGGACCTTTTGGGATGGTGGGCAGGGTCGGCAGGAGGAAGGGGGTGCAAACCATTATGCAAACCACTGTAATTTGCTATGGAGTACGCCGAAAGCCAGGTACAAGATCGACTTACGTCAAAGCACTTACAGGATTGATGCCCTTATAGTCCGCATATGTAGTACAAAGACCAGGTTACGGTGTTGGGGTGTGCGGTGCGTCGTCGAGCGTTCTAGCTGGTGAAAGGTTGGTCGTTGTTGCAGTACGTAAGTTCATCGCTTTTACATTATACATTCTCGATCTTTTTTTGTTGTTGAGGAGGTTCGTCTGTGGAGTGGCGTCTTGATGCTGCGTGGCGTTTTGGTGACGGCGGATCTGGCATCGGGAGTGGTAGCGTATACTCAAGATCGACAGAAATGGGGCATACACATCCTAATTCAGGGTGGCCAAGGGGTCTCCAACGCAAACGGCTCTCAACCCTTTGTCCTCCGATGTTGCTTCGGCGAGCAGAGCCACAAGTGGACATGGTGGATTCCAACTACAATGCAAGGTGGCGGGACTTGCGAAGCGATGCGGCCATAGATTGCTCTGTGAAGCGAACGCCAATTGAATTCGAGGGACCGGTTGTCCGCGCTTGTTTCGCATCTCGCACATGGCACCTGGCAACGAAGCTCGCGCAGAGACTACGGTGCAATAATAATATAAACCAAGAAGACGCTTCGTTAAACGCAGTCGAATGAAAAACACAAGAACTAGCAAAGAAGCAGCTCCAGGGAACGCGCTTACAATCCGCCGCTGAGATCGATTCCGGCGTCACCTTCCCCAACAAAGCTCATCATCCCCCGAACTCCAAGAGCCTCCTGCTCGTCTCGTTCTTCCAGCCCGTCCGCGATCCCGTCAAGCCCTTGAGGCCCAAACCCGCCTTGAACCTCCTCCGCAGCGATCCCTTGCGCCCGTCGGACCGTATCGGCATCAAACGGATCGTCAAAGACCGTTCCTTCGTGCCAGTCGGTCTTGTAGTTCTGCTTTGACCGCGTACCGAAAAATTCCGTACCCGAGTCGAAGTGCGTGAGCGGTTTTAGTTCTTTTACAGGATCACCGGGGAGTGGGTAGGTGACGAAGGGTGGTACCGACGAATCTTGAGTTCGCGGAAGAGGCAGGGGATCGATTGGCGCTAACGAAATAGGGTGTTGAGGGTTGAAAGTTGAGGGTAGAGCGAGGTTGGCCTCAGCGTCCCCCTCGGTAACCGTGCCGAGTTGGCGAGCAGCGCCAGTGGCCCTCTGGTTCGGTCGAGAGACCGCCGGGGCCGCGCTACCCGCTCGAGTCCGACGTCTCGCTACCCTGGTAGAGTCGGGTTCGACGGATATCCTTGTGTTGGGACGTGCTCCTCCAGCTGAGCGGGCGGGTTGAGAGGATGCCCGCGTCGACGAAGTCTGCCGTGCCACTCGCACCAACACGGCTGGCCTCTCAGGAGCATCTTCGGCATCGACGTTTACCGGTTCTCCATCCATATCCACGTCTTCAGCTTCAGCCTCCCGCCGTTGGTGCTCGACATCAACACGCCGCCTCTTCTTAGGTGTATGATCCGCAGGTGTGCCCGTCTCACCGTTGTCACTGACCGCGTCTGAAGAATCTTTGGCGTCTCTTGGGTGCTTGCCCAGCGTTTTGTGCGCAGGCGTAGGTGATTGTGGTGGAACGACGGTCGGAAGGTTCGTCTTTGTTGATTGACTGGTCATGGTAACTTCGAAGCCTCCGAGCTGATTCAATCGGACCCTCCCTGGAGTAGCGGCGGTGGCTCCGACCGGATTTTGCTTTGGTGGCATGGGAGAGTGGTTTCGGGATTCGGGAGGAGGACGAAGGATTTTTGGGGAACTAGCATCTGTGGGCTGTCGAGAAGGCGAGTCGGTAGGAGTCGGTTGCAGGGGAGTATGGTTGAGAGATTGAATGGCAGAGGATCGAGCTTGATAATGCGCCGGCGCTTTCATCGCTTCTCCACTGGGCCTATCGTTCTCCTTTTCAGTAGGTGGTGGCGTCAGTACACGAGATGATGGGGTCCTGTGGGCGAAAATGAAGGGGTGTAAGGAGGCGTCGTGAATAGACGTCGCAAAAATGAAGCGTCAACGCACTGAGGTGTTTCTGATACAATTTGCTTCTCCGCTTCACTCTGTTGATTGAGGGCATCCAAGTCGTCGCGCAACCGCCGATTCTCCATCTCAAGCTTGCCTACACGAGCGTAGAGAACAGCGACCCTCCGTCTCTCCACTTCCAAGGCTGAGTCCGATTTGTCGATCCTATCTTCGAGGGCAGAAAGGCGGGCGGCAACGGATGTGGATGTGTCGTGGACGCGAGGCGGCGAGGTTGGTGGTAATATTGGTTTGGTTCGCAGAGGCGGGGGTGGTGGCGTGGAGGTACGGTCATCCTCGTCATCCTCCTCGTCTTGCTCAATTGATTCTGTTCGAGGCGCTATTGGAGGATAAACGAAGTCAGGCGCGGTAGATTTAGAAAATCTGACGAAGGTTTCGTACGTTTGACAACGGAAGCTCGAGATACTGCAGCAGCTTCTTCCTCGCGAACAGCCTGGAGTGTCGGTACGACAACCTCTACGATCCTCCCACTGCTCGCTGGCTTGGTGCTTGCGGACTTTGCCCTTGCAGTTGATTTTCGTACACCAGAACCACCGATAGCTCTTGGCCTCCCAACTCCCAATCTTCTCTGTGAATCAAGAGCCTTTTTCCTGGATAGAAGAAGCGGGGGCGGGGGAGTCGCATTTATAGTCGAAGATTCTTGTTCCGTGGCAGAATCGAACGAAAAGGTTGGTTTTAGTCTGGACTGGCTGGTTGTGCGGATGAGAGCGGCCCTAGGGGCAACGCTCGAAACAACTCGGGAGCGAGTGCGTTGTACAGTAGCTGGTGGGTCGTTGGCGTTGTTGGGGGTCTCCTTGGAGTGAAGGCCGGACCGGGTGCGACGCGCCGGAGGTGGATCGGGGGTGCTGTCGTCGGCTTCGTCATCCATGGATGGTCCAGGATCGCGAGGCCCTCGCTTGACAGATTTGGACGCCGGCCGTGTTGTCCGCGAGGTTGACGCCGCCGCGGCCCTAAGTAGGCAACACCTGTCAGAATGGTTGGACGAAGGCGTTTGGGAACCAGAACTCACTGTTCCTCGAAGTAGGCTGCGAGCTGTTGAACTAGGTATTCCTTGCCGCCGTTGGCTCGAAGGCCGTGTTTCTGGTGCGCACGAAACAAAAACGGTAAGCGGTGGAGACTGACGGTCCGGTTCCGAATGGCGTTGGGAGCGGTGTTGACGAACCTTTGCAAGAACCTGGAGTTCAGTGTACTTGTAGCCTTCAAGTTCCTCGACCATCATGACTGTGATGAGGGCGATACGTTGCAGGGAACAGGGAGGAAGCGGACGTTGGTGGTTTACCGTCGCGACTAGCAGGTGGGTGAACGGAACGGACAACAAAAGAAATTGCGACAACGGAGATAAGACGGAGTAGTTTACTTTGCCCCGGGACAAATGTATACGTCGAATCAACACATCATCGCGTCTTTGAAGCTTCCTTTATCTTTATATAATAGTTAATGGATGGAGTCGAGTCGAATCGCTCGTATAATTTGACAATGCGGCCTAAGTAGCTCCAGTATAGCCCCACAGGCGGATTGGGGGCCTGAAATGCAAGTATCCATTATAAGCTAATGAAGCCAAAGGATGACTCATATGCACATTGTTGTAGAATTTTGTGGTTAGGTTAGGGCTAGCTAAATTGGCGGCGAAGTGGCCGGTGGACCCTGAGATGCGCGCAGGTTGTAATCTTGACCAAATACCTGACTCGCGACTTTCTGTTAATACCCTTCCGTCCTCACTCACTCTCTCTAAAACAATGCAGCGTGGCCTGCCTATGGTAAGTGGTGCAGTCTCCTCATCGTTCCTAGTATAACCTCCATCCCTCTCTCTAGCAACCTACGGTGGTGGTCCTCCGAGAGGGGACCGACACATCTCAAGGAAAGCCTCAGCTGCTCTCCAACATCTCCGCATGTCTCGCCATTGCCGACACTCTCGCCTCCACCCTCGGTCCAAGAGGCATGGACAAGCTCATTGTCAATGACAAGGGCGAGGCACAGATCACCAACGACGGCGCCACCATCCTCAAGTTGCTCGAGATCGTTCACCCCGCAGCCCGGTCCCTTGTCGACATTGCCCGCGCCCAGGATGCCGAAGTTGGAGATGGGACTACCAGTGTCGTGCTTTTGGCTGCTCAGATGCTCAAGGAAGTCAGGGGATACATCGAGGAAGGCGTCAGTCCACACATAATTACCAAGGGCTACCGCAAGGCCTCTCAATTAGTCAGTTGCTCCTACCCTTACCCGCGGCGCGCAGGCTAAGCTAAATAATACCACCTTTCTCGCCAACCTTTAGGCTATAGAAAGAATAAAAGAGCTACAGGTTAACGTCGACAAGTCCGATCCAGCCAAGTTCCGCGACTTGCTTCTCAAAGTCGCCTCCACCTCCATGTCCTCCAAACTCATCCACTCCCAAAAGCCATTCTTCTCCCAAATGGCCGTCGACGCCGTTATGTCTCTTGACCAGGACGATCTGGACGAATCCCTCATTGGCGTCAAGAAGATTCCCGGCGGTGGTCTGCAAGACTCCCTGCTCGTCAAGGGCGTCTCCTTCAAGAAAACCTTTACCTACGCCGGTGCCGAACAACAGCCCAAACACTTCAAAGACCCGCTCATCCTTTGCTTAAACGTTGAACTCGAGCTCAAGGCTGAGAAAGATAACGCCGAAGTTCGGGTGGACCATGTGGAGGATTACCAAGCTATCGTCGACGCCGAGTGGACCATCATCTACCGCAAGCTCGAGCTCATTGAGAAGACCGGCGCCAAGGTCGTTCTCTCCAAGCTGCCCATCGGTGATCTCGCCACTCAGTGGTTCGCCGACCGTGGAATATTCTGCGCGGGTCGAGTGCAGGCTGGAGATTTACGTCGGGTCGTACAGGCAGTAGGGGGTTCGATCCAGAGCACCTGCTCGGATATTCAACGAGAACATCTCGGAACATGTGGGCTCTTCGAGGAGAGGCAGGTTGGCGGAGAACGGTACAACATGTTTGAGGATTGTCCAGTTGCAAAAACGTGCACTCTCCTCCTTAGAGGCGGTGCAGAGCAGTTCATCGAGGAGGTTGAGAGGAGCTTGCACGACGCGATCATGGTGGTCAAGAGAGCAGTCAAGAACAACCAAGTCGTTGCTGGTGGAGGTGCAATCGAGGTTCGTTACCTTTGTTCGTACTCCAAGCGATTGCGAAGCTGATTGACCGCCGGTGTCTTTTAGATGGAGCTTTCCGCCTATCTCAGAACGTACGCTCGCACCATTCCCGGCAAGATCCAACTTATCATCTCTGCATTCGCCAAAGCATTGGAGATCATCCCTCGCCAAATATGCGACAACGCTGGATTGGACTCGACCGATGTGCTGAATCGTCTCAGGCAACGCCACGCGAGTGGCCAAAAATGGGCTGGAGTAGACGTCGATTCAGAAACGGGAGTAAGGGATAACATGGAAGCTTTCGTGTGGGAGCCGAGTCTGGTCAAGTTGAACGCTATCGCAAGCGCTTCTGAAGCCGCATGTTTGATCTTGAGCGTGGACGAGACCGTGCGGAACCCGCAGAGCGAGGAGGTACGCGCGTCTCCCTCTCTCGTATCAATAGACTACCGAACTGACGCTCGTTTCGCTTCACCGCGTAGCCACAAGCTGGACCGAGGGCCCCACCAGGTGCCGCCTCTCGAGCGCTGAGAGGAAGAGGGCGCGGAATGCCAAGACGATGATGCTTCGCACCAGTTTCGCATAATCTAGTTAACCATTTGGTAATGAACTATTGCATCAACAATATTGCCTAATTCTCTCGCTGAGGACTTGCTGCTCAGCACGACGTAGCCTCGATGTCAATGTTCAAATTGTATTTCTTTGAAAATAAGCGAGGTCAAATGAGACGTGGCGCGCCCAATCTATCCAGTCACGCTCGGAACTCACGAAGGACGAAAGCGCCGATTTAGCCGTTGTCGCTATATCGAGCGCGTTTACCCCGCTGGCTTCACAAGCTTGATTGTCTGGCACAGTCTGGAAAAGTTGGTTCGAGCAGGTCAGCGAAGGAAAGGAATGGCACGGAATACCACGCACCCCTCCAAAGGCCGCAGTCTTGCAGTAGTTTGCAGGATGTGTGGATGGGCATCTGATGAAAGATTGACGTTGGATCTCTCTTCCAAAGACGGAAGAAGGTTTCCTTCACTTACGCGTCGACGATCTTGACTTTGATGGTGTTCCCGGTGCAAGCTCCAGAGGTTTCGCCATTGAGAGAGGAGACGCCTTCAAATAACTCGCCCAGATCAGTATCAACACCCATAAAAGAAGAGACTTCCATTACATTTCACGTTGAAGCACTTTCCGCATACAGTATTTCCGGAGCAGCTCGGGCCGGTGCAGTTGGTACACCCTCCAGACCCATTGCTACCGCGACTGGTCAGTCAAACGCCCCTTGTACGAATTAACTCATACAGCACTTACCATTTCGATTTATCCTTCGTTCCGGAACATTTGCTTCCAGTCCATAGGGGGGAGAGATCGCTCATCGCCGCAGCATATATGTTATTGCCTTGGCTGTTCGTGGGGCTGTATCCAGAACAAGCGACGCCGCTCTGGGTGGTATACTGGTCCCAGATGTCAGTGAATCAGCGGGGCCTAGAATGCTAATCAGAGCCCCTGGTATGAACGTACATCGTTCCAGGTGGTAACACCGCTGGCTGCGAAAGCGCCGACGGCGAACGCGAGGAGAACAAGTTGAGAGTGAAGCATCAGATCGGAATGTAGTGAGCTCGAAGGGTGAAAGAGAGGTTATGGATAATGGCTCTTCGGAAACCGCACAGACTAAATACCCTCATCCTTACGAAGGGCTTTGGATAGAGTCCAATAGTATCCGTGAAGAACATCATCCGGTAGGGGCAACGCTTGATTGGGTCGCCTTCACGCTCGGTGGCTAAAGGCCAAGCTAAGGGTAGAGCCTGAAATAGCCTCCAAGCTCCTAGCCACTAATATCATTTGCCGGTGGGGCAATTTCTTCCGCATTCGGTTCGACTTCGGGCGGTACCGAGAAGCTTAGCAGCCAATCAAAGCCTTGACCGAGGGCCGGTCCGATTTCGTGTTCGCCAGCGCGGTCCATCAAGCAGGAGTTCGATGCTTGTTCACAGTGACTATGGAAGAATATCTTGACAGCAGAAGAGATGTCTGGTATTCCAATTTCGCCCCGTGATCATCTTGAGAAGGATAATTTTTCCAGGTGTAAGTCCCGATTGAAGCGAGTCGCATATGTAGGCGGATAAGTCACCCATTGGTTTTGAAGGGCAATATTGCGATTGGCTACGGAGGAAAGTTTGTTGTCGGCTGGTCTTCCATGGGCTCGGGTTGGGAAAGGGCGGCTCGTCCATTTGTGGTGGGTCGACTTCAGATGCGGGTGGTGGGCAAGTCCTGACACATCTGCGATGACACTACATACTGTCACACCGCCTTATGTGTTCAATATCAACGATTTCGCAAGAGCAATTTGGAGGTAGTCAGTGGCCCTAGTAGCGTGGTTAATAGGTAGTCACGTCGGGCTTCAGTTCAAAACACCCTTATTTGTTTGAGGCTCTTTTGTGATACAAACTGGGTGGGTCTGAGGACGGGACATACTCTAACAGTCACATGTCTTGTAAGTTTAAAAATTACACTTGTGGGGAGAATCCATTCGCTGACTTCATCGCCTATCCTCGGCGCCGGACTCTTTTGCTGTACTGATGGTGCTAGGGTCTCTGCTTGGTCCTAATGGTCGTAGTCCATACGATGCTCCAAACTCTCGAGAAATCTGGTCGGGACTCCCTCCAATTGGCCTGCGAGCCATTTCGGTGATCCCATCCTCGAGGTCGTCATGCTGCCCGACAATAGCTGATTCAAACCCAACTCCATCGTACCCACTCCTGCCCGCACTCCATCTTCGCATCCGCTTCTGCCACCGTACAAACGAGCTCCGTGTCAATCCTACTGCGATGATAGCACACGAGACGGAAAGAACGAAGGATGGATCTATGAGGTGGAACGTAAACGAGGTGTAACGAACGGTGAGCAAGCGTTTTGTCTTACAATATATCGCTTCGTCTGATAAAGAAATTCATATTTCAGCTAGTTGTGCAAGATAGGTCAAGAGATTGCGCTCACCAAGGAATATTTCGAGCTCCGTGTTAGGAGGAAAGGCGGCTCGTAGGGCCGAGATCGTAGCACCGACTGCTAGAGGCATGGCCAAAAGGTCCGAAACCGAAAGTCGTTTATCCCGTAGCCAGACGAGAAACACAAAGATTGTCGTGGCGAAAAAAGCGACAACACTCGCCGCAAAGATCATAACAGCCATTGCAATCTCATACGCAAGTTTCCAGTCGTCGACGTCCACACCAACAGTCATGATATATGTAGGCGAGTTCGGTAGTTGAACGTCTGCAGTTGACAATTGCTGGACAAACCAGGTTCTACGGTAGTATAAAGTTTAAGAATCAGATTATTGACCCTTGTCATAGACAGAAATGACAACAGACTTGACTATCCATCCAGTAAGCGACGGCCCTTGTCGGTTGCAGCTTATTTCAGCAACAGGGAGACTGGCGTTGGTTTCAGGATCCACGACTCGTGCTTCGATCTGGACAAAGTAATGAGTGGCCACAATGTCTCGGAGAGACGCCAAGTCCCGATAGCCACTCAGAGTATGCGTGGTGGAGAATTGCGTTGAGTTTGACCCCGAGCTTTAGGATACGAATAACAATGTTCGAGTGAAGCGAGGACACATCCAGAGGAACCGGACGTACAGAGTCATGTTGAGAACCTGAGATGGGTCGTAAGCTTTCACCAGCTCCCTGTGCAACAGGAATATCAATTATTGTGCCAAGCATTTCGGCCCAATTACCCACCCATCAAAATAAACATCGGCGGGACGCTTTAGATTTGGAAACCCAGGGAAGACCTTGGATTCGAAGATGTTCTGGGGGGCTGCATAGTCACTTCCCCATCCACCGATGGCCCACCTGATGGTGACTTCGTCTTGATCAACTGCTGTGCTCCCCACCTGTCCCACTAGTATGACCTTTTCTTCATTCAGACAAGATAGTTCTCGCAGGTTATTTTAACTGATACATGAGAGCTCACCCCATCGTAAGGATAGGCTGTTGGGCCCTGGGTGGGTGGAACGAGCTTGAAAAATGAGATGACGAGGATACCCAGGCCCGGGCAAATCATAAAGACTACTATCAGGGCGTGGATTACCCAATAGAGAAACCGTCTCCTTTTGCTCCAGAGGCCGAGAATGAGGTCCAAGGGAGACATAGAAGGTCGCCGGGAAGGGATACTCGAAAGAGTGGGTGAGGTATCAGCGGGAGAAGGGCAGTTAACGACTTGAATCCGACGTATCGCTTATATATATATGGAGAGGGTAGTAATGAACCACATAAAACCTTCCTAAGGGAATAAAAGCCGCATAGAGGTGCGATCTACCTACCTGTTTCGCTGAAACCAAGTTACACATCGAAGGCAGTGAAATGTGAGAACCAGTTCTGGGAAAAATGACTCATTGAAGCTAGATCGATGGGCAACTTAGATTTGCCCGTGTCCGAATACATGCTGCTCGAGCCGAGAAACAAACTCGGAAGCGGGACGCAGAACACAAGTGTCGAAGCCTAATAGAGCCATGAGGTGAAAGCATAAGTGGAAATCGATGACAAAGCAGGAGCCTGGTCACGTTTCGCCTGTCCAATATACTCCATTTAGTCAATGGGCGCCTTGGTGATAGGGTCCGCGTTGAACGAAGGCTTCCGCATTGTTCAGGTCATTCCCGTTGGTTTGAGCCTCATTTACGATGGATGAAATTAAAGGTGTCGAGTGACAAGCGTCTCACCGTGATTGTCCTAGATTCGACTATTTTTGGTGGGGATCATGGTGGGGATTGAGGTCCATGACGGTTATTTGCCGGACTGTGTGAACTTCGATGGCGCGGCCAAGTTTTCGGAGTCACCGCCGCCTGCTCCGCCACCTCCACCATACTCAAGTCGACCATTTCAACCTTACGCCAGGCGTTGTCGCGCCTCTTTAGGCCATCTTTCCCTTCTGTATATACTTCAACCGGAAAGCCTTTGTCTTGTTCCGTGATGTCAACACCTGAATCGCTGCCTGACCCCCTACCGAAGCGCAAGTTAACGGGTTGGGAGCTTTACAAAGATGTTCTGAAAAGCCCAACTAGAATAGTGGGTCCTATGGTTGATCAGAGTGAACTGGTGAGTGAATGCGATCTCGTGGTCACAAATACAACCATGGCTTATTCCGCTTCGGCCAGGCCTGGAGAATCCTTTCCCGGAGATTCGGTGCTGAGGTACATACGATTGGCCATATATAAATTCGCCATTATTCATATCTGATCCTTTCGCCTTCAAGCTAGTTTACACACCGATGATTAGTGCTCGCGTTTTCGCCGACCCAGGCCAGAAGATCTTTCGGCAGGAGGCTTTTAATATCCTTCTTGGCGAGGAAGGTGGTTCTCAAGACCGACCACTATTTATCCAGGTATGATCTCCCTCACCATTTGTGAGATTGGCCCTAAAGTGTGGCCCTCATAGTTTGCAGCAAACGACCCGGACGCTCTGTTAACATCAGCCAAAATTGTCGAACCTTATGCGGATGCCATCGACATAAATTTTGGATGTCCTCAAGACATCGCGCGAAGGGGCAGATATGGGGCTTATCTTTGCGAAGACTGGGACCTGATATATAAACTGAGTGCGTTGACCCAAGATCATTCTGGTTCCCGTGTCTGATTTAAAACCCGACCAGTCAACACCCTTCACGTAAACCTCTCAATACCC
This sequence comes from Tulasnella sp. 424, assembly GCA_019633425.1. Taxonomy (NCBI): domain Eukaryota; kingdom Fungi; phylum Basidiomycota; class Agaricomycetes; order Cantharellales; family Tulasnellaceae; genus Tulasnella; species Tulasnella sp. 424. The sequence goes on along the minus strand of WSUB01000140.1, from coordinate 83,815 downwards.
GTCACCGCCAAATTTCGCATTTTCTCAGACGTGGAGAAAACGATTAAATACGCTCAGATGATGGAACGCGCTGGAGCCCAGATTCTGACATGTCATGGACGAACCCGAGAGCAACGAGGTCATAAGGCGGTATGGGCTATCCACGATTTTTAGCAGAGTTCTGCTTTTGACGCACAGAATCGATTGTTTAGGGTTTGGCCGACTGGGAACAAATTGCAGCGGTTAAGAAGGCAGTCTCCGTCCCGGTGTTCGCAAACGGAAATGTTTTATACGCGGAAGATGTGGAACGCTGCCTTTCTGCAACGGGTGCGGACGCGTATATGTCTGCAGAGCCACAACTCCACAACCCAGGCATATTCTACACTCCTAGTTCCGATTCCACGTCCTCGCAAAGGGAGGAACAATGGCGCCGATCCACTCACCCACCTCTTGCTTCTGTCGCGCTTGAATACCTATCTATTGTTCGCTCCCTCAAGACCCCAACCGGCTCTTCGGCCATAAAAGCCCACCTATTCCGACTCTTCTACCCTGCCTTCCTTCAGCCCGAGAACCATGACCTGCGTAATCGTCTTGGTGCCATATCATGGCAGCGTGATGGTCTGGAGGGCTACGAGGACATTTGTAAAGAGATGAAGAGAAGGATGGATAAAGCGATGGAGGAGGGTTGGGACGAGGTGTTTCCCGTGGACGAGAAAACTGGATTGAAGCGCGTCCCATATTGGCTCTGTCAGCCGAAAGTCAGGCCGCCAGCGGTCTCTTCCTCGTCGAAAAAGGAGCAACCGCCGAAAAACACGACACCATCAGCGCCATTGGCCCCTACTGGTGCAGGCCCCATAGAAAGCGCACTGAAACCGACAACGCCGGTCGTTGCAACCATTGGAGACGGCACCTCGGGAACCGTGGTTCCGGTCGCGCTTGATGATGAGGTTGAACGTCAAGCGGACATTGCCGTGCGAGATGCCACATCTGCTTTACAAGCTCGCGCCGGAGAGAAGCGGGCCATAGATATTACTGGGAGCCCCGTGGACGGGGCTGCTAACGACGATGGGGTATATCAAATAGAGGCGAAACGACCAAAATTACAGTCGACGCAGCCCTCGTAATTTCTTGAGATTTGAGTTATTCCCAACTTTATATTATATGCCTACGTTAATGGATCCATTTTTAACTAACTAGACACGGAGATGATCGGAGAGGATAAGGCGAGGCACTATTGCTCCATTCCCTCGGGCATCTCCCCATCGACCATTGGTGCTTGATCCCCACCACCCGCCTTGTCCCGTCGGCGGGCTTGAACAATATCGTCAACCCGGAGGAGCATGCGGGCGGCCTCTATGGACGTTTTCAAAGTTTGAATCTGCGAAATCAAGGGTCAAGGATAGCTCAAATAAGGGAATTAGGAGATGTGACTAACCTTGACGGCGGCAGACTCATAAAGACCGTACGACTTCATGTCGACTACCTTGCCCGTTTCGCCGTTGATGCCCCATGACGACTCGCCATTTGCATGTTTAGCCTTAATCCCAGAGGTGAGTCGCTACCTCGTGGATTCTGATGAACGACACTTACCCGGAGTTCTGTCAGGACACGGATCGCGTTTCCACCAGCGTTCTGGACCAGAGTCCGTGGTATTATTTCCATTGCGTCTCCTACTGCCCTATATGGCCAGCCTTCTACTCCTTCGATTGTTCTCGCCTTCGCAGCCAGGCCAACACTAACCGCCATTTCAGTGGCGCCTCCGCCAGGCGCAAGAAAGGGGTTGAAAACGACGTTCCGTGCAACTGACATGGCATCCGCAAGGTTTCGATCAACCTCGTTCAGGATGTCTTTAGAAGGTCCTCGGAGAAGGATGGTGCATGCTTTGGGGGAAGCGCATTGAGTGAGGAAAGTGAAGTATCTACAGATAATGGTGGATCAGCGGGAGGATCGACGATAATTTATCGCACATACTCGTCTCCTAGTTTCTCTATGTGGAATAGGCCGCACTTGGTGCCGACGTCGGATTCCCTGAGGTCTTCTACGCGATTGACGATAGTGGCTCCAACAGCACGAGCTATTCGGTTGTTGTCAGATTTTCGTACCCGTCGAATGGCAGTTACACCAGCGCGTTGAAGATGATATGTAGCGAGTTCTGGAACTGAAAAGTCAGCAATGCGTGAAGAAGATTAACCCGACGAGGACTAGCCTGATACACCCTTCTCCGTGAAAATGAGGGTGGGCTTGAGCTCCAGAAGTTTGTCGACCATCATTTTAATCTGCTCCTCCTCGATTTTTAGGATCTTATCGTAGTCCTCCTCCTTCGATATCTCAATGTTCGTCTGACTCTCTCCCTTCTTGTACTCCAAAGGACAGTCCAGTAATATAATCCGGGGGTTGACTATTTTCCTCTTCATGGCGGGATGCACCACATCCTTATTCAGCATGACTCCATCCAACACCTTACTCATCTCGATCTCGCCGCCGGGGACCTTCTCCACTCTCGCATAACGCTTGATGTCAACCGTTTTCACCCCCGTGTCACCGGTCTCATCTTGAGCTACCGTTCGAACGGCTTGCAAGGCGAGTTTGCACATCAGGTCTGACCATCGGGAAACAAACTTGGTTCCAATGGACGTCTTGATGAGAGCAAGCATGGCGGCTTCGTCGGAGGTGTCGATTGGGATGGAAATCTTGGTGATGATATCTAAAGCATCCTTGAGAGCCTTTTGGAAAGCGGAAATGATGACCACGGGGTGGATATTACGTTCGAGCTGCGGGAGTGACTGCGCGAGAATTTCACCAGCTATAGAACCAACGCGACATTTTAGTGAGAAAGATCGAGAGAGAAAGCGGGCAACGTACCGAGGATGATAACGCTGGTCGTGCCGTCACCCACTTCTTCGTCCTGCGTCCGGCTTAGGTCGATCATATTCTTCGCGGCAGGGTGGGCCACGTCAATTTCGCGAAGGATTGCATTCCCATCATTCGTTAACCTGGTTTTGGTGCAATGTTAGTCGAGGCAAGCAACAACTTCCAAAGCTGCACGTACAAGATACCACCCATTGGATCGAGAATCATCTTTAGCATCGCTTTGGGTCCAAGACACGTCCGAATCACGTCTGCCACAGTCTGAAAGAATTGCTTGAGTAAAACGAAGTGAAATAGCGTTTCAACCACTTCTAACCTTGGCAGCGGTGATGTTTGAGATCTGGGCTTTGTGGCCACTTTGCCGCTCGGGGCCGGTGTCTGTTGATCGCTGACTCAGCTCTGGCCTTCAACTACAAGACCGTATGCAACCCACTCATAACAAATACCGGCGTAGCGTTTTGCATGGTGGAAGATCGGGGAGCAGAAGGGGAGGGACGAAGGTAAGGGGAAGGGGTTGCAGTCAGATTCAAAATACTAATTTCGGACGGAGATACGGCGTTTAGAAGGACGAGCTTGTTTCCCTCCTGAACTCCCCTTACGGTTCTCTATATATTTCCTGACTAAGGACCTGGACACAAATTCTTAATTTCCCCTCTCGCTTGACTTGTCTTATTCTGGTACTAGATGGAAGCGGGGTATCCGGGGTACTGTTTCCCCGGGGCACCTTGACGTCTCACGGCCAGTCTTTAGATTATCATTAAACCTGACGCAGACAGTCAGCTACATCATTCATAGCATCGTATGACCACGACAACATTTGCCCTCAATCATGCACCCGAGTTAGGGAAGAAAGGTCTCCGGTCAGGTGCAGCAAGATCTCAAATCAAGGTAGAGAACCGACGTTCAGATCTCGAGCGAATAGTTTCAGATTCATTTGAACTGCGAAGCCTAGCTAAGGATACTGCATAGTTCCAATACATTTTATAGTAACGCATGACTCGGAGATATGTTGCTGTTTCTCAGCCTTGCCCGTTGAATTTATTGGAGCGACAGAGCCTCGAACGCGTTGGCAGATGGGTTTGGTGAACCAATTTCCAGGAGGTCGGGCTCTCCTAGACGGAGGCAGACGTGGGGAGTGGGTAGCACGTCGTCCCTGCGACACACTAATCGTGTTCCCTTCATGTCAGCGGCGATATTCAGGCTATTCCAAGTATAGATTCACCTGGGAAGAATATGGTTTTACAGCGCAACAACGGTATCCGTCCACGCAGCAAGTGCCACCAACGTATGCTGGAGGACCTGAGGGAGAGCGATGGATTGTAGTGTCGACGATAGCAAAGTAGGCCTGGTCAACTTACCTCCGCATTGGTGACCTGCAGGGTTAATAGTTGGGCACCCTGGAGGAAGGGAAGTTGACGAGGGGAGTGGGGAGCACGTCGTTCCTTGGACGCACTAATCGTGTTCTCTTCACGTTAGCGGCGATATGCAGGCTGTTCCAAGTATAGAATCACCTGGGAATAATCTGGTTTTACGGCGCAACAATTGTATCCATCCACGCAGCAAGTGCCACCCACGTAGTGTGGAGGACCTGAGGGAGAGCGACGGATTGTAGTGTCGACGATAGCAACGTAGGCCTGGCTGACTTACCTCCGCATTGGTGACCTGCAGGGTTAATAGTTGGGCACCCTGGAGCAAGGGAGATAGTAGAGCTTGGGCTCGGAGTTGGGCCGGCTGATGAAGATGCGTTGGCAGCCTGGATAGCCGAGAAGAGCAACATGAGCGGCAATGCTTGGAATCTCATTCTGGAGAACAGTAAAGGTCGGGGAGAGATTCAGAGTGGGTAAGGGGCTGAGGGAGGTTACCTGAACTTGGCCATTCTTATAGCTTGGCATCCGAGGCAGCGCGCTCGGGGGCTGTACTGAATTGTGTTGCTGCTGAAAATAGATCAGGCAGGGTGTCGCGGCACACACTGCCGCACGACATCCTCAAGGTCCTGATCTGAGCTTCAAGTTGAAGTATATTTCGGCAGACTAAAAATAGGTTTCATTGACTGGTCAACTTGTCGCAGTGGTCAATTTCACTGCGCTCACTCTGCGTCTACCGCCGATATTAAGACGCAACCTCGAGCAGACGCCTCTACGTTCAGATCAACCAATCATCGACAAGATTATAAAACAGTTAGGCGCCTCCACAGTTACTTTGCACACGGCCTCAGACCGATTTCAAAATAGCAGCAAGCCACCCAAAGCTCGTGACCAAGATCCCTTCCACCCATATCGAAACACACGCAGAACCCTCTGTGAGAAAATTCAAAATGCAAAGATATCTCTGATTACCGCAACCAGTAACCCATATAAGCGGTAAAAACGGATTTTTCGATCTCAAACTCCGATGGCAGATGCCCTCCGTTCTGTAACTTCTCAAGCCGGGAGAGTGAATTCCACTCTGAGGCTTGGTAGCCCAATCAGGCCTAAGCTGTGGCTGGTACTGTGGTCGGAGAGGTTCGAGGGCTACAGGTTGAACCTGGAACACACTAAATAAGTGAGAGGGTCGAGGCTCTCAGTCTCAATACGCCTGCGATTCGGAGCAAAAACTTTCCTGGGAGAAGTTGGATCGTAAGGGGCAACAGTGATATCCACTGACGCAGCATGACCCTCCAACATAAGGTGAGCCTGTTGGAGGGGTGAGGGTCAATTGTAAGCTCGAGCTCCTCGTGCTGTTATCCGGATGGAACGCACCCCCGCATTGATGCCCAGCAGGAATTATTGTCGGACAGCCAGGAAGGGTTGTAGTCGGGCTGGGCGTGATTGTGGGGCTCGACGATGCAGCACCAGCTACTTGAATAGCCAGGGCGATTGCGAGGGTTGAAAAGACGCTGAGCTTCATGTTTGATTATAGTATTCGTAGGAGACGAGAGCTAGAGGATGCATGAATCTTCTTATATGAACGACGCCAAGACGTCGGCAGAGGTTGCCGAAGCTGCTCAAAATAGCTCACGTCAAATCATCATGTAGTTCATTGGTGAATGAGACGAGCGGCACTTGAATCCCGCAAGTTGACCTCCAGCTTTCAAAACTTCGAAGCAAAATTTCCCATGAGTCTCGTCGGAGCTGAATTTGCGTCTCATTCGAATTTGAATGGCCCTGATTCCTTTTACCGGTTTTGTCGGTCTGGACCCTGTTTTGGGTCAGGACAGACTTCACGTGACTGGCGGATTGCACGAAAGAAGCTCAATAGGACCGAGTCTGTTCCGAGAAGGCCAATGACAGGGAGTCAGAAGGTTGCCCATTCAATTCAAGACAGTAGGCTAGCCAAGGACGTCCCCGAACAAGTGGAGCTAGTTGTACATCATTAGGGTGATGGAGGATAGCTGTAGCACAATCGATCCTAGGATACACGCCCACGACGAAAAAACCAAAGAGGATTCAATGAACAGAACCTGCTTCACAGACCAGAAAGTATCAACTTGTCAAGGTGTATGTGCTGGTAATAGGTGGGCTTGTCTGAGTGATCGTTGAGGACGTTCGGGTCCTAGTCGTCGAGGTAGTTGACCCGATCGGGTGGCACTGAAGGACATTCCAGTTAACACTATATTGGAACCGCGAATATCCAAAAAGGGGTGTACCTCTGAGTAAGTTGGATTAAGTGGAGAGCAAGTGTATCCCACAGAACAACATCCCCAACCCCTCCCCATAAATCCATCACCTGTATGATGAGGGGACATTGAGCCGTGAACGCCCAAAGTTCGGGCACGCTGGCTTACCAGCACACATTGAAGAAACAGGAACTGGATAGCTGCATGTCCAGCTTGTCGTTGAATCCGTGCTCGTAGTAGTAGTGGGGTTCGGAGTAGTAGTGGGGTTCGGGGTCGAAGATGGTGTGATAGTGCACGACGCAGATGGCACACACTGTGAAAGAATACGTTGTAAGCTTGAGCGCTTTCGACATCTTCGTTAATGTACCTGTGAGTACGTTGATCCCCAAGGGCAGCAAGTATAACTTGCGTTATTACAGCAATGATTCGTATTGACAGCGTTGCCTAATGGATATTTAGAGACCTTCATGAGGAGAATAGGGGGAAGCGATACTGACCCCCGCACTGCCCATAAGTTGCAACCGGAGTCGCACAAGCTTGGCTTGTTGTAGAAGATTGTGCGGCGGCGGTTTGGATACTCAGAGTGACCACAAGCAGGACACAAGCTGTGTATTTCATCCTGGACGTACGAGAGGGGGGAAATGGTCTGAATAGAATACCAGCTTACAAGGTAGGGCTTATACCGGAATGCCAAGCCACATCAGGCACGACTCGGTGTGGGGAATAGCGTATTTCTACGACCAGGAACATGATTGTTCTGTTAATGCCCTTATTTAGGAGGTCTGTGCGGCTTTGCAAGGCCACCCCTTTATGAACATGGGCCAATCCGAGAAGTCTGAGACTCCGAATAGACGCATCCACAGAGTAATACTCTGCGTGAGACGATTAGTGAATTGGGGTCCGCCCTCGGAAGCATAAGTTTCACCCGATAAATTCGGGGTTCGGAGGGATTGGTTCCACGTGATCTAGTCTGCGAAAGGAAGCGAAGCCAAAAGGACCGAGTCTCCCCCGAGGCCACCAATAGCGATGAAACCGGGGATATGAGAGATGTTCGCTGAGCTTCTATTAGAGAAATGCAGGCAACGGGCCGTATCGACTTCCAAAAGTCCGAGGCTCCTCTGGGTCATTCATGTTTTCTATTCGACAACCGGCAACCGGCAACAGCATTTTCCAAATTACCTAAAGAGTGCATCCATATCAAAGCTGGATTAAGAGGGAAGCGAGTGTGGCAGAGCTGGAAGGGTTGAAGCCGCAAAGGTCTTATTGAAAGCCTTCGCGGTGGCTGAGATGTTTCCCGCGGCTGGGAATTCAGATGGCAACCGCCAAGCAACGATCGGATCGGAATCTTTCCCAGCATCAAAGGCCGTCCCAAGGACAAAGACTGAGTCATACAGAACGAAACAGATATTAGAAATGCATCACAGACAAGCCAAAGGTTGACGAAACATTGGGAACAGCCGTTGCTGAACGACTCCAGGATATCTGAGGACATGTTACAACTTCAAACTTACCGCACTCAGTAGCCCTCTTACAAGAATATTTTTTTTTACAGAAAGTTCATTTTTTATTACTTCCGAGCCAGCACCGATTGTGCTCCGTGGAGTATCATGCATCTCCTCCTTGCCTACGCGTGGACCAATCCAACGTCGGTGCATCTGCGGAAACTGGGTGGATTATGTATTGGCCCATGGTCGTCAAATGCTGCGGGAAGCTCATGGATGCTCAATTCGGAGAGGATCGGGACCTTGAGGAAGGTCGTTCGCCAATTCCGCCGGTCCGTGGGTTGCCATCGCTTCTGCCCAAAGCTTCTCGACGCGGTATAAATAACGACCTTGGCGGTAGTATTGGAGTGACCAATCGGCCTCTCCAACAACATCCCGCCTTTTCACATTTCCCTCGACTTTGAGATGCTTTCATTCATCATTATTGGCGGCTTGCTCGCTGCGGGTGTCAACGCCCAGTCAGCAGCTTATGGTTAGTGGTGTCCACCTGAGTGTGATAACTGGTCATTTTTTAATCGTATTTCTCGTCTGTAGGTCAATGCGGAGGCACGGGCTGGACTGGAGGTAAGTAGCTCAGCTGCAAAAAGCTCTGAGTAGTTCCTCTCAATAACAGTGCTTTCCTAGCTACAACCTGCGTTGCCGGATACACCTGCACATACCAAAACGACTGGTACGAGATCACAGTCTGGCATCGCTGCAGATATGGCTGACCCTTACGCTGGAATAGGTACTCTCAGTGTGTTCCAGGTACTGCCACCACGACCACTTCATCGAAGACTACCACCACAACTAAGGCCACCACGACCACCACGACCACAAAGACCACTACCACCACAAAGACAACCACAAGCACCGCTCCGACCCGGACCCCTACTGTTTATATGGCCGGCGATTCTACCATGGCTATCAGCACTTCTGGGACTCTCCAAGGCTGGGGTGCTGTCTTCAACAAGTACATTAGCGCACCAGTTGTTGACGATGCCGTCGGCGGGACGAGCTCCCGCAGCTTTACTACCCTGGGATATTGTGCGTTCAATCAGTCCCCCTCGCCCCCGCTAAGACGCTTACTAATCTTCGACCTCAGTCTCGGCCATGTACAATGTAGTGAAGTCTGGTGACATCGTCATCATTGAATTCGGCCACAACGATGGCGGTGGAGCTACAGGAGGAAAGGGTGTCTGCGGTACCACGAGCTTGACGGAGACGTGCACTGAGTAAGCTTCGGCCAAAAATAAAGCATTTGACTTTGGGCCTAATCGACTTCAATCTTAAAGCACCACCGACGGAAGCACCGTATACTCGTTCGTCAAATACCTGACCGACGCGGTCAACACCTTCAAATCCAAGGGCTGCAGCGTCATCGTCTCGTCTCAAACTCCCAACAACCCATACGATGGCACAGGAACTCCGAGATTCGTCGGCTATGCTCAGCTGGTTGCCTCTTCGACCGGCGTTACTTACGTCGACCATTTCGACTATCTGATCGCCGAATACACTGCTCTCGGCGAAACGGCGACGGATGCGCTTTTCGTGTCCGGGGACCACACCCACACGGTCGCCGCAGGAGCCGACATTGTGGCTCAGGCTTTCACTCGTGCTGTGCTCTGTGATTCTACCAATCCTTTGAAGCCGTACGTTAAAACCACCAACGTGGTCCCAAGTGAGTAGTGTCTGCCCTTTTAGTGGAATGAAGGCTGAATGAATTCTCTCCCCGCAGCGTCGTGCCTCTAGATAACCGGATACGTCTGGTCCCGGTCCACCTGATGCTTTGTCATGGGTTATCTTATGGAATACAACATCATTTTAAATTGGTTTTCATTTCGTTTGCGTGGTGGTTCTGACTATGGACAAGGCTGGCTGAACAGGTAAGTGGTACTAATCCCGCATTACCCATAAGTCGCAACTGGAGCCGCACGCGCTTAGGTAGTGAGAAATTTGCGGCGGCACTTTGGATACCCTGCGAGAATAATCAGGGAGTGTTTTGGGACATTTCATCCTTGGTGTACGAGAGGGGGGAAAGGGCGTGAATAGGGTACCAGGCTCGATGGTAGGCCTTATATATAGGGGTGTCAAGCCACAGCACGCACAACTCAGTGTACGGAACGGCATATTTCTTCAACAAGGAACATACTTGTTTCGTTAATGCCATCCAGGGATGCTGCGCGCAACTTGGCAAGGCTACCCCTGATCCACAGGAACCCATCCGAGAGCTGTGAGGCTCCGAATTATAGATGTAACCACAGAGTAATATTCCTTATGGAATGATTGGTGAGCTGGGGTTCTGTCCGAGGAAGTATTAGACACGCTCCACCCGATGAATTCGGGGTTAGGAAGGATCAGCTCCACGTGAACTAGTATGCGAAAGGAAGCGAAGTCAGAAGGACCGAGTCTCCCCCGAGAGGGATACCGCAAAAGTTTCAGAAAAAGCCTTCGCATGGCTGAGGGGTTTCCCGCGGTTGGGAATTGGCTTGACGACGGCCGATGCAGCATGAACGAGGACCAGATCGGCAGCATCCAAGGCCATCCCGAGAGCGAAGCCCATTGATAACGAATGAAGCAGATACTTTTTAATGTATCACAGACAGCCAGAAGTTTACGAAACGCTGGGAACAGTCGTTGCTGAACATCTCTCCATGATCTTTGGGTAGAGGTTGGGGCTCCAAACCCACCGCATTCAGTAGCCCTCTTACGACGATTTCTCGCCAGAAAACGTATTCTTTACCCCTTCAGAGCAAGGACCGATCGTGCTCCATGGAGAGAACTTGTACCAACCATAGGCTCTGAAAGTCGGTGCATCTGCGGAAACTAATGGATGATATATTCATCCACTGTCTTATGGAGTATCGTGCGTCCTCTCTTTGCCTAATCCAAGACTTGTACCGACCACAGGCTCTGAAAGTCGGTGCATCCGCGGAAAAATGAGTGGATGATATATTCATCCAGTGTATTCGAATGCTACGGAAAGCCCGCCGGAGGACCGGGACTTTGAGGGCAATCGTTCGCCAAGGCCGCCGATCCGCGAGCCGCTAGGCCCTCTACTCATAGCTTCTCGGTGCCGTATAAATAGCAACATTGGAGCTGTTGAAATGGCCAATTGGGCTCCCCACCGACCTCTCGCCTTTTCACATTCCCTCGAACATCCAGAATGCTCTCGTTCATCATTGTTGGTGGCTTGCTCGCTGCAGGTATCAACGCCCAGTCAGGAGCTTACGGTTGGTGATGTTCACATCAGCGCGGTAACTCGCTTATCATATCTCTCGCCTGTAGGTCAATGCGGGGGAATAAATTGGACTGGGGGTGAGTAGCTCAGTTGCAAAAGTCCCTGAGCAGTTCCTTTCAATAAGACTACTTTCGTAGCCACAACGTGCGTTGCGGGGTACAACTGCGTCTACCAAAACGACTGGTACGAGATCACAGTCCGGCTTCGCTCTCCATACTAACCGCCCCTTCGGACTAGGTACTATCAATGTGTCCCAGCGACCGGTGCCACTACCACGTCTTCATCCAAGACTACCGCCACGACTAACCCGACGACTACCACGAAGACGACTACCACCACCAAGACAACCACAAGCACGGCTCCAGCTCGAACACCTACAGTTTACCTTGCTGGCGACTCTACCACCGCAGACACTATCAGTTATTCGGTCGCCCAAGGCTGGGGTGGTGTCCTCAAGAATTATATTAGTGCGCCGGTTATTGACGATGCCGTTCCTGGAAAAAGCTCTCGCAGCTTTACTACACAAGGATACTGTGCGTCTAATCGCACCTCGCCCCGCTCAACTCTGCTAACCCTCGCCTTCAGTCCAGGCCATGTACAACACGGTGAAGTCTGGTGACGTCGTCGTCATCGAGTTTGGCCACAACGAAGGCGGTGGAGTTACTGGAAACCCTCAACAGGGTGTCTGTCCTGGCACCGACTTGACGACGACATGCACTGAGTAAGCGGCCGCCAACCAGAGCGTTGATGTGGGGCTAATTTGTTATTTAAAGTACCGACGGAACCATTGTCTACACGTTCTTCAAATACATGACCGACGCTATCAACACATTCAAATCCAAGGGCTGCACTGTAATCGTCTCATCTCAAACACCCAACAACCCATACGATTCCCCGGGAACTCCGAGCTTCGTCGGCTACGCCCAACAAGTTGCCTCTCAAACAGGCGTTTATTACATAGACCACTTCAACTATCTCCTCAAGCAATACACGGCTCTCGGCTCAACTGCGACAACCGCGCTTTTCGTGTCTGGGGACCACATCCACACGAACGCCCAAGGGGCTCAAGTTGCGGCCCAGGCTTTCATTCGTGGTGTCCTCTGCGCTTCTAGCAATCCTTTGAAGTCATATGTTACCAACACCAACGTGGTCCCTAGTGAGTGATGTTAGCCTTTTGGTGGAACGAAGGCTGAGCGAATTCCCTTCCCCCCAGCGTCGTGCCTCTAGATAACGGTAGACAGGTCTCGTTTCTCCGGATGCTTTGTCATGGGTTATCTAATGGAATACAGCATCATTTGTGGATTGGCTTTTTCATTATGTTTCGTGTGGTGCCCTGAGCTAATAATACGCGACGACACACAAGGTTTTATCACGGAGTGGGGTTTCATTTTACGGAGTGGGGTTTCATTTCAAACTCGAACAACGTACAGTCAATCCGCTACGTGTCCCAACGGAAGTTTCTTTTCAAACATGAATGCGTCTAGACCCAATCCTTGGGGTTCTTCAACACCTCCAACAACCTTCCTTCCTCCGTCCCTTCAGCCCCCATATCCGACATATACTCCCATCGAGCGGTCTCTGGCAAGCTCATCAGAATGCTCTCGATTCGTGCTCCGGGAGTGTGCAACCCAAACTTGGTTCCACGATCGTACACCAAGTTGAACTCGACGTATCTGCCCCTCCTGATAAGCTGCCACCTCCTGTTCTCCTCTGTAAACGGTTCGTTCATCCGACGAGACAAGATGGGGAGGTACGACGGAACGAAGGCGTCTCCACACGCCCGGACGAACTTGAATATCTCTTCCTGGGTGGACGGTTTCAGCGCGTTGGCTGCTTCCGACAGACGGGGGTGGAACGCGGTGCAGAGGTCATCGAAGAAGATCCCACCGATGCCGCGGGATTCTCCGCGATGGGTGATGTGGAAGTACTCGTCGCACCATTTCTTGAACGGAGGGTGAAGGGAGACGGTGGATAGATCTGCGGATGACGGGAAGATAGAGTTGCACGCGTCTCGAAGGGTCGAGTGGAAGTGCGTGCAGTCTTCTTCATATAGGTACGATGGAGTTAGGTCGGCGCCTCCCCCGAACCACCATGACACGATCTCGTCCGGTTCGTCGGATGATTCGCCCTCGGGGACCTTGTTAGACTTGGTGACTTCGAAGTAACGATAATTCGCGTGGACGGTGGGTGCTTTGGGGTTTCTGGGATGAATGACTAAACTGATCCCCGCTGCGAAGAAAGGTAATCCTTTCCCTACGTCCTGGGGTTGCGGTAGCTCCTGGTGGTTTACCCTCATTTGGGCGACTGCGGATGGAGGGAGGGTACCGTGAACGACGGAGATATTGACTCCAGCCTTCTCGAGGACCTTTCCTTTTGAGAGGACGCAAGACGTTCCGAAGCCTCCTTGAGTACGTGTCCACGAGTCATGGAGGAAGGGAGCCTCTTGGTCAAGCGATTCGAGAGCGGAGACGATTTGTATTTGTAAGCCCTTGATATAGGCTGTCATCCTGTCCCGCATGGGGGCTTCGGGAGAGTCGATGACGCTGGCTGGCGCTGAAGAAACGGGTTCCGCCATAGGTTTGAGTTGGGTTAGGGAAAAGAGAGGAAGGAAAAGAAGAAAAGTAGCAAAGATGGGCAGATTTCGGCCACCTCGTCGACGGATACCGGCGGGATTCGGCAGCTGCGGGGACGCTGACTAATCCTCGCCGTGTGAAAGGCACACCACGCGCCGCAGGAAGCGTCAATTTTCCTCCCCTCTTCCTCCCTTCCATTTACTCGACTCCGTCAGACCAAGGATCCATAGCCGTGAGGTCATAACAAAAAAAGCTCAATTTGAAATAAATGGCAGAAGAACGTACCGACAAAGCATGGCCCCTTGCAGACGCCAACCTCACGAACCAGGTGTGTTTGGTTTGCCGGTTGACGGTGGAACAGCCTTTGCTGACCTTCCTGTGCCACCTTACGTCCCTCGGTGGTAGATTCTTGATCTAGTCCAACAGGCCTCTCACTTCAAGCAGCTGAAAAAAGGAGCCAACGAAGGTACGCCATCGCGGCGCCTCTTTTTAACCGGGAATTACTCAATCTTGTCGATTTTGTTAGTCACCAAGACTCTCAATCGTGGAATTGCCGAATTCATCGTCCTAAGCGCCGACACAGACCCGATCGAGATCCTCCTTCACCTCCCGTTGCTATGCGAAGACAAGGTGAGGTAAAAATCCTGGCATTTGGACTGGGGTAGGAGGACCCGGTCATAGTCGACGTCCGAAACTCCCAAGAAAAATTCCCAAGATCTTAGCTGACCGAGATTATCTTCTTTTTATTTTTGGTTCCGTCTGCGCAGAACGTACCTTATGTTTTCGTGCCCTCCAAGATTGCAATGGGCCGTGCATGCGGGGTTACGCGGCAAGTGATTGCTTGCTCGGTGACAACAAACGAGGCCCGGGAGTTGAATAGCCAGATCCAGACTATCAAACTTGCCATCGAGAAGCTGTTTATGTGAATGATGAGGGTGTGGAAGATGGAGGGCGGGGTCTTTTAGTTCGGGGCCTAGGTCTGAGGCCGGAACTCTGCTTAATTTGGACTGGACCGTCGGGGATAGACCCCGTGGCTTAGTAGTGTGTGTTTGTGGCACCCAATGTTAGTTGTCGTAAATACCATCTCAAGTAACTGCTAGCGAGAGAGCACCTACTTGAAAGAGCAGTGCCGCCATGGGAGTCCGAGGCGAGGGTGGGGTTTTTTTGTGAAGTGGCCTTTCGACGGCTGTCACGATTCTTTTTGATGGAGGGACACGCGAAGACCATCTGGTGAGAGTAAAAACGTTTGTGGCACGCACCCCGGTTTCTGCGTTCATTAGATGCGAGATTGAGTGGCGTCCTATCTGGGCATAGTCGCATTTGGTAACGCTTTGATGCCAGATTTGCCTCACGCGAATCTGGTGGCCAAACCCGAGGGAGTGGTAAACGGCAGGACCGGTACCGGGGGGACCTTGTAAGGAGACAATGGGTGATGATATGATTTCCGGTAATCCGTTGACTAATGAAAAATCACTCCGCCTCGATTCTAAGCTGAAGTCGGCTTGAACGGCGATTGCCCATTTAGCGTGTGATTGGCTATCACCGTATTTTCTCACAGGCACGAGGCGGTCGTTCGCTCTTCTCTTCCACATCATACAGTCTCATAAAATCTCACATTCTTTGGTAAGTCTAAGTACGGGGATGAATGTGTACGAACTGACGTCAAGTCGTGGTTGGGGGGATGCGATCGTGGGCAGAGATCTGAGTTGTGGGTACAGACAGGGGTCGGCGGACATTGGGTGGAGACGCGAGATCTGAGATCTGCACAAGGGTGTTAGGTGCACCGGGATCTGCCGCTAAGCCGTGGAACCGAGGCTCCTTTTATAACTCAATTGGGGGGGCAACAGTGGCTCTCCCGTTTTTCTCCCCCCCCCTCTACTCCCACTGCACCTCCCTGTCCTCTCCCTCCCTTCACCGCTGCCGCCGACGATGCCAGCGAGGGACCTACCGCCCTGCGTTATACTGGAACTGCTGGATCACATTCGATACGACGACTTGAGGACTTCAACAGACCAATCCAGGGACCTTCGAAATCTCTCCCTCGTGTGTAAAAAATGGGCAGAGGGTGAGTCCCCACACCTCCAACGACCAAGCACCCAAAGTCTAACAGGTCTACTCGCAGTTGCACAGCCTCTCCTATTTCGAATGGTTTCACTTTCAACTATGCCGCAACTCCAACGCTTCCTCAACGTCGCCAAAAACCGTCCAGCCCTCGCCTCATCCGTACGGCAACTCCGCGTGACCATCAAATCGGACCCTAGGCGAGGGGATATCATCCATCACAACCTACCGCCGCTTTTGGGTTGCTGTCCCCGCATATACGAACTCGACCTGGCCACAACACTTCCCACCTTTTCCGACACCGTCCTTGCCGACCTCCAGAAGCTCCCATGTCGGCCTACCGCACTCCGCTGTACCAACCTGCAGGTGGAAGCCTCCGAGGTCCCGTACCAGCTCACTCGCATATGGCAGGATTCCCTCCGCTTCCTCGTGCTCGGCGGAGAACCCTTCCATCTCATTCAGAAACCTCCATCCGACGGGCCGCCTCTTCCCACAGGCAAGCTCAAAGAGTTCAGGTGGACCTCGTTTGACCGTCCTTCAGCCGCAGTCCTACGATGGTTCCTCGGCTCGCAGCCTACGGACCTACGATACCTCGCTTTGGACTGTCTCCCAGAGGAAGACGCCTTCCGCGACCTCCTGCGCATTCACGGTCCAAACCTTCGCTCACTCCGCCTTCGCGATCTATTCGGGGTTGAGGCCCAGTCTCTAGCCCAA
Source organism: Tulasnella sp. 424 (assembly GCA_019633425.1). Taxonomy (NCBI): domain Eukaryota; kingdom Fungi; phylum Basidiomycota; class Agaricomycetes; order Cantharellales; family Tulasnellaceae; genus Tulasnella; species Tulasnella sp. 424. The sequence goes on along the minus strand of WSUB01000140.1, from coordinate 67,303 downwards.
TGCACGGACTTGGAGGAATTCAGCTTGGACCGTGGAATGGACGAACATGTCCTTTCTATCCTTGCGCGGAACAATGGGAACAACCACCCCCCGCCGCCGCCCCCCACGTTCACCCACCTCGAGTTTGGCGTACGCGTCAAAACACCCGAGAGCCAAGCCCTCGAGACCGCCGTCCAACGCGCCGTTCAGAACGGGCGTTTCCCCAACCTCAAGACCATCACGCTGAAGCAGTGGGGCGGGACGTGGAGCCTCGAGAGCGTCCTGAAACGATGGAAAACCCTTTTGCCCGAAATTGAAATTCTTGATGGGTCCACAAAGCGAACCCCTGAACAACGTAAAAAATCGACGTCAAAGGTACGTCAGTTGGGCACCATTTTCCTCGATAGTCAAAACGAGCCTATTGAACCCAAGCGAAATTCCACAGACGCAATCCATCTTCACGAGCTTAGTCGACTCGACCAACTTCCCAAGAGTAGCCAGTCCAGCCAGTTATCGACTCATGAGTAGCCATACCTTCCCCACCGTTCACATATGTTCTTGAGCAACACGTATAACCTCCCTACCCATTTTTTGCATTTCACAACATTTTTTCACCGTTCTAGAACCCTTTTTCTTTTTTTTTATCTCTTGTAATTTAAATATCGCATGCTGCATATCCCGTAAAAAACTCAATCGCATCTGTCTTGGTACCAGCATAAAAATTTAATATCCCAGAAAACGCTAACGATCGTCTATAAAGCTTAGTGGGATGAATGAAGTGGAGCTACACGACGTGGGCTGTGCGGTTCGTTAGGAGGAGGATGTGGCTGAAGCCGGGCGGGTGCTGTTCGAGGACGTGGGGGTGGCAACTAGCGTCGTGTTGTACGAGGTCGCCGCGGCGCCGATGCACTGCAGAAGTGAAAGGTCAGGTGAGCGTCACCACCAAACAACACGAGATGGTTCGGTTTTACCTTCCAGACGTCTTGGTTGTCCAGTTTCGTGCAAGGGCATCGCGTGTCGCACTGGGACTGCAAGGGAATACCTAAACCGATTCCCGATTCCCGAGCGTCAGTACCCACCGCACGTCGAAAAAAACAAGAGCTACTTGACGCTTACCGCTTAGGGGACCGGGACACGCATCTCCACATTTCCCAAAGCTGCCTGTAGACGATGCGCTAGCTGTACTGGCAGATCGAGTGGAGGACAGGGATGAAGTGGTGGTCGCTGGAGCGGCCGAGACGGTGCTGTTCGAGGACGTGTGGGTGGCAACTAGCGTCGTATTGTAGTACGAGGTTGCCGCGCTGGCGTAAGACGACGTCGAAGAGCTGGAGACTGGGGCGCACGACGTGTATGTCGTGTTGTTTGGTCCTTCATAGATGACCGGGAAGGAGCTCGGGCAGCCCGGAGGAGGGTAATAGTAAGTGCCGATGCACTGCAGAAGTGAAAAGTCAGGTGAGCGTCACCACCAAACAACACGAGATGGTTCGGTTTTACCTTCCAGACGTCTTCCTTGTCCAGTTTCGTGCAAGGGCATCGCGTGTCGCACTGTTTCTCCAAGGGAATGCCTAAACCGATTTTCCCGATTCCCGAGCGTCAGTTGCCCACCGCACGTCGAAAAACAAGAGCTACTTGACGCTTACCGCTTAGGGGACCGGGACACACATCTCCACAGTTTCCAAAGCTGCCTGTAGACGATGCGCTAGCTGTACTAGCAGATCGAGTGGAGGACAAGGATGAAGTGGTGGTCGTTGGAGCGGCCGAAACAGCCAAAGCCAAGAGGAGAATGTCTAGAATCATGAGAAGTCGATTGTCGCTTGTGTTTTTACTGATGATGAGATCTCCCAAAAGCAACCTTTTAGCGCAGTATTTATAGGCCGTCCAAGCATCATAAACGGTCGCGGGCTTTCCCTCACAAACCAACTCCGAAACGTGAATAACCCCGAGTTGAGATCCGAGAGGCTAAAATGGAGGGCCAAGCAGGCACGCGAAGAGACCACTCGGACGTGTCGGATTTTCAGGTACCCATTCATGATCAGGGGTAGTGAGAAAAGGATTACTGTATCCGGCCGCCGGCAGTCTGGAGAACGAGTCGGTGAGAGGAACCGACGACATCGTATTCGCATGCATGTCCGATGGACGCGGGCTATACTAGACAATCGCACACGACAACAAGGTGATTAGCCTATTAGATGCAGCTCGCTGGATTGAAACACGAGTGCCTTATTCAGTACGATTCAATTAACGGTGGGGATGGAGCACACTCACCGGGCTTGACGTTGGTGTTCTTGACGTATGGAGCAAGAGGATCCCCCGACGCACAAAGGACACCCTTGATAAGAGCTTGAGCAGCGTAATCTGCTCCGGTCGAGCTGGTGTGAATGTTGTCTACCGGGAAGAGGCCGTTGACCGTCGAAGCACCCAAAGCCTTGTATTCAGTAAGCAGGTAGTCGAAGTGGTCGACGTAAGCAACGCTGGTCTGAGAAGCGACTTGTTGCGCGTAGCCGACGTAAATTGGGGTTCCGCTGGTGTCCTTGAAGGGGTTGTTTGGAGTTTGGGAAGAGACGATGACTTTGGCGCCTTTGGCTTTGAACTGGTTGATAGCATCGGTCATGTACTTGAAGTACGTGTAGACGGTTTTTCCGTTACTGCAAAACCAATTTCAGCTTACTGCGTCTCAATGTCAACGTGAAACGGTTAACGCACTCATTGCAAGTCGTAGTCAAGTCGGTACCAGGGCAAACACCTTGCTGGGGGTTACCAGCAGGTCCGCCGCCTTCGTTATGACCGAACTCGATGATGACAACGTCTCCGGACTTGACCTGGCTGTACATCTGCGAAACTGGACCTCCCTTCAGTAACCGACAATTCCCTACACGGCGGCGAGCGGACGACGGGATTTTACGTACAGTATCCCAAGTCTGTGAAACTGCGAGAGCTCTTTCCAGCGACGGCGTGGTTGACTACGGGAATGCTGAGATATTTGCCGATCTGAACACCCCAACCTTGGTATTGGGTTCCCGAGTCGACAGCAGTGGTCGAGTCCCCAGCAAGGTGGAGCGTGGCTGAACCAGCGGGGGGCTGGCCGGCTGTCGTAGTGGGGCCCCCGGGCTTCGAAGTGGTCGTCGGGTTACTAGATCCGGGAAGGCACTAAAAACGGCCTCGAAATATAAGTAAGTCGGTGGGAAGGGAGGCTCGGTCAACGTACCTGGCTGTAGTAAGAGTTGCTATAAACGCAGGTGGAGCCGGCAACGCATGTAGTAGCTGAAGGATTCCAAAGTTAGATTCCCCGAACAGCAGATGGGCTGGAAGGTCAACACATACGTCCGGTCCAGCCGATGCCACCACATTGTCCTAAGTCATAGAGTTAGTACGAGTACGTTGTCCAGAATAGAAAGACTGGCTTACCGTAAACCTGAGATTGGGCATTGATGCCTACAGCAAGGAGACCTGCAACGAGAAGGGAGGCGAACATTTTGGAAAGAGACTGTCTTGATAGAGATAGATGTTAAAATTTCCGCCAAGAGATGTGTCGCACTCTCTTATACGTACAACAACGGTCGATAAATGGGGCATCAACTTGGTTCGCTGCCGCACGTTGGGTCCATATGGGGAAGTTGCGCATCCCAAGTCCACCTCTGAATCGCTTGGCAACACCTTTTCGAGCCGAAAGCCGCTTCTGTTACCAAAATAGATCTTCTGGAAGTCGCTAAAATGGAGCAAAAGTCGAATATATGAGCCTCTGGGATGATGTCGGACGCTGTTGTCCTGCTGATCCGTTGAGACATACGTGTTTAACGTTCCGAAAACTCCCGTCTAACTTTATGGTGATTATTTTGCGAGTAATGTGACCTTCGTGCCAGCCCTCCAGGAAAGGAAGAACGAGACAAGGATTCTCCGTTTTCGCGATGGGCGAGCGTCGATGACGAACGTTTGCTCGGATCACAATCATTGCTCAAGCTGAGATAATGTGTTTGTCTAGTCTCAAAGCCTGGATCTTCAACTTGAAACTTGTCTTGTTTCCTCAGTAAAATATACTGGGACGTTCGTTTCAGGACATGATGGCGAGGCGGAAACCAGGAGAGGAACAACGGGGAATTGTCCGCCTAATTTCTCACGTCGACGAATCGTTTGGCTTGCCGTCTGCCCTTCGTCCGGTGTGTCTCCGGATTGCTCACATGAGATCCGAGTGAGGGCATCACTTGGACGCACCTGATGCTCAGGCATTCATGATCGAGAAAAGGATCGCTGTATCCGGCTGCCGGGAGTCCGGACAAAACGAGTCGGAGGGAAGAACCGACAACATCGTATTCGCAATCATGTCCGATGAACGCGGGCTACATTAAACACTTGTGCACAGCCCATAGTCTCATCAAACTATTAGATGCAGCTCGCTGGATTGAAACACGAGTGCCTTGTTCAGTATGGTTCAATTGCAGCAGAGATAAAGTAGACTCACCGGGCTTGACGTTGGTATTCTTGACGTATGGAGCAAGAGGATTCCCTGAAGCACAAAGGACACCCTTGATAAGAGCTTGAGCGGCCACATCTGCTCCAGTCGAGCTGGTGTGAATGTTGTCTTGCGGGAAAAGGCCGTTGGTCCCTGAAGCACCCAAAGCCCTGTATTGAGTAAGCAAGTAGTTGAAGTGATCGACGTAGGCAACGCTAGTTTGAGAAGCGACTTGTTGCGCGTAGCCGACGTAAATCGGGGTTCCACTGCTGTCCTTGAAGGGGTTGTTTGGAGTTTGGGAAGAGACGATGACTTTGGCGCCTTTGGCCTTGAACTGGTTGATGGCATCGGTCATGTACTTGAAGTACGTGTAGACGGTTTTTCCGTTACTGCGAAAATTAATCAGCAAGATTAGCTACTGCGTCTCAATGCTGACGTGCAACGGTAACGCACTCATTGCAAGTCGTAGTCAAGCTGGTACCAGGGCAAACGCCTTGCTGGGGGTTACCCTGAGGTCCACCGCCTTCGTTGTGACCAAACTCGATAATGACAACGTCTCCGGACTTGACCCTGCTGTACATCTGCGAAACTGGACTCCCAGAATCGAATCAATACCAACAATTCCTTAGAGCGGCGACAAGCGACGACAGAATTCACGCACAGTATCCCAAGTCTGTGAAACTGCGAGAGCTCTTTCCAGCGACGGCGTTGTTGACCACGGGAATGCTGAGATATTTGCCGATCTGAGCGCCCCAGCCTTGGTATGCGGTTCCCGAGTCGAGAGCAGTGGTCGAGTCGCCAGCGAGGTAGAGCGTAGCTGAACCAGCGGGAGGCTGGTTCGCTGTCGTAGTGGGACCACCAGGCCGCGTGGTCGTTGTCGGATTACTAGATCCCGGAAGGCACTAACAACGGCCTCAAATATAAGTTAATCGGTGGGAAGGGGGCCTCAGTCAACGTACCTGGCTGTACCAATCGTTGCTGTAAACGCATGTGGATCCGGCAACGCATGTAGTAGCTGGAGGATTCCAAAGTTAGATTCCCGAACAGCAGACGAGCTGGACGGCCAACACATACCTCCACTCCAGCCTATGCCACCGCATTGTCCTAAATCATAGAGTTAGTACGAGTACGTTGCCCAGAATAGAAAGGCAGACTTACCGTAAAGGGGAGATTGGGCATTGATGCCTGCAGCAAGCAGACCCGCAACGAGAAGGGAGGCGAGCATTTTTACAATGAGACTGTCTTGTAAGAGATAGATGTAGGAATTGCCATGGAGAGAAGTGTTCTACTCTTTTATACATACCTCAACGGCCGACAAATGGGGCATCAACCTGGTTCGCTGCCGCACGTTGGACCCATATGGGGAAGTTGCATGTCATGAGTACGCTGATGAAGCTCTTGGCAACATCTTTCCAAGCCGAAAACTGCTTCCATTGCTTATTTAGACCTTCTACAAGTCGCCAAAATGGAGCAAAAGTCGATTATATGAGACTCTGGAATGATGTCGGATGCTGTTGTCCTGCTAATCCGTTGAGACATACGTCTTTGAACGTTCCGAGAATCCCCGTCCTCTTTGATGATTGACTGTTTTTTTCGAGGAATGTGACCTTCATCCTCGCTCTCCAGGAGAAGAAGAACGAGACACAGATTCTCCGTTTTCGCGATCGGGGTGCGTCGATGACCGTAACGGTTTACTCGGATCACAATCATCGCTCAAGCTGAGGTTATGTGTTTGTCCAAGTCTTAAAGCCTGAATCTTGAGGTTGAAGCGTATTTGCTTTCTCAGTAAAATATACTAGGACATTCGTTTAGGAGGTGAGGATGAGGCGGACCAGGAGAGGAGACAACGAGAAATTGTCCGCATGATTCCCCACGTCGACTCGGCATCGTTTGGCTTGGCCGCTTGGCTTTCGCCCCTTCGTCCGGTGTGTTTCCGGATTGCTCACATCCGCTCGTATCAAGGATGTAGATATCCCATTGATGGTCTGTTGTCTCAGGGAGCGTTTATTTATTAGGCTGGTAACTTCGCTACGCGCTTTGACCAACAAAACGTAACCCCCCCGGGCCAGAGTCCGAGCAGCCCCACAGACTTGAGCGTCACAAAACGTCGGGAAAAGATCACCTTGAATGATGGCTGAAGAATAGCTGGTTTAAAGGGAATGCGGTGTTACTGGAGCCCTGAAATCCTACAGCAATAAATTTCTCACTCCGAGACGCCTGCTGCGGCGCTGTACAGCTTCGGGCGCCAGGCCTTTTCGTTCACACCAAACGAAAGTTCGCATGCTGCGGCTTCACCTAAGAGTAACAGGTGAACTGGTTCAGGTAGAAAAGCCGGCGCTAGTAAATAAGACTCGTCAGCCATCACGGTCACGCCGCTTCTTTTTTTTACCCCTCCCCTGGGGCGCTTCTCGACTCACAGATTGAGCTGCGGTCGTAGCGTTACTATAATCGCTTCTGAATGGGGGGAGACCCTCCCAGACAAAATGATTGTATTTCCATCAGAAGGGACATATCCAATTTCCGTCTGAGCTGCGCGCGCTTCCATCCGGGCCATACCAGGTGGGAATAAGCTCGTTGCTTACGCCAAGCGACCTATAGGGATGAAAATATGGAAACTCGGCCGCCAGTCAACCTGAGCAGGAAGGTAAAGTCCATAAGTGAATCGGCTCCCGTATCATACATTGCTCTCGATATAGACGGTTTCGGTTAATTGAGATTCGAAGCTGAGAATAGACGGTAATTTGCTGGAAGCTAGTTATGCGCGAGAAAAAGCAGAAGAAAGAACAGCGGTAAGCCTGTGATCCAACGTAAACATGATACAGGGTACAAGGGGGGAAACGTACTTGGAGACGTTACACCCAAGAACGGGTGCCGGAATTCCAACTGGATGAGTTGCCCAGAACCCCACAAGTGGCCATCCAATTGTTTTGGACCATTGCGAGCTCTGCCATTTAGCACCAGCTGACAGTGTTGGTCAAGGCGTTCAAAAACAGTCGGGCGTTCACCATCGCCGCAGTGTGGTCGGTGGTCAAAACGGAAGCGCCGTCGTGCAACCTGGGACTCTTGCTGACGTTGAGTAGGCAAGTGCAGATTAATTGCGATTCTTTTGAGGGTAGTAAAGGCAGGATAAGGAAATGGACTTAGAGGTGAATGCTTGTGAGCCACGAGGCACGATGGTGTCTTCTGGACGGCAATTTTCCCTGCGTTCATGCGATCACCACCACCTCGCTGCCACCTTTGAAGTTGGGCGTGCAATTGATCGGGCGTCGCGGGTTACATCTTTGTGGCGCGAAAGTCACGGTGTTACAATCGAGGGAGTTACCTTAATGCTAAGCTAGTTCCAAATGACTGTGCGGCCAGGGACGAGCCCAGTCTCCAAATCTGGATATTGGGGGATGGCCGAAGCTTGATTTCCAGATGAGGTCGCGGATCCATATAATGAAACTGAAAGCTATGTTTAAATTACTCAATTGGTTTGAATACTAAACGCTATCCGAAAAAGGTATCAACATCCGTGGACTTGTCCTTGTACGGTTTCACCTCGTGAAATAGATATCAAAATTGCAGCAAGGAAAGGTATCAAACTCTCTTAGCTGGAATCAGTAAGAAATGCACTTGGAAGTTCGTTCCTGTATCTTGGGTGTCGCTGGAGGATGTCTTGCGGGACTTCACCACGTCCGTTAGCTAGAGGGAGTCTGAGTGTTACTAAGCACAATCGCTCACCCATACTGAATCGTCCACAAGCCGCTATCCGTGTATAACTTGGGGCTGCCTTACTATTTTGGGTGTTTAGTCCTGTGCTTCAGAAGTATAAAATACATGGCAAATGCAACCAGTCACTTTGCGGTGTATATAAAGCTAGCATTGCGGTGCTAATAATCAGTAATTGGGTGTTCAAAGCTGGTGAAGCATAGTTTGGCCCTCATGGACTGATTATTGGGGCAAGCGTGATCGTGTCGTTGCACAGGCATATGCGACACATGGAAACAGAATCTCGTATGCTGTGCCACTATCCGGAGTTAACGGAGACTTGGAGAAAGCGCCTGTGTCTGGAGAAAGGGGTCTCCGTCCGGAGATGGTTTGATTCTTCTGGTGTCGGACGAAGATTGATGGATGGCTCCGTAAGGGTCAGGACGGCGGGAGTGAAGTTTCAGATTGACCCCATCTGGCAGTGCGAGCGAACGGGGATCTCAAGCCTAAGATTCCATTTCGCAGACTGGAACCCTTACTTTTGAGCGCGTACAGGCGCGTACTGAGACCCTTAGAAACTTAGTTCTGGCGTGAGACATCCCGTTTCCCTGATGAGGCTCTTTTATTCGTGCCAAGCGACCTGTCCAGGAATAGAAATATTATATCCATTGACCCTTGGTTAGCTTGGCAGAATCAAGGGAGAGCTGGGGAATTCCACGTGAGCTCCATGAGCGATCGCAGAAGCGGGGACCTCGGTACCAAGCTGTGCCACGTCCCCAGACACTGCAAGGTCCTGTTTCTACGTCGACGACGCCCTGACCCCCTTAGCCGAAACGAATCTTATATCCGAGCTGCTGACAACCTCTTAATTCCAGCATAGAGCAACCGAAGGACGAGTATATGTATTCTTGAGCTATGTAACGCGCTACTGGGATCGTCTAGAGATCTACAGAGCATTGAGGATGGCCGTGTACGCAGCCTTCGGTTGGTAGTTAGAGTCGAAGAGCAGTGGGTTTTGACCAGTACGCCAGGAGTCCTTGTCAGAGACACCCCAAACCTATACAATTTCGTTAGGAATTGGATTTAGGCTGGTTTCAGATACCCAATGAGATGCTTACAGTGATCCCGACACACTTAGAGACTGCGAGGCAAGCCTTGACAACCGTGACGTAGTCATTAGACGCAGCCCCTAAAACAAAATCCTTGAGCGCAATGCTTGAGTAACTCCAAATAAGCCTTTATCACTGACCGGCAATGTCTAACTGTTTAGCGGGTAGGTACCAAGGGAGGATGTTAGCACAAAATTGTCTTCATCGCGCATACCATGGGGAACCAACCTCAGTAATGGCTACCTATATAAGTGGGAGGATGTAGGTGTTCAGAGGGTCAGAACGAAACAATGATAACCCGTGGGACGTACCTCATCGGCAGCTGTGGCGAGCTTCGTCAAAGCTGCCTGAACGTTCCCAGCACCGCCGGCACTTAAGTGAGCTGAGGATATATAATATTATTGTAGGGCTGTTAATGAATTATAAATAGGAACCCACTCTGAGAGCCGATGCCGTGGATAGGAATCCCAGCAGAGCGCTTGGAGGTGACAAGATTGACTAAGCCGTTGACCTTCGCGTTGACTGAATCAAGGTTATAGTCTGATTCCGGTCCGGTAAGTCAGTAGCCCCTTTACTCTCGCTTTATGGTGAACCTACCGTTGATATAGAGTTTGGCCGAAGAGTCAGCGGCGTGAGCAGCGTTGAAGGCAATGTCGACGAATGTGTTTCCGAGAACGTTGGAGAAGACGGAGCTGCGGAGGGTCCCGTCTTCGTTGAAGATTTCGTTGCATACGTCATACTTGGCGACCTTGCCCTTGTATCGAGTGACGATGGTAGTGGCGTGGTTCTTGATGACGTTAGTAAGAGTGGTTGCGCTGGAAATAGCAGAGACCCAGGATGGGAGTTGGCTGTGCCACTGTACGCAACAAAGAGCGTTTATACGAACATTCATCCGAAGGCGCGTCCGACTGGAGAACATACCACAAGAGTGTGACCACGGACGATCTTGCCGTTGGTCTGAGCATAGTTGACAAGATAGTCTGCGCCGCTAAAGCTAAACGAGTTCTGAGAAGGCTCACTAAATCATTGTGAAACTCTTAAAATCCAGGGCCAGATATAAATATGTGTGCTGATGTACATACGTGGCATCCCATTTCATCGAGTTCTCAGGAGTGAGCTGACCGAAATCGGCCTTGACGATGTTGTTAACCTGAGAGACGGAAAGCGTGCCTTGATCGCCACACGTGCCAAAGTATTGCTTGCCGTGGGCTTTGAATTTGGTGTCGACAGACGTGCTGCTGGACGAGGATGCCGTAGTTGTCTTGGTTGTGGCGGTCGTGCCTCCAGAGCCGGTGCCAGGAAGACATTGAGAGTAGCTGAACCAGAGAGTTAGTACCAATGGAATACATATCTTTAGGCACTCACTAGTCATTCGAATACGTGCAAACGCTGCCCGAGTCGCATACAGTGGAACCTAAAGACTGCCGTTGTAGCCAGTATCTTAACGAGCATAGATAATGGACCCACCGGTGTAACCAATCCCTCCGCATTGGCCTGAGTTGGAGTGACTAATTAGCACACGACGAGATGGAAGCACAACCAGCCGTACCATAAACAGCAACACCCAGAACGTTGTTGATACCGAGGGAGGCAACGCTGAGGGAGGCCAAAAAAAGCGAGGTGGATTTCATGTTTAGGGGAGACTGTCAGTCAGTGTAATCTGTAGGTTATGTGATGCAATGACCAAGTCCGCCAAGAATTTGAGGGCTTTTATACCCTATGCAATTGACGCTCGCTTGGCAGGAGGCGGAGTGCATTACACCTAGTTTGGGAAGACCAATGAATTACAGATATTGTCGGCAACGGTCCGGATGGATACGAGACAACGTTCCCGCGGCTCTCTTGATTCTCCGGCAAAGTACCCAGTTCGCGTTCTGCCTTGGATCCAATTGTATAGATTCTCGGTGACGCGATCTCCGGGGCTCATCGATTCGGGGGAAATGCGGAAAATAAAACTTGCGAGATCGTCGGTCAAGGAGCATTCCCCGAGCCCAAACTGGTGGGCGATCGCTCGTCACGTGCACATCGATCTGCACCCGGGACTACCATTGATCCGGTTTCGGAGTCTCTCTGGCATGTGTCTACTAAGCTCTTGAATTTAGAATGACACTGAGCATGTAGGAGCTGGGAGTGGAAATGAACACTCCGATGTCATCATTGGGCCCCTTTTTTTTGGTTTGGCACATTTTGAGCGCAAAGCAAATTTTTCAGGTGGTGGACCAATTTAGTGCCATCACATGTTCGTTTCCACTCCAACTTCTCGAGTTGCATTTGACGCTTCAGTTGATAGGAAGGAGGGTTCCATCCCCATGCGGCCGTTCGGGGGAAAACCCCAATGGGAGGATTGTTGCCGAAATATACACAAGCTCGCTCATTCACCAATTTTAAATCTGCAGCCTGAACGCCTAGTAAAGCTCCGCCTTTTGGACTTTTTCGAGGAACTAGCATCCATGGATATGTAAAAACTGGCCTGCGGCAAGTCGTCCAGGGTGCGTACGTACTACAAGTTTACCCCATCTGAAGTATCGAAAGGGCTTCCTCGCGGTGGCCGGAGCTTCGAATGATGACGAAGTGTCGGCATGGTCTAATTTGGCGGACGTCCGTGTATGCTGAGCACAATATTTCCCCTTACGCTGAGCCTTAGCAAGAAGGCATAGTAAGATATTCTCGACATTAGGCGGGGGAAATTGGAAGAACGGGAAACTTCGAAAGTCCCTGAGGTAACCTCCCTCGCCAAGCACGCTTAAACAAAACACCCGAAAGTTTAAGACCGATGATGAAGCGATGTTTGGTCTATTAAAAAACCGTGCTGTTTTGGGCCCCCTTTCCTAAGTCGGTCTTTCAAGGTTCAACGTTCTGATGCCTTCATGGATCGATGCCCTGTGGTTGAAGGGTCTTCATCGGCGGAACCTGGTAAAGGTGGATGAATTAAGCTCCCTTGCGTGTACTAGAAACACTCACCGGCTCTAGGCGATTCTACGTATTTGGAAGGGGATCTATCAAGGGTTGCTGGAGTCGTTTGAACGGCTACTTAATGTTCCGTTGGTCTGAGTACACGTGACTGCGGACATAACGGGGTTTCGGTGTTCAGTCCATTTTCCAAATCGGTGTTCAACCCCCAAATCCCTTTCAACAGTCAAGCCCACTGTGTGATATTTTCCCACTACGACGATGCCCCAACCTCTGTACAGTCATTTCTGAGGTGAGATGCCGACATGGAACAGGCAATCGGGGCTGACGATTCAACCGCCAAGATAGCAGCTTATGATCATCATCTAGGATATGATCACCGCCCGGTACATTGCAATTGATACAACTATTCATGTTTATTGTTGTTTCCGATGTGTTATTGGCATTCCCTAGACAACTATCGGCACCCTCCAGGTTCTCGTCGACCAGGTTATCGAGCGCAAGGCTAAACCCAAGAAAGAAGACTCTAACAAAAAGGAATCGTAGAAGATGGATGACGAGTCCGAATGGATGGCCGTAGACTCCGACTCCCCAGAGAAGGGCCCGCCGGTCCCTCTCACAGATACTACAAGGACCTCCTCAACATCCTCCTTGAATCAACTCACTTCTCCGACCCTCTCCTCCACTGCTCTCGAGAGTCCTTGACCGAGCAATACCAAGCGTAATGGTGCCGAGGCCAATCGTCAACGTAAAGCGAGGCAATCCACCAGGGTGGAGAAGAGGAAAGCCGAAGGAGGGAAGGAAGCGTACGCCAAGGAGACTGCAGAAAGCGTTGCAGAAACCCAGCGCAACGCCTCACAGGCTGCCAAGGAAACGCGCACGAAACAGGTGTCAGAAGAACACCACTGGCAGCAGCTCGCGACCAAGCTCAAGACCGAGCCTGCGTTTAAAGCGCTCTACATCGCTGGCTCTCGGATCTTTGCCTCATTGGAAGCTGACCTCAACACAGGGCGTGAGATCACCAAAACCAAATCAAAGGAGGAGAAGATGCACCTCAAGTGGACGTTGACGATGGCCGCCAAGTGGGCGCCGACTCTTCAGTGCAATCACGACAGGCGTACCAACATCTCAACTGGCATCGCACTCGTAATGTAAGCCAATGGCATGCTCGAAGGCCTGAAAAAGCAGCTGAGGGTGGATGTGGAGATTACTAAGGAGGACGCGCAGCTGCTGCGAGGATTCTGGAGGCGTGGGTGTTGAGTCCGCTAAGGAGATACGAGGGGTTGTTACTGCTGTTTTCACACGACTTGGCGCCGTGTTTTTTTTTCTACTTTTTCGCGGGCCCTGTTGTGTATTTTCACGATTTCTCGCCCAAATATGTTAATATCAACCTCATTTCTTCTCCAACATCTCAAGAGAAGTTCCTTCTTGGTTTTCCCCATAAATTTAGGTATCAAACAATTTTTGGAGGTCATAGTGATAATATATGTTGTGAAAGTGGCAAAATGGCTTCTTGTCCTGGTCAAGGAAATAAGGGATATAAAACTGGGTTCAATAGCATTTATAATACACATGAAAACCTCTGGACTACTGAGCTACATGTGTCAGACAAAGATTCCATTTCCAACAAGGAAATCTGAGTGAGAAATTGCCGAAATACATACCCAAACGAAAAAAAATAGAAAAATAACACCGCGCCAAGTCGTGCGAAAACAGCAGTAAGGGGAAGATGTCAGCGGAAGAATGGAACAAGGTTTGTTGCGCAGTCTAATTCAAAATACGGACGTTCTCTCACATCTTTTGACACCGCATAGATTGTGTACTCGCACGTATCTTCCGTCTCCTTCGCTCGCAACAAGGAGCTTTTCTTCAAGCACGACGAAACACGACTCATATCCTACCTCAAGGCCGTAGCGTCTGGCAAACAGTCCATCTCAGGCGCCACCTTACTTCCTCATGAACTCATCTACGAAGCTCTTCGGGTTTCGGGGGTTGGCGAGAAAGACCTCATAGAAGTCAATTTGGCGAGACAAACAGGCAAATTGTTTCTTCCGAATGGAGCAGGCTCGTCGAAAGACTGAGAGAAGAGGGTAATTTGACCAACTGCCTCGCCGTTTGCGACGCCTCGGGGTCGATGGGCAGCTCCCGTACCATCCATTGCCCTCGATATACACTGGCTCGGTTAATTGAGATTCAAAGCTGAGAATAGGCGATGATTTGCTTGGAGCTAGTTAGGCGCGAGGAAAAGCAAAGGAAAGAAAGCAGTGAGCCTGTGATCCAACGTAAACATGATATGTGGTTCGAGGGGAAAGCGGACTTGGAGACGTCACAGCCAAGGCTTGGTGCCGGAATTCAAACTGGATGAGTTGCTCAATACTCAGACCCCCACAAGTAACCATCCAATTGTTTTGGCCTATGAGCTAAAAATAAAATAAAAGAGACCCGAACAGGGGCTTTGAAACAAAAGTGGCTTGTGTGGGTTTACGTTACTCCTGGATGGCTTGGCAAAGTCGAGGTAGTGCTGCCGCGAGGTGAGGTGATGCGAGGGCGACGTGACACCTTGAACACACCCTCACCTCATGAGAAAAATCACGATGCGAGGTGGCGATGGCGTCGCGAGGCGTCGGGCATAGACGGCTCTAAAGCCAGAACGGCAGAATGACCCAACTGATCGCTCTTTTTTTCAGCGATAGTTTCATGAAGATGCCTTTTCAAGTAATTAGAAGCAAAGAGATAGGCTATAGACATATTTTTGCGTGTCCCCGATTCCACGTTCGACAGGACTCGGAGGTCATCACGCGAGAACTTTCAGGCTGGGAGATCCTAACCAATGCTCCGGATGTCATCAAAACCGACGGGATGCTCCAGAAGCCGGTTTCGCTGGCTGGAAAGTGTTTTCGTTGTGAAAGACGACCTTGCGATGCATTGCGACGCCCACTTTGCCTTCACATCACCTCGCAAAAGTAGGGTGGGAATCAAGGTGAGGTCACGTCACCTCTCGACGGCGTCGACATCGCGGTATGCTCGTGCTTCCCACCGAAAAAATAGAAGTTTGGACCCCGTTTAGACCACTGAAGGCGTTGACCAATTTTGGACAGGAGATCACATCATAAAAAGCTGACAGGAAGACGTCCACAAGACGTCCACAAGTCCCAATCGCTTCAGCCTCACGAATGATATCTCAGAGCTGATGAGGGCGCCTTAGCATCAGCATACCACGAGCGAAGGATGAATATATATTTCTAAGCGATGGACTGCGTTGCAGGTGTTGGACAGACTGAGAAGTCTACAGGGCATTGAGGATGGCGTTTACGGAGCTTTGGGCTGGTAGTTGGAGTCGGAGAGCAGTGGGTCCTGACCGGTACGCCAGGAACCTCAAGGAGTAGTAGAACACGGCGACCCGCAAAGTAGCTGTTCCGAAATGCTGTCCAGGAAGGTCACTCGCGTCCGCAGTGTATTCATGCCGTATGTATTCACGCTGAGTATGTAGCTTGGCAAGCTGGCACAGTGGATGCCATGAAATAACAGAGAGAAATGCCGTAGGCAGGCTACAAAGCGTTGAGGATCGCGGTGTAGGCAGCCTTCGGCTGGAAGTTGGTGTCGAAAAGGAGAGGGGTGGAGCTTGCGCGCCAAGAGTCCTTGTCGGAGACACCCCAGACCTAAGTTATGAAGACTTTTTCAGGGAATTTCGACTTGTGCTTGGAAATGATTGTGCTTACAGTGATACCAACGCACTTGGAAACGGCAAGGCAGGCTTTAACCACGGTGACGTAGTCGCTAGCAGGGGCGCCTATAACCATCCAAATGTCAGAGACATTCTCATATCCGGTATCTTAGCGTCACTCACTCGCAATGTCGAGCTATATTTCAGTGGCGAAACAAGAAATCGTGTTAGCGCCAAGAGCACCATGTCCTCTTGTGCCAGTAAAAACACACCTCAGTGATGGCAACCTATAAGTGGAGAGCAAAAGTATAGTCAGCGGTTGGGATTGTAATATTTGGCCAAAATAATACCGACCTCATCAGCAGCAGTGGCGAGCTGGGTCAGCGCCGCCTGAACACCGGATGCACCACCAGCACTCAAGTGGGCTAGTGATTATTCAATGTGGATTAATGATTTCCTGCTGGATAATACAGGAGAACGCACTCTGGGAGCCAATACCGTGGATAGGGATACCGGCAGCACGCTTGGAATTGACCAAGCTGACCAATCCGTTGACCTTGGCGTTGACGGAATCGAGGTTGTAGTCTAGTTATCCACCAAATGGGTTAGTCAGGAGGATTTTCTTTGCCACGGATGGACGTTTTACCATTGATGTAGAGTTTGGCAGAAGAATCAGCAGCATGAGCGGCGTTGTAGGCGATGTCGACGAATGTGTTTCCGAGAAGATTTGAGAAGACGGAGCTGCGGAGGGTGCCGTCTTCGTTGAAGATTTCGTTGCATACGTCGTATTTGGCCACCTTGCCCTTGTATCGGGTCACGATGGTAGTGATATGGTTCTGGATGACGCTAGTAAGCGTGGATGCGCTGGTAATAGCAGAGACCCAGGATGGGAGCTGGCTATACCACTATACACGTCGAACGGCGTTAGTACTTATCCTAATGCAGAGCTATATACGACTGGGAAACATACGACGAAAGTGTGACCACGGACGAGCTTGCCGTTGGTTTGAGCATAGTTGACAAGGTAGTCTGCACCAGTAAAGCTGAACGAGTTCTGAGATGGCTCACTGTACAGTTGTGAAAACTATCAGAGTCCGGAGCTAGAGAGAGATACGTATGCTGTGGTACATACGTAGCATCCCATTTCATCGAGTTCTCTGGAGTGAGCTGACCAAAATCGGCCTTGACGATAGTGTTGACCTGAGATTCGGAAAGCGTGTTTTGATCACCACACGTGCCAAAGTATTGCTTGCCGTGAGCTTTGAATTTGGCATCTACAGATGTGCTGGTGGACCCAGATGTGCTGGTAGACCCAGATGCCGTGGTTGTCTTGGATGTGGCGGTCGTGCCTCCTCCGGTGCTAGGAAGACACTGCGAGTAGCTGAATGAGAGAGAGAGTTTAGTGCTGATGGAATAAAATGATTTTAGGCACTCACTAGTCATTCGAATAGGTGCAGACGCTGCCCGCGTCGCATACAGTGGAGCCTAGAGACTGCTATTATAGTCAGGAGCGCGACAAGCGTGTATAATGAACGCACCAGTGTAACCAATTCCTCCACATTGGCCTGAGTTGAAATGGCAAATTAGAACACGCTAAGCTGGAAGCACGACCAACCCTACCCCAGACAGCAACACCGAGAACGCTGTTAATGCCAATTGAGGCGACGCTGAGAGAGGCCAAGAAAAGCGAGGTCGATTTCATGTTCAGAGTAGGCGGTCAGTCAGGGCTTGTGTTATGCAATGACCAAGTCCGCCAAGCATTTGAGAGTTTTTATATCCTACCTGATCGACACCCGCTCGGCATGAGTTGGAGTGCATGAAGTCTAAATTTGGGAGAGCTAGGAATTACAGTTATTTGCCGGCGAGCGGCACCGGATGGAAACGAGACAACATTCCCCCGCTCTCTTGATTCTTCGGCGAAGAACCCACTGCGTGTTCTCACGTGTACATCAAAGCGCGTTCAGTCTCGGGAGCAATTACATGGGTGTTGAGGTACGAGATCTTCAGGATTATCGACTCGGGGGTTCTACAGTAACTTGTCAGGTCGTTCCTTAAGGAGCATCCCTTCCCACAAGCCTGAACTGGGCAATCGACGGTCACGTGCGAACGGATTTGCAACAGGACTACCATTAGTCCACCTTGGAATTTTCTCGGTGGAGCGACATCTGAGCGAACCTACGAGCTAAGTTCTTGAAGAGGGCAAGCAGAAGTTGCGACTCGGAGTAGGAACATTGAGAGCACTGACGTCCCTCATTCCAGACTGTAAGCTCGTTTTTCGGCACGGTTTGAGCGTAGAGCTCGCATTTCAGAATGGTAACCCAAATTTAGTGTTGTCACATGTCCGTTTATGCTCCGACTTCTCGGGATGCGTTTGACGTTTCGTTGACACAGAAGTAGGTTCCATCCCCGGCGGGCCGCTAGCCGGGAATTCAGCCGAGAGATTGATGGCGAACGTTACCCGAGCTTTGCTCTCATTCTCTAATTATAAATCTTCAGTGGACTGTCTAGTAGAGATAAGCTAATTCCGACCTTTTCTAAGGGAACTGGCACCGGTCGATATTTAAAGCCTTGGCCGTGACAAGTTATCCAAGGGTACGGAATTACTGCAGACTTTTAACACGTCTGAAATATCAAATTGGCCCTCTTTTGGCTCTTTTGATGAATCTGTGTCGGCAACTGAAGCTGTTCTAAATTTAGCGGACGTCCTCGTACACTAGGCACGATAATTCCCGTTGCGCAGACGAGGTAAAGTGAGACATTCGCGACATTAGACGCGGGAATTGGGAGAACTGCCCGGGGGAAGTCCTCAAGGTCTACCTCCTTGATCAATTGACCACGTACGCTTAAAATAAACCAGTCGAAAGCCCGATGATAATGCGAATTCTGGTCTATAAAAACCGAGTCTTGTATTATTCAGAGGATCCTTCCAATTGTTCCCTTCAAGGTCTGACGTTTTTGGTACCTTAATGGGCTCACATCCTGCCATGTAGGGGTTTTCGTCCGCTCAACGTGGCGAACCGTTGACTGAAAGTGGATGGCTTTCATGCTCAAGTCGGTGTATGAGTAACACTGGCAAGATTTAGATGAGTCTCACGTGTTTGGGCAGGAATCCAAGTCGGTGGACAGGAATCGTTTGACAGCTGTTTGCAAAACTCGAGGGACACCCTCGCGCACAGCCTCAGGTACAAAGGCGCGGTGCGCCACACTTCCCCTCACCCCCGTCCAAGATGGCCCGCACTTTTTGGTTTCGGGAGATGGAGAGCCCGTCATTGTGTGGTGGACGATGGTGAGCCGAGAGGATCAAGCTGGGCGAGGTGGGGGGAGGAGTAGCGGACATTACTCTGTGCCTGAGCGTCGGGCCTGGGAAGCTGTGTGTGAGTGCGCGAAGGTGTCACTGTCTCTCGAGTTTTGCAAACAGCTGGAACAGTTCAATCGAAGCCATGATTCCGGCGCTAAGGACTTGCTGCGGCATCTAACACGTCAACGGAGGTTCTGAATCTGGAAATACGTCCGACCTCCGGCAAATCCGCGATTTGACAGAAGTTCTTAAAGTCGCCCTCTCGCACAGTACAGCACTGCTTTCTGTAAGGTCTGCTGACAATGTCTCATCCGGAAAATGACTCCTACTTTGGATGAGCACCGACCAAGCCGGTTTTGCCCAGCTCGAGGACACCGTTTAAAATGATCGTCGTCTTGGCAGGACGTCCATCCTCATTCGCATCATCAGTTCTCTCAGTTGAATACCATAGAGAAATGAAGTCAACCACTCTCTTCTTGTCCGGCATTGGAGCTGCCACCCTCGGCATCAAGGGCGCTCTTGGTATTGCAATCTACGGTATGCATCCTTGAGCCGAACTCGGCGATTTGCAGCTGTTCACGAGTCACCCCTCTCGAAGGTCAATGTGGAGGAATTGGTTACACCGGTTCGCTAATAATATCGGCTGGGTTTTTACTTATTGCTCAGTATCGAGAATAATTTCCAGGCTCTACCTCGTGCGACGCTGGCCTCACCTGTACCTACGTCAGCGACTAGTAGGAGTTCCTCATTGCCAGGCCCTCATCTCCCATCTAAGTCGATCATTTTAGCTACTCTCAGTGTCTCTCGGCCTCGACGACTACCAGCAAGACGTCCACGACTACTGCGGGGACCACCACGACCACCAGTTCCTCGTCTAATAGCATTGATGCCAAGTTCAAGGCCCACGGAAAGCAGTACTTCGGCACCTGTGGAGACCAGAGCACCCTCTCTGTCGCCCAAGACAGCGCCATTGTCCAGGCCGACTTTGGTCAGCTGACCCCTCTAAGCTCAATGAACTGGGATGCTACGTGCGTGCCGATCATCAGACTCCGTTTTCAGACAAAGGAACCCTAACAACAACCTTTAAAAAAGCGAGCCCTCACAGAACTCGTTCTCCTTCACCGGTGCTGACTACCTTGTCAACTATGCTCAGACTTACGGAAAGATCGTCCGTGGTTACACTCGTTGTAAGCTTACGTCATAGCACGTGACATCCGGTCTCTTTTTTTTAAGGTTTGAGGTTCGCAGTGGTACAGTCAGCTCCCACTTTGGGTGTCCTCTATTACCAGCGCCAGCACCCTCACAAGCGTTATCCAAAACCACGCCACTACCATCGTCACCCGCTACAAGGGCAAGGTTGCCAAGTACGACGTCGTCAACGAGATCTTCAATGACGACGGAACTCTCCGGAGCTCGATCTTTTCCAATCTCCTTGGCGACACTTTCGTAGATATTGCCTTCAATGCCGCCCATGCTGCTGATTCTTCTGCCAAGCTCTACATCAATAGTAAAGCATCCCTTTCTGGCAAAAATGCTCCTAACTAAACCATTTCTGTAAATTAGACTACAACCTTGATTCCGTGAACGCGAAGCTCAACAGCTTGGTTAGCCTGGTCGATTCCAAGCGTTCTGCCGGTATCCCCATCCACGGTATTGGCTCCGAGAGTCCGTCCTCTTTTATTCTCCTCCAGGAAATTGTTAACCGAAATTGAATAATCCATAGCTCACTTGGATGCTGGTGGTTCATCCGGTGTTCAGGCGCTGACCGCACTCGCAGCCTCTAGTGTTGATGATCATGGGGTCGGTTTTATTTGGCTTGAAAAATTTGACCTCTGTCATTGACTTTACTTTTGCTCTGCAATACCGCTAATAGGTTGCCATCACTGAGGTAGGTTTTGACTCGCTCGAAAGGGTGGTGCTGCTCTTGGTGCTAACACGATTTCTTCTTTCACTACTCAAATATAGCTCGACATTCTTGGTGAGTGACGCTGAAAGACAAAACAGGAGGATTTCTCTGACTTGCGGACGATTATAGGCGGCGCTGCTAGCGACTATGTCACTGTAATCAAGGCTTGCCTTGCCGTTTCCAAGTGCGTGGGTATCACCGTAAGCACATCCATCTGCACCTCCAATTCGACATTCTCTAAAAATCCTAATAACTTAGGTCTGGGGTGTTTCCGACAAGGACGCGACCAATTGGCGCTCAAGTCGCACACCTCTCCTTTTCACCACCAACTACCAGCCAAAGGCTGCCTACAACGCGATCCTCAACGCTTTGTAGCCTGCCTACAGCATTTCTCTCTGTTATTTCATGGCTTCCGCTATGTCGGCTTGCCAATTACATACTTAGCGTGAATATAAACGGCATAGATACATTGCGCACGCGAGTGACCTTACTGGAGAGCATTTCGGAGCAATCACTTCGCAGGTCACCGTGCTCTACTACTCTGTGAGGTGAATAGTCCTTTTACATATACTTTAGATCACTGTGGAATAGTAGATCCCCCGAATGGTTATATATCGAATGCTGCTCTCAGTAATTACGATCTAGTAGCATGCCGACAAGTTCATCATAGTGGCTTGAAGCGGGGCGGATGAGAGAGATGGGCTAATATTGCGTCTCTGATGCGTTTGAGCGAGAGATTATTCGTAATCGTGGGTTTCTTTGGCGGTGGAGGAACGGTGGTCGCGTGCCACCCAGTCGTGATATTCCAAACATCCCTACCTCCAACAACCAGCAGTTAAGATACGACCGATTGAACCTAACTGCTTTGTGCGTGTACCCTGATGCGTGATGGAACATGTCCGTCCCCAGTGTACATGTCGAAACCTGCGCAAGATATAACAGTGCGGCCGCGTGCCGATTCTCAGAACAGGGGAATGAAGTGTGTTCTTTCTCCTTACCATCCAGCACCACCCAAAAGAGTTTAAGCAGCGAGAACGTGTCGATATTGGCGTCCGAGCATCTCTTTGTCAATTTTGGGATGGGCTGGACCCGTTCCGACCCGATAGCCAATGTGCAGCAGCCGACCCCTGGTTTTCCACGGAAGCCACGACTGAACCTCAGGTTTTCATTGCCGAAGATGTGGCTCCGACACTTTTGGGTTATTTCACGCCTTCAAACATTGAAATAGGGGAGAGGGATCTAATGCCGGTCATTGGATGCAACCCGTACGTGGTTGCGTTATCGTGCCCTGAAGCATCAATCTGTGGTGAGCTACGGATGACGCATCGATATGGACAGAGTATCTCAAAGCTTCGCGACTCGTTTAAGGCATTTGCTAGACTCCAGCTAGAGTTACGCCTCGCGTTCTGTGACTTCCAGCACCTCGTTAAGCTATTTTTCTACCGATCAACCCCAGAAAATTACAATTCATCTTCCCGCCGGAGATATTTCTGATGAACACTCTTACATATCAGCTTCGGCATTGATCAAGATACTTTAATCAAGAGAGTGGCCTCAATTGTCTTTCCCTTCGTCGCGATGACCCACGCTGGCCTTACGTTCCCTGTGCGCCGTGCTTTGCTCGCCAAATACTCGGCCTTCGGCTTGAGAGAGATCACTGCCTGCAGGTTCCCCCTTGGGGAAGACTTAGCAATACCTCCGACCTACCACTCAGGTACCCGATCACGAGCAATCCATTTGGGCTTCTCGACCTCAGGGCCGTTTGGAGGCAACTTCTCCCTGCGGTACTTCTTTTTGGCAGCCGCCAAGACTGGCAGATCCATTTATGAGGACTCTCAGCAGTAGTGGGAAGCTCGATGCCGGTATATCCGACATTCAACAATTCCACGATAGCTATATCGGGCTCGCCAGCCATTACCGAAGCTGGCTGAATTTCTAGAAGACACCTTGCCGCGCGTTTGAGGTAAAAATAGAAAATTAATCTTCCAGCTCTGTTACTGACGCATCGGCAGAACTCATCAATGGAACTTCACCGAGTCGAGGCTTCATGATAGGGAGTACTTCAAGACGTTGGTTTACGCTGTATCGCGTTGTATGGATTATGTATCAATCCCCGAAGTCGTCGATCCAAAGATCACTGAGATCGCTGAAATCATGTGATAGGATGTTACCCGCGTCGGCGTGAGAATGATGAGATTAGTTAGCTGCGACACTATCCGAATGAATTTGCACATATTAGCGAGACGTTACCGACGTCGGCATAAGTAGATCCCTTTTAAATACTGGTGAAGCGTTGGATTAGCTTCGAGTCGGCTATCTACAGCAGCCGCCGAGGTGCGCACAGTTATCCACGAGTGTCCTTGGTCGAAGCGACGCGGCTCGTTGTAGATTTTGCGTCCCCGATACTTTCGGATTATCTCGAATACGCAAAACACGGTACCGAACGATAGTCATAGTGCATTCTTGGATGCACAAGGCAGCACACCGTGCGTTCTTACGTGGTAGCCTGGCTGCGGTGGGCGTTGAGGATGGCGGTATACGCAGCCTTGGCTGGTACTTGGAGTCAAGGACCAGTGGGTTTTGACCGGTGCGCTAGGAACCTATGCAAAGTGGTTGTTCTGAAACGCTCTTCCGGACGGTCACTCGCGTCCGCAGTGTATGTACGCCGTATGTATTCACGCTGAGTACGTAATCTGGCGAGCTGGTACCGCAGATGCCATGAAATAACAGAGAGAGGTGCCGTAGGCAGATTACAAAGCGTTGAGGATCGCGGTGTAGGCAGCCTTCGGCTGGTAGTTGGTGTCGAAAAGGAGAGGGGTGGAGCTTGCACGCCAAGAGTTTGTGTCGGAAACACCCCAGACCTAAGTTATGAAGTCTTCTTTAGGGAATTCCGACTTGTGCTTGGAGATGATTGTACTTACGGTGATACCAACGCACTTGGAAACGGCAAGGCAGGCTTTGACCACGGTGGTGTAGTCGCTAGCAGCAGCGCCTATAATCGTCCACGAGTCAGAGAAATACTCATGTTTTGTCTCTTAGTGTCACTCACCAGCAATGTCGAGCTATATTTCAGTGGTGAAACAAGAAATCGTGTTAACGCCAAGAGCACCAGCGTCCTCTTGTGCCTGTGAAAACACACCTCAGTGATGGCAACCTATAATTGAAGAGGAAAAGTACAGTCAGTGACTGTGATTGAAATATCTGGCGTAAGTAATGCCGACCTCATCAGCAGCAGTGGCGAGCTTGGTCAGCGCCGCCTGAACACCGGATGCACCACCAGCACTCAAGTGAGCTAATAAATATTCAATGTGAATTAATGATTTCTTGCAGGAGAATCCGGGAGAACCCACTCTGAGAGCCAATACCGTGGATAGGGATACCAGCAGCACGCTTGGAAGTGACCAAGCTGACCAAGCCGTTGACCTTAGCGTTGACGGAATCAAGGTTGTAGTCTAGCCATCCACCAAAATGGGTTGGTCAGGAGAATTCTTTTTGCCAGAGATGGACGTCTTACCATTAATGTAAAGCTTGGCAGAAGAATCAGCAGCATGAGCGGCGTTGAAGGCGATGTCGACGAACGTGTTTCCGAGAAGGTTTGAAAAGACGGAGCTGCGGAGGGTGCCGTCTTCGTTGAAGATTTCGTTGCATACGTCGTATTTGGCCACCTTGCCCTTGTATCGAGTGACGATGGTAGTGGCATGGTTCTTGATGACGCTAGTAAGCGTGGTTGCGCTGGTGATAGCAGAGACCCAGGATGGGAGCTGGCTGTGCCACTATACGCGTCGAACGGCGTTAGTACGAGTCCTGATGCAGAGCTATGCGCGACTGGGGAACATACGACGAGAGTGTGGCCCCGGACGAGCTTGCCGTTGGTTTGAGCATAGTTGACAAGGTAGTCTGCACCAGTAAAGCTGAACGAGTTCTGAGATGGCTCACTAAACAATTATGAAATTATCAGAGTCCAGAGCTAAAAAAGAGATACGTAAACTGTGGTACATACGTGGCATCCCATTTCATCGAGTTCTCTGGAGTGAGCTGACCAAAATCGGCCTTGACGATAGTGTTGACTTGAGAGATGGAAAGCGTGCCTTGATCACCACACGTGCCAAAGTATTGCTTGCCGTGAGCTTTGAATTTGGTGTCTACAGATGAGCTGGTGGACCCAGATGTGCTGGTGGACCCGGATGCCGTGGTTGTCTTGGATGTGGCGGTCGTGCCTCCTCCGGTGCCAGGGAGACACTGCGAGTAGCTGAATGAGAGAGAGAGTTTAGTGCTGAGGGAATAAAATGATTTTCGGCACTCACTAGTCATTCGAATAGGTGCAGACGCTGCCCGCGTCGCATACAGTGGAGCCTAGACACTGCTGTTATAGTCAGGAGCGCGACGAGCGCGAATAAATGGACACACCGGTGTAGTTAATTCCTCCACATTGGCCTGAGTTGAAAAAAGCTAATTAGAACACGCTGAGATGGAAGCAGAATCAACCCTACCATAGACAGCAACACCGAGAACGCTGTTAATGCCGAGTGAAGCAGCGCCGAGAG
The DNA here is from genome assembly GCA_019633425.1 of Tulasnella sp. 424. Taxonomy (NCBI): domain Eukaryota; kingdom Fungi; phylum Basidiomycota; class Agaricomycetes; order Cantharellales; family Tulasnellaceae; genus Tulasnella; species Tulasnella sp. 424. Next base: position 41,756 of record WSUB01000140.1, on the reverse strand, counting down.
AGGCCAAGAAAAGCGAGGTAGATTTCATGTTCAAGGGAGATGGTCAGTCAAGGCTAAGGGTGGGTTGTGTAATGCAATGACCAAGTCCGCCAAGCATTTGAGAGTTTTTATATCCTACCTGATCGACGCCCGCTGGGCAGAAGCTGGAGTGCGTCAAGCCTAAAGTTGGGACCAGTAGGAATTACAGTTATTGTCCGCCCGGGGATGGAAACGAGACAACATTCCCGCGGTTCTCTGGCTTCTTTGGCGAAGAACCCAGTTCGCATTCCCCTTTGTACATTCAAAACGCGTTCGGCCTCGGGGAGAAACTGTAACCGATGTTGTGGATGACTCGGGGTTATTGCGGTAACTTGGCAGATCGACCCATGGGGGGACGATCGACGGTCACGTGTGAATAGATATGCACCAGTACTGTTATTAGTCCGCCTTCGAATTTTCTCGGTGGCGCGAACATGTGAGCGACCCTACGAACTAAGCTCTTGAAGAGGGCAAGTAGAAGCTGCGAGTGGGAACATTGAGAGCACTGATGTCCCTCAATCTCTCGTTTTTCGGCACGGTTTGAGCGTAGAGCTCGCATTTCGGAGGGGTAACCCCAATGGAGTGTTGTCACATGCCCGTTTATGCTCCGACTTCTCAAGGTTGCGTTTGACGTTTCGTTGACAGGAAAGAGGGTTCCAACCGGATGCGGCCTCTCGCCAAAAATCCAGCCGGGAGATTGATCCCGAGTATTACACGGGCTCCGCGCCCATTTGTCAGGTATAAATTTGCAGTGGGCCGTCTATTAGAGATACGGTTTTAGACCTTTTTTTATGGGAGCTGGCATCGACTGATCTTTAAAACCAAGTTGGCTGCGGCAAGTTATCCAGGGTACGCACTTACTGCAGATTTTTAACATGAAAATAGCCCTGTAATAGTCACGGTAGACAAAGCTTCTCTTTGATGTGTCGGCAAAGGGCTGGAGTTAGATGGTCTAAATTTAGCGGACAACCTCGTACACTGGGCACGATAAGTCCCCTTACGCAGAGTCTTAGTAACGAGTTAGAGTGAGACATCCGCGGTATTAGACGCGGGAATTAGGAGAACTGGGAATTCCTCAAGGTCTCCCTCCTTGATCAATCGGCCCCCTTTAACGCGAAATCCCGATGATAATGCGAATTTTGGTCTATAAAAACCGATTCTTACATTATTCAGAGGATTCTTCTTATCGTTCTCTTCAAGGTTCGACGTTTTTGGTACCTGGATGGGCCCACATCCTGCCATGTAGGGGTTTTCGTCCGCTCAACGTGGCGAACCGTTGACTGAAAGTGGATGGCATTCATGCTCGAGTCAGCGTATTAGTAACACTGACCAGATTTAGACGAGTCTCACGTAATTGGGCAGGAATCCAAGTAGGCGGACAGGAATCGTTTGAACGTCTCGGCTACGCGTCAGGCTAAATTTATTACGCGCGAGCAGACTGCCGTGGGACGTCAAGGTGCGGCGGGGGGAACGGTACCCCAGATACCCCGCTTACAACTGGTATCTACCAGAGGAAGTGAAGAGAATGAGAACATCGGTTGGTTACAATCAAGAGTGGAGATTAGTATCTCCATATCGAAGTGATGTGCATCCAGGTCCACAGTCAGGAGAAAGGAAACAGGTAGAAAGTATCGTGAGAGGTGATTATTCGGGTGGTGTTGTGGTAGTAATGGAAAATAAGAGAGAAAATCCTAAGGTAAGACTCTTACCGTCGGCATCGGCCAGGCGGTGGCGTCTTCTTCGAGTGCCCGTTTACGGGCTTCCCTTCCTGTTTTAGTGAACGCCCCGGTCTCTTGAATGAACTCTGCAACCGCTGCGATGGCCTTTCGGGTGCCGAGGAGTTCGGTCATTAGGAGCCGGTTGGTGCGGCACGTTTTATTGTAGGATCCCTGTCTGTGCTACGCGTCAGGGAGTGACACGTGACGTCGGACATAACGGGGTTTCCTGTGGCGGTGCTGTTCAGTCCGTTTTCCAAATTCGGGTGTTCCAACCTCAAATCTCCTTTCAAGCACCAAACAATCCATCAAGCAAGTCGTATGGTATTTTACAATGAAGATCCAGTCCCTGTACAATCATTTCTCAGATAAGTTGCTGAGATGGGAGAAGGAGGTCCGGGCTAATTATTAGACCGCCGAAAAAGCGCTTATGATCACTATCTGGGAAATGATCACCGTCCGGTACACTCCAATCGATGCAACTATCCATCGTATGATGCCTCCGATGTGATATAGGCATTGCCTTTTCACCGACATGACCCGTGCCGCGGCTCCGATCCATGTGACGTACTAAAGTGATCCGAACCACCCGTAACTCGACTCACTCCAGCCCATCACCCTCTTCAAATATCCTCAACTCCCTACTCCTCCCCGACAATCTCAACATTCCATGTCATCCGATCCCTTCAAAAGCCCCACCACGAATACTTCCAAATCCTCCCCAAACGATTCATGTCAACGAGTCACCATCCCTCACATTCCAGAGCTCTTTGCTCCCGACTATCTAGATAAAATCTTGGGCCAACCCCTCCCACGCACGCCAAAGCCAGCCGACAGCAAACCCCTCCCAAATGAATCCGGAAACGCGTTTATGGCCGCCTTGAAAGAGGAAGGCAACAAGGCTCGTACTTGGAACAACGCACCCGCGTTCGCCTCAACCCTCAACCCCGTCTTGGACGCGTTCTCCACTATCGATGGTAACACCCCTGGTGCCGATGTCCATAGGCTTCTCAGGGAGAGCTGGGCAGAGAGCCCTGAAAAGACGGTCAGGGTGATTTGGAATTTGCGTTCAATCCATGATGGTTCGTTCGTCGCTCCATGTACCTACCTGAGACCTTACCCCTCCCGTGCCCTATTACAGGCAAAGGATCGAAGATGAACTTTTACAGAGCCTTTGGTTGGCTCTACTCCAATCACCCCAAGACCGCCATCGGCAACCTCCAGCTTCTCGTCGACCAGGTTATCGAGCGCAAGGCTAAACCCAAGAAAGAGGACCCTAACAAAAAGGACTCGGATAAGATGGATGACGAGTCCGAATGGACGGCTGTAGATTCCGACTCTCCAGAGAAGGAAGCCTTAAAGCCTGCCGGTCTCTCTCACGGGTACTACAAGGACCTCCTCAACATCCTCCTTCTCGCATACTTGAATCAACTCACCTCTCCGGACCTCCCTTTCACCGCTCTCGAACATCCTCGACCGTTTAATACTAAACGTAACGGTACTGAGGCCAATCGTCGACGTAAAGCGAGGCAATCGACCAAGGCGGAGAAGCGGAAAGCCGAAGGAGGGAAGGAAGCGTATGCCAAGGAGACCGCGGAAAAGGTTGCAGAAACTCAGCGCAACGCGTCGCAGACTGCCACGTACGCGCGGGCGAAGCAGGCGTCAGAAGATCAAAAGCAGCTCGCGACCAAGCTCAAGACCGACCCTGCGTTTAAAGCTCTCTACATCAGTGTCTCTCGGATCTTCGCCTCCTCATTGGAAGCCGACCTCAAAACCCTCCGTGAGATCGCTAAAACCGAGTCAAAGGAGGAGAAGATGCGTCTCAAGTGGACGTTGACGATGGCCGCCAAGTGGGCGCCGACTCTTCAATGCTCTCACGACAGGCGGACCAACATCTCAACTGGCATCGCACTCGCAATGTATGCCAATGGCGCGCTGGACGGCCTGAACAAGCAGCTGAGGGTGGATGCGGAGATAACGGAGGAGGACGCGCTGCTCCTGCGAGGATTCTGGAGGCGGTGGGTGTTGAGTCCGCTAAGGAGATACGAAGACGTTGTCGAGGGGAAGATGTCAGCAGAAGAATGGAATAAGGTCTGTTACGCAGCGTGATTCAAAATACGGACGTTCTCTGACACCTTTCGACACCGCATAGATCGTGTACTCGCACGTGCCTTCCCTCTCCTTCGCTCGCAACAAGGAGCTTTTCTTCAAGCACGACGAAACACGACTCATATCCTACCTCAAGGCCGTAGCGTCTGGCAAAAAGACCATCTCGGGCGCCACTTTACTTCCCCATGAGCTCGTCTACGAAGCTCTTCGGGTTTCCGGGGCTGGCGGCGAGAAAGACCCTATAGAAGCCAAGTTGGCCGAGACGAACATGCAAATCGTTTCTGCCCAATGGAACACGCTCGTCGAGAGACTGAGAGAAGAGGGCAATCTGACCAACTGCCTCGCCGTTTGTGACGTCTCGGGGTCGATGGGCAGCCTGCACGTGGGGAAAGGCGCAAAGGCCGGTTTGAAACAAACCAGTCATGTTTCGCCTATCTTCCCGGCTGTGGCGCTCTCGCTTCTCGTCTCGCAACTCGCCAGCCCGCCGTTCTCCAACTCGTTCATCACTTTCTCGAAGAGTCCCGAGGTCGTCACGCTGTCCACGACCGCTTCTTTCGTCGAGTTGGTGCGGGAGATGGGAAATAGCAACTGGGGCATGAACACCGATTTCAATGCGGTCTTCATGAAACTCATCCTCCCGACCGCGATCAAGCACAAGGTTCCAAAAGAAGCGATGGTCAAGAAGTTGTTCGTGTTCAGCGACATGCAATTCGACGAGGCTTCTCAAGGCTCCAACTGGGAAACGAACCACGAGCAGATCGTTCGCGCGTTTGGGGAGGCTGGATACGAAGTCCCCGAGGTCGTGTACTGGAACTTGCAAGGCGTTTCTGGCGCCAAGCCGGTCACGAAGGACACGCCTGGCGTGGCGATGCTCTCTGGGTTCTCGGGTAACATGCTGAAGTTATTCATGGAGGGCGCCGACGAACTCGAGGAGGCTGAGGAGGACAAGGTGGTGGAAGAGGAGAAGGAGGATGGATGGAGCGAGGTCAAGGAGAAGAAGGAGAAGAAGACGATGACGCCGGAGGAAGTCATGGACAAGGCGTTGAACAAAAAGAGCTATGAAGGCTTGAAAGTGTTAGATTGAAGTCATGTACGTGTTTAATGTAAATGGTGTACTTTTATGCATTGAAATCTGTATACGTCGCTAGTGGAAGCTGCGTTTGATTGGGGCGTCGATCGTGCGAGCTGCGCCACATCGAAAGGTTCCGGACACTTTCCAATTGATCCCGCAAATTCGTGGAATTAGCCCCCAACTGCATTCGAGATAGCTGGACATCACTCTTTCTTCTTTAATCATAATCTTTCGAAGCATGTCCTTCATTCCCCGCCAAACAAAACCTGCTCACGCCCTCGTTGACGCTATTCGGCACGCCAGAACGCCATACCTCAAGGGCGAAGCCATCAATAAAGAGACATGGTACTTAAACCTATCTCCCGAGCCGGTTCCACCTGCTACGGATCGTGTATGGATTGATATAAGATCTTCTGGACTCGGGGAGGTACTGCTGGACATCGTTACTCAGGGCGAGGATGGTGGCCCAATCGACGTAAGTCAAGCACAGGTCACCCGGACTATTTTTCTTCGCATTATGAACATCTTCATCATAGGATGGAGAGGTTCACCTTCACATATCGTCATTACAAGCTCTTCATTATATTGTCAGGAACACTAAGGCGAGTTGGAACAAGAAGAACCCCCTGGAGAAGAACCTCCGAGAAAAGGTCATGACAATAAACCAGACCCTTGTCCGACTGGAAAAATACAAGTTCGAGAAACCCGGCAATTTAGCTCTGGCTCGGGAGTTCATGGTATGCATCATATCGACCGTCATGGAGAGACTTCGGTGGGACTACCCGTTGTACGTCTCTTAAATTCGATCCTCCCGCCCACATATCACTAAACACTGTCTTTTTTGATAGCTTGGACAGTATCGAACCTAGTCGAGACCTCCTACTGCACGGAGCTTTTACCTGTCTCTTTGATCGGGCTCACTCTGCAGGAAAGCCCGGGCCCGATGCTTCTCTGGTTCAAAAGGCGGTAATCATCGTTGCTATACTTGCCGACAACTTCGGCTCTCTGAACGACGTCTCGGCGCTTACTGTTTCCGAGTATGGTGTTCGGCGAATTATCGATTGCTTCCTGTTCATTTTACAGGATCCAGCGTATCGGGATTCCAAAACGGGTGGCATCCTGACCGGAATGTCGGCTGTGATGATCCACCTCTGGGCAGACGCTAGCATTCGGCTTCCGTTCATTCTCGATGGCCGAATCCACGTTCATATGATGAATCGCTTCTGGAAGTTCCAACCAAATAGGCCAAAAGATGACATCATGGAGTTGGGGCCTTCCGGTCTGAGTGCCGTTTCCTTTTTGTGCGACATCGTGGAGTAAGCACGTATCATCAGGCACAACCTATTCGACCTGACCCTCTCATTTCAGATACGTTGTAAGGGCAGAGCTGGAAGATGAACATCTGGCCCAGAGTATCCTACGGGACTTGATTGTCAACCATGATATCTTTTTCGCCTTTGGGATGATACTCGCTGGGGGAGAAAAGTATGGTTGCTTTGCACGCGGTAAGTCAGGCCGCCAATCATGCCCGAACTAATACTGGTTACTGAAAATATATTTAGCCAGGTCGATAGAAGGATTCATCGACGTGGTTTTGCGGTTATGCGACGACGACTTGCGGATCAATTACGTGGTTCCAGCGTGGTTGCACGTGATGAAGGCTTTGCGGAAGATCTCTTCATATCGAGGCCCGCTCACTTTTCGCAATGCCCAGAAAGAGACTATTCTCACCATTCCTGTGTGGGAACGCTTTGGGGAAGATCTCGGCATGGAGGAGACAGAGATGAGGGCGGCCATTCGAACCGAAGACCTTGGGGGTGCCGAGATTGCTTGCGCAAATCTCAAATGTCCGCTTTTTGGGGAAAACATCATGGGGCGGCTGGACACCCCACTCCGATGCTCCGTCTGCCGTTCGGTGAGTCAACTGGATTTGAGTACTCTGAATGGCTTCCGATATGTTCCAAACAGGTATATTACTGCAGCCCAGCATGTCAAAAAGCGTGAGTCCGGAATGGTGCCAGATTCGTTGTAGTTTTTCCATTTTTGAAACATACTATCCAATCAGGGACTGGAAAGAGGGACGCCATCGGTCAACGTGCGTTGATCTTGGAGAGTCACCCTCCAAGGTAGTATGACTCGCAGGTAGGGTCCTGTGCCCAGAACTAGGTAATTGTGGCTCCTGACTTTTCCTTCTTATAAGGCCGGTACAAATGAGGCGAGAATAATCCAAGTGACGAAGTCATCTTTCTTGGTCCGAAGAGGTTAGAGATATTTATCCATCCCAAATACGAGTAGACAACCATATGAGAATAGAGTTTTGCAATCGATTATGGGGAGTTAAAACGAGGCCGCCCCACGGAGCTGCGCTGAAGCCGCTCAGAGTTCCCGTGCGAATTGCGCCAAGAGGACCATCTTGTTCCGCGACGAGACCTTCGCACCACCAACCCCTTGGGTTCCAAAAGAAGAGATGATCAAGAAGTTGTTCGTGTTCAGCGATATGCAATTCGACGAGGCTTCTCAAGGCGACAACTGGGAAACGAACCACGAGCAAATTGTTCGCGCGCTCGGAGAAGCTGGATACGAAGTCCCCGAGGTCGCGTACTGGAACTTGCAAGGCGTTTCTGGCGCCAAGCCGGTTACGAAGGACACGCCCGGCGTGGCGATTCTCTCTGGGTTCTCGGGTAACATGCTGAAGTTGTTCATGGAGGGCGCTGACGAACTCGAGGAGGCTGAGGAGGACAAGGTTGTGGAAGAGGAGAAGGATGATGGATGGAGCGAGGTCAAGGAGAAGAAAAAGAAGAAGACGATGACGCCGGAGGAAGTGATGGACAAGGCGTTGAACAAAAGAGCTATGAAGGCTTGAAAGTGTTAGATTGAAGTCATGTACGTGTTTAATGTAAACGGTGTGCTTTTATGCATTGAAATCTGTGTACGTTGCTGGTGGATGCCATGGGTTTGATTGGATGTCGATCGTGCGAGCTGCGCCACATCGGGTTTCGTTAATTTCGGACACTTTCCACCAAGACGCATTGTCCCGCAAATTCGTGGATTCAACCCCCAAGTGTATTCGAATAGCTGGACATCGCTCTTTCTTCAACTGTAATCTCTCGAAGAATGTCCTTCATTTCCCGCCAAACAAAACCTGCTCACGCCCTCGTCGATGCCATTCGACGCGCCAGAACGTCAGACCTCAAGGGCGAAGTTATCGATGGAGAGATGTGGGTCTCAGACCTATCTCCCGAACCCGTTCCACCTGCTACAGATCGTATCTGGATTGATATAAGATCTTCTGGACTCGGGGAGGTACTGCTGGACATCGTTACTCAGGACGGAGGTGGTGGCCCAATTGACGTAAGTCAACGGGTCACCCAGACTTTCTTTCTTCACATTATAAGATTTTTTTTCGTCATAGGATGAAGAGGTTCGCCTTCAGATATCGGCATTAACAGCTCTTTATTATATTGTTATCAACATGCAGTCGAGTTGGAACGAGAGAAACCCCCTGGAGAAGAACCTCCGAGAAAAGGTCATGAGAATAAACGAGACCCTGGCCCGACTAGAAAAACACAAGTTCAAGATATCCATCGACCTAGTTCGGGCCCGGGAGCTCATGGTATGCATCATATCCCCTGTCATGGAGAGACTCAGATGGGACATCCCGTTGTACGTCTCCCAAATTCGATCCTCCCATCAACAAATCGCTAAACACTCACTTGTTCAATAGCGTGAACAGTATCAAACCTAGTCGAGAGTTCCTACTGCACAGAGCTTTTATTTGTCTCTTTGATCCGATTCACTGCCCTGATGGAAAGCCCGGGCCCGACGTTCCTCTGGTTCAAAACGCCGTAGTCATCGTCGAGATACTTGCCGACAACTTCGGCTCTCTGAACGACGTCTCGGCGCTTATCGTCTCCGAGTATGGTGTTCGGCGAATCATCGCTTGCTTCCTGTTCGTTTTACAGGATCCAGCATATCAGGACTCCAAAATGGCCGGTAACTTGACCGGAATGTTGGCGGTGATGAAGCACCTCTGGGCAGACGCTAGCATTCGTCGTCCGTTCATCCTCGATGGACGAATTCATGTTCATATGATGAATCGCTTCTGGCAGTTTCAACCGAATAGGCGAAAAGATGACATCGTAGAATTGGGGCCTTCCGGTCTGAGTGCTGTTTCCTTCTTGCGCGACATTGTGGAGTAAGCACGTATCATCAGGCACAACCTATTCGAGCTGACGGTCTCATTTCAGATACGTTCTAAGGGCAGAGCCCGAAGATAAACATCTGGCCCAGAGTATCCTACGGGACTTGATTGTCGACCATGATCTATTTTTCGCCGTCGGGATGATACTCGCTGGAGACGAGAAATTTGGCTGCCTCGCACAAAGTCAGTCAAGCTGTCAATCATGCCCGAACTAATACTGGCTACTGAGAAGATATTTAGCCAAGCCGATAGAAAAGTTCATCGACGTAGTTTTGCGGTTTTGCGACGACGACCTGCGGGTCAATTACGTGGTTCCAGCGTGGTTACACGTGATGAAGGCGTTGCGGAAGATTTCTTCATATCGAGGCCCGCTCACTTTTTTTCGCAATGGCCAGAGAGATTCTATTCCCACCATTCCCGTGTGGGAAAGCTTTGGGAGGAAACTCGGCATAGAGGAGACAGAGATGAGGGCGGCTGCTCGAGCTAAAGATCCTAAGGTCATAGGTGCCGAGATTACTTGCGCGAATCTCAAATGTCCGCTTTTTGGAGAGAACATCTTGGGGCAGCTGGACACCCCACTCCGATGCTCCGTATGCCGTTCGGTGAGTCAGCTGAATTTAAGTGCTCTGAATGGCTTCCAATATGTTCCAAACAGGTATATTACTGCAGCCCAGCATGTCAGAAAGCGTGAGTCTGGAATGGTGCCAGATTCGTTATAGTTTTTCCAGTTCTGAAACATACTATCTAATCAGTGACTGGAAAGAGGGACATCATCGGTTAACGTGCGTTGATCTTGGAGAGTCAGCCTCCAAGATAGTATGACTCACAGGTAGGGTCCTGATGCCCAGATCTAGGTAATTGTGGCTCCTGACCTTTCCATCTTTGTAAGGCTGGTACAAATGAGGCGAGAATAATCCAAGTGACAAGTCATCTTTCTTGGTCCGAAGAGGTTAGAGATATTTATCCACCCCAATTACAAGTAGACAACCATATGAGAATAGAGTTCTGTAATTGATCATGGGGAGTTGAAACGAGGCCCCACGGAGCTGAAGCCGCGTGCGAATTGCGCCAACTTGAAAGAGGACCATCTTGTTCCACGACGAGACCTTCGCACCACCAACCCCCTGTTAATGATCTCCACTTAAGCGTCCCTCCAGCGCTATTGATATCGTTTTTTTCTCATCCTCTTTGAACTAGGAACAAATGGCACAATCGAGATGCCAACGCCTCATAAACGCGATCGCCATGGCGCCCACGCCCGCCTTAAGGGGTGAAGCGATCAACAAGGAGACATTCTACCTCAACCTTCCCGAAGAGCCCACGAAGCCTATCACAGATCCACTCTGGACCGACATCAGGACCTCCAGATTTGGTGAAGTCTTGCTTAGCATAGTCACGAATTCGAACAACCCCCTCAGTGTGAGCATCTGCTAATCGTATGGTACCACACATCATAATACAATTATTGAAACAGGATGGCGAAGCGCACTTTCGTATCTCCTCATTGCAAGTCTTGCATTACATTACTGGAACTATGGAATGGGATTCTGCTGGTAGTTTGGAAATTCAACTCCGCAACAAAGTATTCAAGCTCAACGAGCAACTTCAGCGCTTGGAAGCCTACAGGTTTACAAAATCCAGCGACCTCCCAATGGCCCGAGCGTTTGCAGTTTTTATCATGTCCCCGATCATAGAGTCCGCGCGCTACGATAAACCATTGTGAGTTCACTCTGCAGACAAAGATGACAAGCTCCACTAAACATACAATCTTGTAATCGGAAGTCTGAATGCCCTCCTTCAAAACAAGGGGCCGCTGCTTCGTACACTGTACGCGGCTATTTTCAACCCGGCTCATGTGGCCGCCATTGGGACATCGGCGGACCCAGGTCTCGTTCAAAAGGCACTCGTCATTTTTAGCATTCTTTCAGACAATTTCGAAACAGATAACAAAGAGGCAAAAAATGCCATCTCGCTATATCGGGCCCGCACCATTGTCGACCGGTTTGCATCCATGCTTCAAAACCCGCTGTACTCAGACACAAAGCTCTCAGGCATGCTAAGCGGAATGTCTGCTTTGCTGCATCATCTGTGGTCCGAGAGGAGCATCATAGCACCGATGGTTACTCAAGGACGCGTCCACGTGCATATGATGACAAGTTTCTGGGCCTATCAGTCACAGAGACTTGAAGATAGCGCGGGTCTTAGCCCTTCTGGATACGCTGGGTATTGCTTCCGAAGCGACATGGTCGAGTGAGTACGTGTACGATGACGTGTTGAAAAGGGCACTCAATCCGGGTTGGAAGGTATCTCGCTAGAGTCCAAGAAGAGGGTCCTTCAATAAGCCAACACGTATTTTGCGACTTGCTAGTGGACTGCGATTTCATGTCCGCTTATGGAATGGGTCTAGTAGGAACGAAAGCTCGTCAAAGTGTGGACAAAGGTGCGCTGGCTCTTGTCGCTCATAGACTGAGCTCATCTCCCTCCCGAAGTAAAATCCGTCGAAGGTTTTACTGCGCTGGTCTGGCAGCATTGCATCCTCAATCCAGCCGTGGCTCGAAGCTACATAATTCCAGCATGGCTACGTGTAATGGATGCTCTCCGGAGGGTAGATATCAGTCGAGGTCCGCTCTTCACCCAGGATGAATCTCGGGGTCAGGTATCAACCATTACGCTCTGGAGCGCGTTCGGCGACAGGCTCGGAATCAAAGAGACAGAAGTTAGAGCAAGTATCCAGCAAAAGGGTGCAGGGATCGGTGATTCTGACCTTATTACCTGCAACAACGTCAAATGCCCTCTATTTGGGGAGAATATCTTGGGGCGCCTCGATACGCCACTGCGATGCTCATGCTGCCGTTCAGTCAGTACCTTGCTAATGGAATGTTTGACGATGGCTCATATGTACGTTTATCCCTCCTCCAGTCATATTACTGCAGCCTTAGCTGTCAAAAAGCGTATGTCAAGCTCGTTTATTTCCCGGACGGGAATACCGTCACTCACGATTTGCGATATATAGTGACTGGAAAGGACGCCATAAATCCCAGTGCCGCGCACAGGAAGACGATTTGTAACCTACCTTTCCTCCACCGATTACGATCCGAAGAAAAGCTGGGATTCCGTCTCCTGTTAAATGTGCCCCCGTCACCGAAAAGGCCATGCACGCTGTCAGTTCGACTTTGTAATAGTCTAAATGTCCTTGTATATTGAAGAGAATGAAAAAAAAAATGGTTCTATGCAGAAGCGTATCGCCGTGTATTTGGTATCGATGATAAATCACGAACGAGCGCCCTTGAGGCGGGCTATCTGAATCATGGGCTCGATCGGTACGAGCGCAAGAACCGCTCAAAGCACATTCATTAGAGCGTGATATCATAAATCTCCAAAAGTAGGCTCAAATGGAACAAGGATCGTGACATAAAATGGTATATATAGTACAGCGTGAAGGTGAGGTCTTGACAAGGGTATGAATGTGCAGTGTAAGGAGAAACGAGCACAGAGGGTAACAATATCTTCGTAAAGGGAAATCATCTCGGGTCGTTCAGGATGCAATTTACACTGGGTAATACGTCACCTAAGTGCGCTGGCTTTTATTTCTCGGTTGAGGGACCGACGATAGAATCACGGTATGGCTCATCTCGTCCGCCTCGTCAACGTCGAACTCGTCGTCGGTCGTTAACCCACCAAAGGACGGCTGAGGTTGATGTAGCAGGGAGTCGTGGAGTTCTTCCGCACTAATCCCTCTTTTACGACGCGCCATGACGTCGTCGTCTGTCGTGATCCCTCCTCCAACGTCTAGGTCGGAAATTGAAACAGACACCGCGCCATCGGATGCGATGCTGGCGAGAGATGAAGAATTTGAGTCTCCGGGCTTCTCATTGTTGACAAGGATAGATGGAAGTGTGCGAGCCGAGGTAGTAGGAGCAATGATGCGCTTGGTCGTCGAGGTCCGGGTTGGCCGAGGTTGGATCGGCGGCGTGACCCTTTCATCCTCACTGCTCTCCTCTTCCTGGTGGCCGCTCGCAATCGCGTCTAACCTCATCGTTCTATCCTCTAGTCCATCCTCATCGATAGGAGATTGTGGATACGAATCATCCTCTCCATCGTCGCCGCAAGATGGGGGAGTTCTATGGAGGCCCCTGCCGGCGAACGGAGGCGGATCCACTGCGCGGGGTTCCGGAGTTTTCATCCTTCGCTCCGTTGCGGAAATCGTTCTCGACCGAGGCTCGGATGACTTCTGAGCCGGTGGTGGAGGGAATTTGAATTCTTGTTTCGTGCCAGAGAATGGAGGTTTGATCATGGGGCGTTTGGTTGTTGAAGGGAAAGCAACAGAGCTTGATGGGACTGCGGTCAGAGGCGTGGATGTATGAAGGGAGGCTGAGATGGAAGCTCTTGACAAGCGGCGGTCACGGCTGTAAGGGAGATGCGGAAGGTCAGATATAGAACGGGAGTCGCCTGAAACGCTGGATTGTTACCTGAATAGATCCATCGAATCCTGAGGCGAGCTTTCGGCGCTATCCCTGACCACACTTGGCTTTCGCTGTCTACCGATTCCTGGTCCGCTCATTGAGAGCTTCTTCGAGTTCTTCCGAATTCTGAACGACGAGGAACTAGCAGAGGTGGGTATCGTAGACTCTCCTGTCACCTCGTCAACCTTGACCTCCAACTCTCCAATCCTTGTCTCCAGGCATGAGACTCGATCCCGTTCACTCGCCATGGCAACATCCACATCTCCCATCTCCTTCGATAAGCCCTCCATCTTCCCTCCTTCATCAAACACTTCAACCTCCACCGCGTCCACGCGTTTCTGCAACTCTGCGACGGCTTGAGTGAGGATGGAAGACTGGGACACACACGACGCAACGTCCACTTTGCAGGCTTCGAGTACGTCCTGCCGAGTTGAAACGAGGAGATCGTGCATCTCTCTGACAGTCTGTTGAAGAGTCCGAACGAGGTCGTTCTGCGCCTGGAGGGCAGCGTCTTGAGCGGCGATGCGCTCGGTGAGAGCTGCGACCTGCTCCACCCGAGCGTCTTCAACTGCCTTCAGAGACGCTGTCAGCTCAGCAACCTCTGTTTGCATGCTTCTCATTGGCGAGACGACAGATGAAGGAGCTAGAGAGGCATGGCTGGAAAGGCGAGTTCGAACAGGTTGTGGGCTCCGGGCTTGAGAAGCAACGGAGGGCGTAAGAGAGGTTCTACGAGTTGGCGCGGAGGTTGGTTTGGATGAAGTAGAAGCGGACAGGCGAGAGGAAGTGGGGAACGATTGGGTCGATACCGTTTTACCAGTAGCTGTCGATGCTTCCTAGTTAGTATAGTACGGAGGCAATAATAATAGAGTGGACGTACTTTTGGAAGCCGTCGCGGCTGTTTTAGGCTTCGTAGTCGTCGACTCGGCGAGTTTCCTGACCGGGCGAACCGAGCTGGCTAAGGAGCGGTTGGACGGCGTAGGAGAGATAGCGCTACGAGGCGTGGTTGCTGCATTGGCTGGGGACAAGAGCTGAGGATCGGGCAAAATGGATGATGCTTCGGTTGTCGTGCCAGCATCGGCGTCCGTTTCCGTTACCATTGGGGATAACGAGGTGGAAGAGCTCAGACGGGACCGCGTCGACGGTACTCTGAGTGAGGGTCTTCGAGTACCGGGTTTTACAGAAAGAGACTCGAGGGACGGTTTTGACTTGAGAGTTGACCCATTCAGCGCCGGAGCAGGAGCAGCGGCAGGAGGAGGTCCTGGAGCTGTGGTTGGGGTTGCAGTACTATCTGACGTCGATGCCGACGGTTTCTGTGATAGTGCTTTCCGCCTGATAGGAGACCTCAGTATAAGCATGAACCTTTTCGCAAATCATGAATGACTTCACTCACAACCGGCTAACCGGTTTTGGGGTCACGTGCGCTTTGGTATCCGGTTTGCTAACGGTCAAGGCCTCAAAATAAGCCGATAGTGAGTCTATTAGGGAGCCAGTAGTTCCAATGGCACGCAGGTTGTTCGCCTGTACATTGTTCATTAACGATAAACGGTCGAAAAAAACGGATACAGGGTCGAACATACCTTGCAGAGTGCCTGGATTTCCGGACGCTTCAACTTCAAGAGAGAATCCTTGTCCAGTACGGTGGTTGAAGGGGCTGAAGGAGGTGGTTGAACTGCCATGTCTTGAAGAACTGGTCCAGCCAGTGGCTGGTGCCGCAAAAAGAGAAGGGGGTATCGATCGAACGACGCGCCGCGGATGATGAAAGAAAAACAAAAGTCCCACCCCTGGGATTGTCGTAAAGTCCCACGCCACGGAAATGTGACCCTCCCTCATGACCGGATTTAAAGTCCAACCAATGTCGCAATGGCTTCTTTCTACGGGACCAAAGAGCTAAGCGTCATCTATTCAAATGTTTTTGATTCGCATGACCCATTCAGACCACATAACGCAATTCACCTCGCATCCACATCTGAGCGCTCACCCGATTTGTAGCACCCACGCCTCTAGTTAGAGGCGTATGTGTTTGATCGTGACGATATTTGCGCTACGCTGTACTTTAACGAACATGCCACGAGTGACTTCACGAATGTATCGATGGTGTATCTGAATGAGCCTTTAGGTTGGTCGGTCGTAGATGGGCTGCGTATCGTAGGCTGTCAACCTGAGCTGCAATTCGTTCAACAACTATTACGACGGACAAAGTTCCAACACTACACTAACGCTACACGCGTAAAGAAATCATCACATCCCGCTATCACTGAAAATGTACTCAATTGCCATCTGAACGTTTCCTCCCGTCGCTTGCAAAGCGCGAATATTCTTTCGAGCATCAGTGAACCCCATATCGGCCATTTGCTGTTCATGAGAAATCGGGTCAGATAAATTGAATCTGATTCTCACTTCGTCCCAGGGATCCACTATACCTGAAGTTGAGTTTGGAACCTCTCCTCTGGTGGAGGGAGGTTTGCGGCGGGAGTTGCAGATGCGGCGCCGAATGGAGAGGTTCCACCGCCAACCCATGGCGGCGGGGGTCCCATAGAGCCGAGGATCGATTGAAGCATGTTTGGATCGATCATGCCGAATGGGTTCGGGGGAGGGGCGGTAGACCCCGGCGACGATGGGTTCGCGGTACCCGTAGCTGCCGGAGTCGTACCAGGCGGTGATGTAGTAGAAGCCGCCGATGTTGCCGAGGAAGGGGACGTCGCTGAACCCGGTTGGGCAAACGAAGCCGCCCAGGGCGAGACTCCCGGTTGCGGCTGGCTGGCGCCGGCACCACCAAGACCTCCGAATGGACTTCCTCCAAGCCCACCGAAGGGTCCACCCATACCCATCCCACCGGGCATCGCGCCGCTCTGCCTCATTTGCTCCGCCATTCTCATAACCTCTGGATTCCGCATCATCTCCATCATGGATTGACGCATCACGGGGTCGCGGAAGATTTGTTGTAATTGGGGGTTGTTCCGCAGGACAGGGTCTTGAGCGATGATGGTGTCTAAGAATTCAGGGCGAGACATGAGCGCGTCCATCTGTTGCTGGACGGCCGGCGAGTTCATCATGTTTTGAAGCTGACACATCGGTACACACCATGTTAGTAATGACGAGTAGACAGAACGAGGCGTGAGGGACAAACCATGTTCGGGTCGTTCGGGTTGAGTCCCATGTCAGCAAAGGGGTTGAATCCAGCGAGGGCGCCGTGCGCCATTGGGGTGTTGAGGATCGTCAACGGGTCGGAAGGACTCTGCCCCGCGGCCATGGTCGGGAGCCGCTGTGGACTGGACGAAGCTTCCGGTTGCGTACGAGCAACACCTTTGACCATGTGAACAGTATGTCCGCTTTGTATCTTGTAAGTGGATAATGCTTCCTCATCCTTCAAGACTCGGCCTTTTGGAGGATGCGATAACAGCTCAGGACCCTTGAAGGCGACCTCCGGGGTGGTGTATGCTCACCCGAGTAAATAAGACGCTGTCGGTCGGCAGGAACATCGGACTGCGAGGCTACGGCGTCCTTGAGGTCCTTGACTGTCTTATCTAGAGTGATGGTGATGGTGAGCTTGAGCTCGCTGGGACCTGCGTCGTTTGCGTCATTCGTTCGTGGTGGAGAGTCTGGGTTAGAAAAGCGTTATTTGTTCAGAGAGTGTATTCAAGACTTGCCTTTGATGGAGATGGTAACTTCTGAGTCTGAGGAGGCCATCTTGCGGTGTGCTGAGAGATAGGATGGGGAGCAAGTCGGAAGCGGTGGTTAGTCAGAGATGCAATAGAACAAGGGTTCGATGTGGGAGGTTTGGCGCCACCACACTTCACCCAAATGAGTGCCAGCGATTGTCCACTTACCCGTTCACTTGGACGAAGAGCCAACGAAAGCAACGAGGCCTAGTGAGAACAAGCCTGAAGAAACCGATGGGGAAGGAAGCACTCTCTGGGGACAATCCACGTGCAAAACTGAATAGCTAGCTCGTAGAAAATCGGTGAAGTGTTAGCATCCCAAACGACCAAGTGTTCATATTTCTGAGGAAGCCATGATGAATCTGAACATGAACAGGACGGAAAGGCGAGAGGACGGTTTTGAATACGACGAAGTTTGGCCAATGCGACATATCGGTTTCGGATTCTTGCACTGTCTTAATACGGTAAAGTATCATACTGACTATCAGATTCCCTATAAATATAAACGTGCTCTGAGCTCGACCAGCTAACGGGAATAAAGACAGACTGCGCCACTTACATGTCAGTAGTAGAGAATATTTCCACTCCATCAAAAGTGGAATCATTTCCTTCCATCTGGCCGACCCACTCGTGCGGAATCCCGATCTTCTTTAACCTTGCCGGCCCATCCGACGTGTTTGCTGCTGCTTGCCGCCGTGCAATGAGTCCTCGGAATGAAGCCGGATTTTCTCGCCATAAGGTAAACGGATTTTTGGACTGGTCTGGAATTTCGAGATGTATCAAACGGGGACAGAGATACTGGAGAGATCCGGTTACGCATCCTGGGACGGGGGCTGAGAGGTGCTCAAGGGCCGTACTCACTACCCCGAATCCCACATTTATTTTCCGAACAGTATCAAGGCGGGCGAGGATTTCGAGCCATGAATGGCTTTCGGGTGATAGAAGCCCCATAGATCTATCAGGAGCTCTCCCATGGTCGGTTACCCCCGTCATGTTCAGGGTTACCCTGTCCACCTTAATGCCTGTATCGAAGAGTACGTCTAATACTTTTGATGCATCCGTGTTGCTGAGCCAGGAGGTGCTGATGTAATTAAAGTCCCAGGTTTCTCCTGCACTGACCAATTGTGGCTGGTCAGGCTTGACAGAAGGGGATGTAGGCCATCTCAGATCCACTATGTTCTGAACCGGGTGAACATTTGAAATAACTCCTAACTGCACGTGATTTCCAAGAGAATAGCAAGCCCGAATCGAAGAGAGAAGATTTTTGGCGAGTGTAGAGTCAACGAGGCGCTGAGGTTCGATATTGTCAATAAATACGGGCACAGGGTTCTCCATATCCAAAAAAAGTAATAGTGGAGTGAGGATGGGAGTTTCGACTTGGAGAAGGCGCACCCTTTGCAGGCCTCGATGGACAACAGGCGCTGGAGGTGGTGTATATTGTTGATTTGTGCAATACAAATGCCGTAGGACTAGCTCGGCTAAATTTGGATTTGCATTGAACATTGCGAAGAGATCGGCAACAAAGGTGCTGTGCACCTCTGTGTCGATGATTTTGATAGTTTGTAACAATGAAAATGCTGCAGGTTGGAAGGCTATAGAAGCCGGTCCTTCAAACACCAGTGCGGTAATAGGATTGGTGAGCGGGTGAAGAGAAATGGATCTCCTCTCGATCAATCCCGCCTCTCCCGGTGAGAAAAAGCCCATCTGACAGAGCTTTGGCAGTGCTAAACCTTGCAGCAGTTGAGCGGCGCAGTCGCCGGGCGAAAGGATGCTCAGGCGAGAAATACGGGAAGCTAATGGCCTCAATTTAGACAGCAACGGAGTCGGCTCCGCCCCTGAGACTATGCACTCCAAGGGCCCGTCTGGATGACATTGCTGGATATATTCCGCATTACTTCGGTTGCTGTCCGCCCAGACGAGGGAGGACAACTGAGTCGAGGTATCGATTGCGTGATGCCAGGATCTGGAGACCTGCCTTAACTCCATCCAGCGAAACATGCGCAGGATAGTGGATCCAATTTCGCGCTCACCAGCTGAAAACTTGCTAATGTGTGACAGTGGGTGATCGGGGCGGAGCTTGACGTCGGTATCATCTCGCCAGATGATAGCGGCAAGGAGCTCCGGGGTAATGCGTGAAATCGGTTGTTTTGAATTGAAGAGGACGCCGAGTCGAGAGCGAATATTCGAAGCCCAACGCAAAGTCTGCAAGGTATCCTTTCCCTGGGCTATCCCTAGCAGCCCGTCGCTCACGGGTTCGGAATTAGACCTGAATATGATATTTACTCGATTTAGAAAAATTCGAACCACAAAGGCGTACACTTACATCATCCCCAGGTCGCCAGAGGAATCGAGGGACGTCTCAAGAGCAATTTGCTGAGCAGTGACCCACATCCCGACTCGTTCGGGATCCAGACGCTTTAATACGCTGAACATCGAAGGCCGAAGCTGTGGGTCTTCATCCCAGCATTTACTAGCCTCTTCCCACAATTGCAAATACGAACTGCCATCGGGAGCATTCAAAGGCTCTTTTAGTGGACGCTCTCCGGAGAAGAGAACGCCTGTGATAATTGAGACGATACCACTAAGATGAGCATAGGGCTCCTTTCCGCTTAGAACCTATCCCAGTACGGTGAGACCACTGCCTAACATCATATCAACGTACGCCACACACCTCAGCAATTGTAATGCCAAACGCATACACATCGCTTTGAAACGTTCGCTTTGAAGCGTCTCGTAGAATTTCTGGACTTTGCCACGGGATACTACCGGCCCCTCGCAGTGAGGTTGAGGTGCGAGAGGTGACGTGCTTGGCAAGACCGAAGTCACAGAGAAGAACATGTTCCTCTCCGGAAATGAGGGTATTGTTTCCTTTCAGGTCACCGTGAATGATGCCGCATTGATGCAGATAGGTGAGACCTTCGGCAATTTCGATCACCTGAACAAAAGCGGTGAGCGGCTGCGGAGGAATAAGAAAGGGGCAACGTACAAGACGCTTGCGATCGGCATCTGGTCGGGCCCTGAGGAACCCAGGGAGAGAGCCGTTCTCTGCAAAAGGAGAGACGAGATAGATATCCTCCGCAATCTTATACATTCCCATAAATTGCAAAATGCGTGGATGCCGAAGCATCTTCCAGATACCAGCTTCCATCTCAATCCTCTGGGGGACAGGTAGTTATAAGGCATCGGACGCATCAAAGCAGCGGGATAACTCACAGCCAATACACTTTCATCGTAGCAGTTTCCTCTTGGCCGTTTCAATGCTAGCTTTCCGGCCGTCGGGTGTGTCGCAGAGAGCAAGTCACAAAATGCTCCCGACGTGTTAGCAGGGATCAGGCTGTCGAGGACGATATCTCCGTCCAAATTGGACATATAGTCTTGGAGCTGCTCTGACATTGGCAATTGCACTATAAGTATTTACCTGCGGGTTTGAAGCGAGTGATTCTGATTCAGGGGTTGAGGTTGAGTCAATCGGACAGGATTGATACGAACTGTTTGTCCTAACCAGCGTTTGTCGACACGTGACCCTTTCCACGCAGGCAGGTGACCATACGGTGCTGGGGCAGCGATACAGCTGGGGTTAGAAAGACAATTTACTCAAAGAGTGTAGAATGTGCCGGTGTTAGACAGAAATGCCGACTTCTGAGTTCGGGGAGTTCTGTGCTCGACGAATCTGACGCCATATCTTCCATCCCCGCTGTATTGTCACCGCGCTGGAACAATGCGGAGTGCAAATAAGGAGATTGAATCTTAACGTTTCCCGCCTATCGCTGTCACGCAGGTAGCCCCTCGATCGCGCGTTCTCCCGAGCCGGGCCGGCCAGTTGACGGCCCACAAGATACCAATTATCACATTGACCGAATATGTAACGTATCCAACAATACTTTTGCCGAATATATATATATATATACATGTTGGAGAGGGGGCTCGGGACAGTCAAAAATCGATTCTCTACGAATATGGACGCGGGCGAGAGCTCCTATATCAACCCATCACCGGGAACATAAGACTCCTCAATTACCAAAATATATTTCTACACCATCAAAAATGGAATCATTTCTCTCGATTTGGTCGATCCAGCCTCGCGGGGTGCCGATCTTCTTTATCCTTGCTGGCCCGTCCACCGAATTTGCTGCTGCTTGCCGCCGCCCGATATATTGCGGGAAAACATCCGGATTTTCTGGCCAAACATTGTAGGGATCGCTCTCTATGCTTATATGTGTCAAATTGGGACATAGATATCGCGGGGCTCCGCCTATCAGTCCTGGAATAGGTGCTGATAGATATTTAAGGGCCGTCTCCATCACGTTGACTCCCATAACCATTGTTCTTACAGTATCCAGGTGGGTGAGAATTTCGAGCCACGATTGGCCTTCGGGTGATAGGAGACCCAAAGACCGATCCAAAACCTCTCCACCTCTGCGTGAACCTATGTTCGTGTCCAAGGTCACCTTGTCCGCATTAACGCCTAAAGCGGAAAATACGCGCAATATCGTTACTGCATCTGCGTTGCTAAGGTCGGAGGTATTAATATGGTTAAAGTCCCAGGTTTCTCCCATACGGGCCATCTCTGGTCGGCCAGGATGAACCTGAGTAGGTGCGGGCCATTCCACAATTACTACGTTTTGGTCTGGGCGAACGCCTGAGAGGAGGCCTAATTCGCAGTTTCTTTCACGAGTGTGGCTCGCTCGAATTAAAGATAACACGGTTTTGGCGAATACAGAATCAGGGTCAGGGAGGTGGCTGGGGTCGATACCGTCGACGAACAAAGTCGTCAGGTTCGCCGCGTCTAAATAAAACAGTAACGAAGACAGAATCGGTGTTGGGATATTACAAAGGCGCATCCTTTGCAGTTCACGAAGGGCTACGCGAGCCAGAGGTGATGTGACGAGTTTTTGTTCGGAATGAAGGTTCTCCAGAACTAGCTCCGTTAAATTTGGACTTGAGCTTAACATTGCAAAGAGATCGGCGATGAAAGTGTGGTGCGCTACATCCTCAATAATTTTAATCATCCGTAGGAATGTAAATCCTGTAGGCTCAAAGGCAAGAAGAGATATCCCTTCGAGTATCAGTTTCGTCACCGAATTGGTGGACGAGATGGAGCCTCTCTCCAGTAGTACGTCCTGTCTGCTCAGTGAGACAAAGTAAACTTCGCTGAGCTGGGGAAACACCAAAACCTTCAGCAGTTCAGTGGAATAAGGTACGAGCGAGACGATGTTGATATGAGAGATTCGGTGAGTTAATGGTCTCAGGGCGGACAACCAAGAATCTGGCGTCACTGGCATTCCGGAGACTACGCACTCCAAAGCGCCGTCAGGATTACGCTGCTGGATATATTCCACATTGCCCTGATTACTGTCCACCCAGACGAAGGAGGACAGCTGAGTGGAGGTATCAATTGCGTGACGCCATGCTCTTGAAACCCGCCTTAACTGCACGCAACGAAACATGCGCGAGACATTGGACTGAAGCCGTATCGCCTCGGGTGAGTGCCATCCAAGAAATTGGAGAGGATGGCCGCTGCGGAGATTGGCATTAGAATCATCGCTCTGGATGATAGCAGCGAGGATCTCGGGAGTAATGCGCGAAACGGGTTGTCTGGAATTGGCGAATGTGGCGAGCCGGGAGCGGATATTCTCAGCCCAGTGCAAAGTCTGCAGGTTGCCAGTTAACTGGACTGTCCGTAACGGCCCATCGCTTGCGTGTTCAAAATAAGACCTAAATACGATAGTATTCGATTTAGCAAATACTCGGAATAAAAAAGGCGTATACTCACATCGTCGCAGAGCCAACAGGGGGATTGAGCGAGTTCTCAAGAGTGATCTGCTGAGTTGTGATCCACGTCTCTGCTCGCTCGTAATCTAGACGGCTCAATACACTAAGCATCGAAGGCCGAAGGGCGGGATTTTCATCCCAGCATTTGCCAGCCTCTCCCCACAATTGCAAATACGAAGTGCCATCGGGAGCAGTCGATGGATGTGTTAGCGGACGTTCTCCGGCAAAGAGGACACCCGTGATAATCGAAGCAATACCACTGTGATGAGCATAAGGCTCATTCCTGCTTAGAACCTTTCACATAGTATGGGTTAGATCGCTGGCTAACAGCACATCATCGGCATGCATCACATACCTCAGAAACCGTGATGCCAAACGCGTAAACATCGCTCTGAAACGTTCGCCTTGAGGCATCTCGTAGAAGTTCCGGACTCTGCCACGGGATACTCCCTGTTCCGCGTAGTGAAGTTGACGTGCGAGAGGTGACGTGCTTGGCAAGACCGAAGTCGCAAAGAAGAATATTTTCCTCTCCGGAAATGAGTATATTGTTTCCTTTCAGATCACCGTGGATGATGCCGCATTGATGCAAATACGCGAGACCTTCGGCAATTTCGATGACCTACGGAAAGGCGGTGAGCGACTGCGGAAGGGATGAGTAATGGGCAATGTACCAGACGCTTGCGATCGACATCTGGTCGGGCCTTGAGGAACCCAGGGAGAGAGCCATTCTCGGCAAAAGGGGACACGAGGTATACATCCTCCCCGATCCGATATATTCCCAGAAATTGCAAAATGCGTGGATGCCTAAGCATCTTCCAGACACTAGCTTCCATCTCGATCCTCTGGAGGTACGGCAGATATAAGCCATCGAGCGCATGAAATCAGTTGCTTAACCCACATTCATTACACTTTCGTCGTAGCAATCTCCTCTTGGCCGTTTCAATGCTAGCTTTCCGGCCGTCGGATGTGTCGCAGTGAGCAAGTCACAAAATGCCCCTGAGGTATTAGCAGGGACCAGGCTGTCAAGAACGATATCCCCGTCCAAATTGCACGTATAACCTTCCAACTGGTCTGACATATTCCAATTGCAATATACAGCTATTTGCTTGCGGGTTTGAAGCGGGTGATTCAGATTCGGTGGTTGAGGTGAGGACGATCAGCCAGGATTGATATGCACTGTTTGTCCCGTTCGCCGTTTGTCGACGCTTGACCTCTGTCACCGTGACAGGTCGGAATCTTTGATCTGCAGTACGCACCTTGCTCTATTCTATTCACATTAACGCGTGGAGAGGTCATTAAGAGCGACTATTAGCCATCCGTCACCGGGGTTTGCTTCACTTTCCTGTTCCTCGTTGGGTCGGGCCCGTGTATTACCCAATGTGCCCCTGTTCGCATGTGCCAAAAGCCATTGCACTTTCAACCACGGCCAAGCCGCTTCCTCCAACCACTAGCAGCCACTCATGGCCACTCAGGTTTCATCTATTCCCATTAATGTCGTAAGCTGCGCCTTGCCTACTGCCTACTGTCATCTGCCATCTTCGTCTTTCACCGACCTATCCTTTTGACAGATTGAGGGCAGACTCTTGACAGACTACAGACCAGAAAGCAAGGACGTCGTTCGCGCTATCCTGCACGCGTATTATTTCACAGGCTATTTGGAACTATCAAACCCCAGACTATAGATGTCTTGGACGTCACGTTCGTATGTTCTTCGTTCTCCGCTGTCCCGTCTTGAATTTCATATCTGACTGCCGTCATATCCCAACATTCCATCCAGGCGTCGCGGATCCAGACATCGAGGCACTCATCAACTCGAAAGTGCAAGCGTTCTGGAGAGCATTGGACACTATTCCTGGTGGGAATGGCGTTACGAAGAAAGGCCAAGTACGGGCCTGGGTCTTGTCAAAGCGGTGGTGGACGCTGACGCTGTCCCTGGCGTTGGCGTGGAGATCTTGATCATCCTAAGCGAGAAAAGGCATAAGAAGAATTGGTTCTCTATAGCGGAGGTGAGGGCACTGGAAGCCAAGGGTAATCTCCCCCAAACTCACGTTTTGTCGCGGTCTGATAGGGAGAGGTTCCGTGAATGCAGTGGTGAGGTCAAGTCGCCGAGTCCCCAAAGCTGGCGCAGCTCAACCATCGGTCTTCCTCTACCTTATACAGGATCATCACCATCGGAATCCCCCCTCCTCGACCTCAGGCGTCAAATTAATACAGTTCCTCTTCAACGCGGCCGACGGTCACGAAGCAACCGCCACCACCAACCACGATGGATCAAGTGCTCCTTCAAATTCTAACCCATGCTCAAGCTTGAAAGGACGGGACGCGGTACCTCCAACAACAACCGGTGGCGTTATGGCGGAAAAGGTCCCGTAGAGCCGAGGATCGATTGAAGCATGTTGGGATCAATCATGCCGAATGGGTTCGGGGGAGGGGCGGTAGACCCCGGCGACGATGGGTTCGCGGTAGACGTAGCTGCCGGAGTCGAACCAGGCGGTGATGTAGTAGAAGCTGGCACTGATGCCGAGGAAGGGGACGAACTTGGTTGGGCAAACGAAGCCGCCTAGGGCGATACGCCCGGTTGCGGCTGGCTGGCGCCGTCACCACCAAGACCTCCTAATGGTCCTCCCCCGAGTCCACCAAACGGTCCACCCGTACCCATCCCACCGCCCATCGCGCCGCTCTACCTCATCTGCTCCGCCATTCTCATAGCCTCTGGATTCCGCATCATCTCCATCATGGATTGACGCATCACGGGGTCGCGGAAGATTTGTTGTAATCGCGGGTTGTTGCGCAGGACAGGGTCTTGAACGATGATGGTGTCGAGGAATTCAGGGCGAGACAGAAGTGCGTCCATCTGTTGCTGGACTGCCGGGGAGTTCATCATGTTTTGAAGCTGACGGACAGGTACACACATGTTAGTAATGATGAATAGACAGAACGAGGCATGAGGTGAACAAACCATGTTCGGGTCGTTCGGGTTGAGTCTCATATCGGCAAAGGGGTTAAACCTAGCGAGAGCGCCGTGCGCCATTGGGATGTTGAGGATCGTCAACGGGTCGGAAGGACTCTGCCCCGCAGCCATGGCCGGGAGTCGCTGTGGGCTGGACGAGGCTTCCGGTTGAGTACGAGCAACACCTTTGACCATGTGAACAGTATGTCCGCTTTATATCTTGTAAGTGGATAATGCTTCCTCGTCCTTCAAGACTCGGCCTTTTGGAGGACGCGATAATAGCTCAGGACCCTTGCAGGTGACCTCTGGGGTTATGCTCACCGGAGTAAATAAGATGCTGTCGGTCGGCAGGAACATCAGACTGCGAGGCTACGGCGTCCATGAGGTCCTTGACCGTCTTGTCTAGAGTGATGGTGATGGTGAGCTTGAACTCGCTGGGACCTGCGTGATTTGCGTCATTCGTTGGTGGTGGAGTCCGTGTTAGAAAAGCGTTCTTTGTTCAGAGAGTGTATTCAAGACTTGCCTTTGATGGAGATGTACTTCTGAGTCTGAGGAGGCCATCTTGCGGTGCGCTAATAGGAGGGTTGGGGAGCAAGTCGGAAGCGGTGGTTTAGTCCGAGATGCGATAGAACGAGAGTTCGATGTGGGAGGTTTGACGCCACCACTTCACCCAAACGAGTACCTACTTGAACGAAGAGCCAACGAAAAAAAAGAGGCAAAGTGAGAACAAGCAGGAAGCAGCTGGTGGGGAAGGATGCACTCTCTGGTGACAACCGCCCATAATCTATGCGCAAAACTGGGTAGCCCATAGAGAACTCGTGAAGTAGTAGCATCCAAAAAGACCAAGTGTTCACATTTGTGAGGAAGCCATGATGAATCTGAATATGAACAGTACGGAAAGGCGAGAGGATGCTTTTGACTACGAGACGTTTGACCGATGGAGCATGTAGGTTTCGGATTATCGCACTCAAAAGTATCATACTAACTATCAGATTCCCTGTAAATATATCGAATCCGAGTGCTGTGAGCTCGACCAGCTGATGGGAATACAGACAGACTGCGCCACCTACCATTGACTAGAAGAAAATATTTCCACTCCATCAAAAACGGAATCATTTCCTTCGATCTGGTCGACCCAAAAGTATGGAACCCCGATCTTCTTCAACCTTGCTGGCCCATCCGACGTGTTTGCTGCTGCTTGCCGCCGCGCAATATATTCTCGGAATAAAGCTGGAATCGTTAGGAGAAGATCTAAAGGGCCGCGCTGCACTTCGAGATGTACCAAGTGGGGACAGAAATACAGGAGAGATCCGTTTACGCCTTCCGGGATAGGCCTTGACAGATGCTCAAGGGCTATCTCCGCTACCCTGACTCCCACCGTCATTCTCCTCACAGTATCCAGGCGGGCGAGGGTTTCGAGCCATGAATGGCGTTTGGGTGATAGGAGCCCCGTAATTCTGTCGAAGCCTTCTCTGTAGTCGGGTCCTAAGTCCTGGTTCAGGGTTATCCAGTCCACCTTAATGCCTGAATCAAAGAGTACGTCTAATACTTCTGACGTAGCGGTCTTGCTCCTTCGGGAGGTCCTGATGTAATTGAACTCCCAGGTTTCTCCTGTGCTGTCAGGCCTGACAGCAAGGGATATAGGCCACATCAGAGTTACATTTACTTCTACATTGCTCAAGGTCTGATCGAAACCTGAAACAACTCTTAACTGCAACTTATTTTCAGGAGAATAGCAGGACCGGATAGAGGAGAGAAGATTTTTAGCGAACGTAGAGCCGGAGCTAATGAGGTAAGGGTCGATATCGTCAACAAATAACGTCATAGGGTTCTCCACTTCCAAAGAATGCAATAGTGGAGAGAGGATGCCTTTTGTGACACCGAGAAGGCGCATCCTTTGCAGAGCTCGATGGACAACGGGCGCTGGAGTTTGCTGATATTGACCAGGATATTGGGAACGCAACCCCTCTAGGACTAGTTCGGCCAAATTTGGACTTGCGTTGACCATTGCGGAGAGATCGGTGACAAAGGTTTGGTGCACCACTGTGTCAATGATTTTGATAGTTTGTAACAGTGAAAATGCTGCAGGTTCGAAGGCTCTAACAGACTCGCGAAACACCAGGGCCGTTAAATCATAGCCGAACGAGCGAAGGGAGATGGATCTCCTCTCGATCAGTCCCACCGCGCTTGGCGATGACGAGAAAAGGCGCATCTGACAGAGCTTTGGAAGTGCTAAACCTTGTAGCAGTTGAGCGGTACAATCGGCCGGCGAAAGGACGCTCACGCGAGAAATACGGGAAGCTAATGGTCCCAAGGAGGACAGCAACGGAGTCGGCTCCGACCCTGAGACTATGCACTCTAAAGCCCCGTCTGGATTACATTGCTGGATATATTCCGCATTACTTCGATTGCTGTCCGCCCAGACGAAGGAGAACAGCTGAGTCGAGAGATCGATTGCGTGACGCCAGGATCTGGAGACCCGCCTTAACTCCATCCAGCGAAACATGCGCAGGATAGTGGATCTAACTTCCTGCCCAAAGGGTGAAGACTCGTCAAAGCGTGACAGTGGGTGGTCGCGGAGGAGCTGGACGCCGGTGTTGTCTCGCCAGATGATAGCAGCAAGGAGCTCTGGGGTAATGCGCGAAATCGGTTGTCTCGAATTGACGGAGATGGCGACTCGAGTGCGAATACTCTCGGCCCAACGCAGAGTCTGCGAGGTATCCTTTCCCTGGGCTATTCCTAGTGGCTCATCGCTCGCGGGTTCGGAATAAGACCTGAATATGATGTTTACTCGATTTAGAAAATATTCGAACCACAAAGGCGTACACTTACATCATCCCGAGGTTACCAGAGGAATTGAGGGACGTCTCAAGAGCAATTTGCTGAGCAGTGATCCACATCCCTACTCGCTTGGGGTCCAGACGCTTTAATACGCTGAACATTGAAGGCCGAAGCGGGGGGTCTTCATCCCAGCAATTACTAGCCTCTTCCCATAATTGCAAATACGAAGTGCCATCGGGAGCAGTCGACGGCTCTTTTGGTGGACGCTCTCCGGAGAAGAGAACGCCTGTGATAATCGAACCGATACCAGCATGATGGGCGTAGGGCTCGTTTCCGCTTAAAACCTTACGTCCAGCACGGTGAGATCACTGCCTAGCAGCATATGAACGTACGCTACATACCTCAGAAATTGTTATGCCGAACGCGTAAACATCGCTTTGAAACGTTCGCTTTGAGGCATCTCGTAGAAGTTCTGGACTTTGCCACGGGATACTACCGACCCCTCGTAGTGAGGTCGAGGTGCGAGAGGTGACGTGCTTGGCAAGACCGAAGTCACACAGAAGAACATGTTCCTCTCCGGAAATGAGGGTATTGTTTCCTTTCATGTCACCGTGGATGATACCGCATTGATGCAAATACGTGAGACCTTCGGCAATTTCGATCACCTAAGGAAAGGTGGTGAGCGACCGCGGAGGGATGAGAAGGGGGCAACGTACAAGACGCTTGCGATCGACATTTGGTCGGGCCTTGAGGAACCCAGGCAGAGATCCATTCTCCGCAAAAGGAGAGACGAGATATATATCCTCGCCACTCTTATATATTCCCATAAATTGCAAAATGCGTGGATGCCGAAGCATCTTCCAGATACTAGCTTCCATCCCAATCCTCTGGAAGGAAAGGTGGTTTTTAGGCATCGGGTGTATTATAGCAGCGGGGTAACTCACATCCAATACACTTTCATCGTAACAGTCTCCTCTTGGCCGTTTCAATGCTAGCTTTCCGGCCGTCGGATGTGTCGCAGTGAGCAAGTCACAGAATGCCCCTGACGTATTAACAGGGCTCGGGTTGTCCGGGACGATATCCCCGTCCAAATTGCACATATAGTCTTGGAGCTGGTCTGACATTGGCAATTGCGCTATACAACTATTTACCTGCGTGTTATAAGTGGTGATTCAGACTCGGTGATCGAAATCAGAACGATCAGCCAGGATCGATACAAACTGTTTGTCCACATCTCCATTTGTCGACGCTTTGATCTCCGTCATGACAGGTCCCTGCGACAATCTTTGGTCTGCAGCTGCGCAGTACGCTCCTTGCCTATTTTATTATGTAACATCAACGTGTCCGAGGTTAGTAAGAACGATATATTTCGGTAGGGTACCTGTTCCTTCTGTCAAGGCGTGACCATGTATTACACGATGTGCCCCTTTTTGTATGTGCCAAAGGCCATTTCACTTTCAACCACGTCCGGCGCCACTTCCCCCAACCACTGACAGCCACCCATGGCCACTCAGGTTTCATCTATTCCTATTAATGCTGTAAGCAGTGGCTTGTCTACCGCGCACCGTAACGTTAGTCGCTCACTGGCGTGCCCATGAACGGATTGAGGGCAGACTCTCGACAGACCACAAAGCAAGGACGTCGTTCGGGCTCTCTTGCACGCCGTATTATTTCATAGGCTATTTGGAACCATCAAACCTCAGACTATAGATGTGCTGGACGTCACGTTCGTACGTCCTTCATTCTCTATTGTCCCGTCTTGAATTTCGTATCTGACTACCGTCATATCCCACCATTCCAGCCAGGCGTCGCGGATCCAGACATCGAGGCACTCATCAACTCAAAAGTGGAAGCGTTCTGGAGAGCATTAGACACTATTCCGGGCGGGAATGGCGTTACGAAGAAAGGCCAGGTACGAACCTGCGTCTTCTCGAGGCGGTGGTGGAAGCTGACGCTGTTCCTGGCGTCGGCGTGAAGATCTTGATCATCCTAAGCGAGAAGAGGCAGAAGAAGAATTGGTTCTCTATGGCGGAGGTGAGGGTGCAGGTACTCATTGATATACTCTCTCCAACTAACGTTTTGTCGCGGTCTGATAGGAAGAGGTTCCTTGGGAGCAATGGTGAAGTCAAGTCTCCGAGTCCCCAACGCTCACGCATCTCACTCATCGGCCTTCCTCCACTTTATGCAGGATAATCACTATCGAAATTCTCCCTCCTCGACCTCAGGCGTCCAACTACTACAGCTCCTCCTCAACGCGGCCGACGTTCACGAAGCAACCTCCACCACCGACTCCGATGGACCAAGTGCTGCTCCAAATTCTAACCCATGTGTCAAGCTTGAAAGGACGGGATGCGGTACCTCCAATAACAACTGGTGGCGTTATAAGCCCGTTTCCACTCAAAATCGAAGTGAGGATTGGGGATCAGATGATGTGATGAGGGTGTGGCTGATGGCGAAAACGAGCTCGGTAATGTGTGCGATACCGGCTTGGCTGTGCATTTGTAAATTGAATGATGGAGGAATTGGATGAACTCGGTTTGTTCATGCTCATACGTTGCTGGATGGTTCAACGTATCCCCTCTCCCGAACTTGTCCAGGCGAATGGACGCAGTTTCGATGTCATGGCGTCCCCCAAAAGCCATGATCGGTTTCCTCATAAGGAGTATCCACCCATTGTCTCCACATCTATCGTGACTGCTGAAAGTTGGGAGAACCCCGGAGATCTCTGTGAGATTTGCTGAGCGAGGGTAAGCCTGGCTTTATGAGCATTGAAGGAGTTGGGTGCAAGCGGTGGCAGGAGGTGCTCGGTAATGTACACGATGGCGGTTTGTCTATGCATAAGTGCAGTGAATAATATAGAGTAAAACGGTCGCCTACGACGATTGGATCGTCGCCTTGCCCTGCAACTCTAGTCCAGCGGTATCCGGATGGTTCAGCGCACCGACTCTCCCGAACTTGCCAATTCTCCCGGCGATTACATCCTCGTCGCTGATTTGCCCCAACCTGACCATCTCCCTCCTTAGGTGCGCAACATATCCATGAAGCAACCGGGGCAAGTCCTCCAGTCCTTCCACGCCGCTCCCTTCTACCGCTGCCTCGGGATCGTTCTCCTTCCTCCTCTGCTCAAGCATTTTCTCCCTTTCTTCCTCGCTCAAATCCTTCTCCTTGTACGCCTTCTCGCCTCGGGCAGCAAAGACGTTCCTCCACACCGCTGCCGCCAACTCCGCATCGCTCGTCACAGCAGCAACATCGTACGCGTACGTTGACCCGTTCCACTGGTCCCGCAAGTCGACCATGGTCCGTTTGATTATACGCTCGGGGCACTTGGGACCGTAGACGGAACGTAATCGATATTCGGCGTCGAGGAAGAAGTGGTTGATGAGTTCTTGAACGTATACTCGTCCGTGCGAGGCTGGTAAGGCGCGGAAACGAGTCGTTAAGAGCCAGACGTGGAGGTTTGTGAACATGAACCAGGTTTGGAACGTTGGTGGAAGGCGGGACTCTGAGTTGAAACGGGTGGCAGTCAGTGTGGATGATAAACGGCAGGTGGCAACTAACAACGCGTACCGACGTAAATGAAACCCGTTTCCTTAACCTCCCGTTCAGCACACAGCTGGTACATGGTTCGCGTCTCACGAATTGCGGTCTGAGTCTTGGTGTTGTGACCCAACATCAAGGCAAGCCCTTTGACAGATTTGACGAATAGAGGGCTGTTCAGTAGCCATTCGGGTGTTCTCCGTTTCCATGCTGGCGGTGCAACAAAAGGTTTCGGCTGTTCTTCTTGGGGAGATGCTTCTGATGTTGGTGGCGTTGGGGTGTCGGGTTTGGAGGTGGAGAGAAAACGAGAATTGAGAGAAAGTGATGGCTGATAAGCGAGTGGTAGTAGCCGTTGGGATTGCTTCACGGTTCTTGAGAGTGCTTGAGCATTCCTCTGGAGTAATATTCGCCGGGAAATCATTCCTTCAAAAGCCCGAGGTCCGAAGGTCGAGTTGCGGCGCGTCGATTGGAAGTTTTGGACTCTGGTGATGCAAAGTTCCCGCGTCGATCTAGGCGTGTTCGTTTCCGACAACCACCCTCCCCGGAGTCATTCCTCACGTGTCTCTACAATATGCTGTCCGAGCCAAACGATGTGAGGTAACCGCTTTGTATGCTCGCTAATTATAATGCCCATCTAAACCCCTTTGACTGTTGCTCGAATAGGGAGATGACGCCACCTTGCGCTCGATCGTTAATGACCTCAGAAAACCAATCCACACCTTGGACGTCCTTAAAGCGCTTCTCCAATCTTCCTTGAAAACTCTTCAAATTCAGACTTCGAGTGGGAAAAAAGTTCATAATGGGGCTCAACGGTTCCCCGTATCCGAAGTTCGATACATTCTCCCCCTTCAAGACGTCATTATTCAACAAATCATACCGACATGGTACCATCTTCTGGTCGAAGATGGCTCTACTGAGCTGGTGGACTTGCTGTTAGACCCTCCTTCGAATAGCGAGCATTCCTCTGCGTTGGTGGCAGTTCACGCACATACCGTGCTCGTATCGGCCTTGCAATCCTCGTCCGACTTCGCAGTCAATCTTCTAGAGCGCCTCGTCGTGGACTGGCCACTGGACAAGATCCACCTCGACTTATTTCCTGATCGCAATGATATATCGGACGGACAGCTGGAGTCAATATGGAGTGATTACCTCCGGGCAGTCTTTGCTATCCCCGCAAAGGTTGCGAATGCAACGAAGAACAACGCCCCAGAGCGTCTAACCTTCAGGTTGGCACTTTCTCCTCTCCCAGTTTTCAATATCATGCATTAAAGATCCACTTTCTTTAGCGCCTTTTTCACTCGGACACTTGAAAGGGCCGAAATACTGATCGAAGAATGGGCTCGAATGGATCCAAAGCGTGCGTTCACCTTGTTCCTGCCCACACTAAGTTTGAAAGATTAATTATTAGAACACCCCTTCGCAGAGTCTGCTATCGACTCACTTGTCCAACTCGTCCTCAAACTCGTCAACACAGGATTCTTTCCCTCAACTTCATCACCAAACCAACCGTCATTCTTTCAAACCAACCTCTCTTCAATTCAGAAACAACTTCGCCCAAGCAAGACTCAAGAACCAGCAGAAGACGCTACGTACAGCCGGCTTTGGAGCTCAATCCTTTCCTCGCTCCCTTCTCCGGTTGCCCACAAAATTGCTGGCTCTCTGATGGGCTGCCTGGAGTGGAACGAAGGACTGTCCTACTCTCCTTCCGTTCAGCGCAAAGTCTCGAAGCATGTTCGGCTCCTTCGTGGTATTCTTGGACGGTTTGACACCGACCGGCAAGAATCGTGGGACTTGGTATCGACCGTCGTGATAGAAAGGTCTTGGCCTGAAGAGGTTGCCATGACACTACCTCAGTGGGCAGAAGGTGGCTCGTCCTCCGAGTCCCAACGCCAGAAGGGTGAGTCTTACTTCTCATGCATGAAAGAAGCCCGGTCAGGCTGACTCTTCACGCCTATCGACCGTCCAGCTCTCGAGGAACTTCTCAAACGTACCCTGGAACTGTGGACCTCGTCCCAGCACGTCAAGTTCTCTTTGCTCAGTCGACACCACTGTGAGCCGCCTTTGAAAACCTGATCAACCAACTACTGGGCTCATTATACCGGGCTCCTCTAGACGTCACCGCCCTCCTCCTCTTTACCTGCTCCCTTCTTCCACCCACGTCGCCCGCCCTCAAAGCCCTCCTTGCAAACCAAAAGTTCATGTCAGCTATAGGACTCTACATTGGTCACACTGATCCCTCTATTCGGCATTGCGGCATGCTAGCCGCCGAATACATCGCCCAGCGCCTCGGCCAGAAGCTAAAGTTTGAAGGGTGGGATGAACCAGGTCAAGGAAGGGAGTGGTGCAGACAACTACGGAAGATATTGGAGGATGGATTCGTTGCATCCCGGGATTTTGATGAGGAAGAAGACGCCGAAGCAGACGTGTCAACACCGAACCCACAACCTGCACCCCCGACTCCACCAGCCACGGACAAACCTCTCCCTGTGGAACAACCCACGTTGTACGATTCGGACGACTCCCTAACAGGCTACGCTCAAGATTCACCCGCCTCGTCGAGGTCGGCTTCTCCAACTCCGTCCGAGTTGGAAGAAATCGAAAAGGAACCTGGTCTCGCGATTGGCCGACGTAAAATTGCGAAACCGGTTTACCTGGTCCAACTAGCGCAGATGCTGGTATCCGGAAAGGGAGAAGGGCAGGACGAGAAAAGCGAGCCGGATAGAGTGGAAATGGCGTTGAATGAGGGTGCTGGGTTAATCAGAAGGAAGAGAGGGTTTGGACTGGAACTGGGTGAGTGTCCCTTTTATTTGTGCTGCTGAGAGGACCAGAAGTTGACCGACTATGGCCCCGTCATTGTATGCAGATGAAAACGCTGTCAACCTCTCTATTGCTTTCCTAAACCTCAGAGACAACTACGACCTCGACGGCTTCGTTGACAAGAGGCAGGAGATCCTAAATGCCTTGGTGGCATGCTGCCCAACACGTTCAGCGCCGTGCGTCGATTCTTTTCACGGTTTGTATATATATATAGTGACATTCGTTTGATTTCCAGGTGTCTGGTCGAGCAATTCTTCATCGGAGAACATTCTGCAGACGTCCGCTCGGCCATTCTGACAGCACTAGTTGTCGGCGCCCGTGAGCTCGCTGGGCTGGAAGGGCCTTCTGCGCCACAACGATTTGCAAGCAGAATGCTTCCTCCGGCTTTGCACCGCAGATATATTACCTCGGCCGACTCTGATCCAACTGCGCCGTCCACCATTCACCGGATCGCGGCTGGCGTTACTCGGCAAGCTATCGACCGCACCAGGGACGCCAATGAAGTGAAAGTACCCCAGATCATGAGAGAGAAGCAACTACGAGTACGGCAGAGGCCCATGGGACGAGGCATCGTTGACCTTGATCGCCAAAGCGAAGGAGGCAGCATTCCACAACCTTCGGTCTTCAAGGATGTGGCAGCAGAATTCTTCATTATGCCGCTCATCAATCGATTCTGGGTCCATATCAGGGACGAGCAAGCCCGCGAAGCTCGAAGTCGGTACACCTCCTCAGCGTATCGTGGAGACGGGAGTGGGATGATTCTCAGTCCTGCAATATTGAGTCAATTTCTATTGACTCTGGCGATCTTGCTCCATGCCGGACGGCATTCCCCTGCTTACTTGAGCGTGCTTGCGCCGGAGGCAGTAGAGTTGGCGGTAACAATGGGGACCCGATCGGCGAGCTCCGCATCACCAGGAGAGGAAGAGGGGGGAGATGGGAAGTCCGGGACTAAAGCCAACGTCCTCGCCTCAGCACTGGAGCTTACCCTCGAAGCGTTGGACGGAAGCTGGGAACTGGACCAAGGGAGAACGATAGGACTCGACTACACGAGGACCGTTCTGGCGGTGAGGGAGTGGGCGCAGAAGGTCCTTGGGGCGTTTGAGAGAGGCTTGCTAGTTGATGAAGGGGGAGGCGAGGGTGAAAACAGGGCTAGAAGAGCGAGTGCAGGAGTCCTACTCGTCGTTGAGGAGATCGTTACGAAGTGGACAGCAGCTATGATTCGCTTCTAGGCTCTCGTTAGTTGAACCACGCTTGAAAAATGAAAATCTGGAGTGAATGTATTCGTGATGCTATTGGTAGTTTGAGCCAAGTAACGGAGGGATTAAGCCCCTAATTAACGATACCCACACCACGATTGGCTTGGACATAAGCGGGGACATCAGCAACAGCCATGGGCTCGAGACCCTCGACAGCGGACTGCGAAATGATGGGTTATTTTCATGCAGAGGAAGAGTGGTGTCGGGTCGGTGGCGGAAGACGAAGAGGTGGATTCTTGGCTTTCCGTTTGTATGACAACCGAGCCTGATTGGTTGGTCTCGCCGTCCGTCTGCTGGGCGTCTCGCTGGCCCATCTCTTCTTCGAACGCAAAGCCTAACGCTTCTTCGACCGATTCGCATGGCTCTCCAACAATCTCCCACAACTCGGCAAGTACTGCTCTCTCTTCCTACCTAAGCTTCGCTCAATTCTCGATGTCAATGGATAGCTGAGGACGCGACTTCAGCAGCTTGGTCGGAAGCGTAAGCGGCATTGTCAGCATCTCCGATTTGTTCGAAGATCTCTGCAGCCTCTGTATAAGCGCCAATTGCGTTCCCGTAGTTGCCCTGATCGCAATGCACGTCTCCAAGGCCCAACAGAGAGTGAGCTCTGCCGTCTCGGTCCCCAATATCGGTACAGATTACAAGGGCCCAGTAATTCACTGCACACTGGGGTGGTCACTGTATGCCAGTGTATGACACCGGCCCGTACACTGTATACCCTTGTACACCAGTGTACTGCATGTTAGTCAATTAAAGGTACACTGGTGACCATCGAATATACAGTGCGGTACAGTGAACTGCACCATACAGCAGTGTCTGACTACTTGACTACTGTAGTACACTGTCCCACATCCCTGTACAGTGTATACCCACTGTATCAGAGTGTACTACCACTGTACTCCGGTGTACTATCCTGGACTACAGCGTACAGGCACTGTTGTACAGTGTACTCCTACTGTAGTTTAATGGAGATACACTGTATTGAGTGTACTTTGTTGGAGTTTGGCACATTGGCAAATTATGTCAAGGGGGGTAGCAGGGGGGTGAAACAGGAGACCAAAGGGCGGGAACCCTTTGGTCATCTGTACTAAATGGGCATTGCCCATTAAGGGAATGCCTCTCTTTTCCTTTCTCATCTGTTAACCATAAATGTACGAGCAACTATAAAAGGCGCTCGATTCGTACTTAGAGATAAAATCATTACTTTTCATTATATCTACTCTGTGCGTACATCTCTATTACTACCCCGTCCACAGCTGCTGTTAGCAAAGTTATGGGACAGTGAACATACAGTGTACACCGGTGAACGTGCAGTGTATAGTACATGAGTACAGTGTACACCAGTGGCAGGACAGTGTACTACACCACTTCCACTTATTTCAGTCTGTATGCCAAACAAATGTCAGAGCAGATAGGAAAGTACACTGTAATACACTGCCGTACACCACCATACACTGTACTATATAAGTGGGTTCTGACAGGTTAAATCAGATACACTGTAGTGCGGTGAAGTACACTGTACAGCGGTGGAGTACAGTAACCTGCCTAGTGAACAGCATATAACTCCAGGGGCCTCTGAAAAGAGAGTGACGGCTTGGCTATACTCCTTTTGAAACAGATGCACGTCGGCAAGACTCTGCAAAGTGATGGCTCTCCTGAATCTGTCGCCAATGTCGCTGCGGATTTGGAGCACCTTGGAGAGGAATGGAAGGGCCTGGCTGTACTCGTTTTGAGCCAAATGCACCGCAGCGAGGCCCTGCAGCGCGTTTCCTCTCCCCTGCCTACTGCCAATATCCGTGAGGGTTTTTAGGGCCTCGGAGTAGAACGTAATGGCCTGACTGTACTCGTTTCGAAACCGATGCACCTCACCGAGACCCCAAAGAGCGTCGGCTTTCCCTTGCCTGTCGCCGATGTCGGTGTAGATTTGGAGGGCCTCGAAGTAGAATGTCTCGACCTGCCTGTATTCGTTTCGAAACTGATGCACCTTAGCGAGGCCCAAGAGAGCGTCGGCTCTCCCTCGCCAGTCGCCGATCTCGGTGCGGATTTGGAGTGCCTCGGTGTAGAACGTGACGGCCTGGCTGTACTCGTTTTTAGCCCGATGCACCTCAGCGAGACTCCAAACAATGTAGGCTCTCCCTTTCCTGCCGCCGATGTCGGTGTGGATTTGGAGTGCTTCGGAGTATAATGTAACGGCTTGGCTGTACTCGTTTCGAAGCCGATGCATGTGCCCCAGCTGGGCCAGCGCTGCCGCCTTTCCTTCGCTGTCGCCGGCTTCCCTGTAACTACCCAAGGCTTTGGCGTAGAAATCCGCCGCGTTCATGTAGTCACCCTGCCTCCTGTACATACGTCCCAATTGCATCAGAAGCGCTGGAGAGCGAGCTCTAGAAGCTGCTGCATCTGCGGTCTGTATCAGGTCTGGCCTAATCATAGGCTATCAAACTTTGGTCAATTGTAATTGGCACCATATCAGCATGACTCACCATCCAGCTGATCGTCTTTCGACAATCCTCAGCGGTCGGTCGTTTTGTGGGGTTGATGCTCAAGCATGCGTCCATGAGCGAACAGAGTGCCTGAATCAATGACATGCGAGCGTTTTCGGTGATGGAAGGGAGGTCTCCTCGAATGACCCGTTCGATGACCACGACGTCTATGATGTCTTGAAACGGGCTCGAGTTAGTCATTACCTATTTCAGGGTAGATTTTTAAGACTTGGTTGAGAACAATATATGACATGAAATTTACCTCATACGCGACCCATCCCAACGCCCAGATATCGCTCCGAAGGGTAGCTTCCTCCTCTCTCAATAGCTCTGGTGCAGCCCACCGAAGAGTGTATTGATCCCCCGTCAGCGTTATGCTTGGGGAGCCGCGGAACGTTGCTTCAAGCGACAGAGCTGTTTGCGATTTGTTTTCAGTTTGCCCCGTCTCCATCTGCAAATCTTTGGTTTCGAGACGACGAGCGGATCCAAAGTCGGTAATCACCGCACGGCATTGTGAGTTGACCAATATGTTTACCTGAAAAGTGAAAAAACGAAGTTTGCCAGCGGTTCACTGGGAGCCGTCAGAACATACGGATTTTAGGCGCCGTGGCGTATAGGAGGTTGCTTGCTATGGAGGTATTCGACTCCCTCAGCCACGTCCGCAATCTGGAATGCAAAGTGTCAGTGGCGGGTCGAAGCAATGTAGTTTGATTGTACCAGCCAGATTCGTTCGGGGATCTCCCATTCTGCTGATGCGATCAAGTTCTTCAAGTTTCCGTTTTCCGCCCAGGGAAAGACCAGCCAGACTACATTCTGTGATGACCCCGTCCTCACATCTTATCTTATCACCCATCCCCGTTCTTTATCTTATCCGTTCTGATGATTATCAACGTTCCATCGTATTCTATCGGTTTCTGTCCGATGGGTTACGCGTCGTACCACACTCGCTTACGCGGCGCCTCATGTCTCTCAGTCAGCGTCTCATGTCATTACACATTCATTAGTCATTACCTCCACTTCTTGTACTATAATAACACAGCGGAATGAGGAGGTTTGTCCCTCATTCCGCCTCTCGTCTACTCTTCTAGTATCAGCATCTCTTTACCTCTTGATTCTTGATCATTGACCTCGAAGCACCTCGCCTGAACTCTCGATATCAACCTCGATTCTGACATTAGGCGGAATCTCCCTAACAGGCGACTCGCTTTCTGTATGCCCAAGTACCTCATCGACTACGAAGAAGCCTTCCCAGAAATCCAAGAAAACTACGCTCCCCGACAACATCAAAGGATCAAGCGAACAGGAACCCTCGCAAAGATCGACGCTCTCATCGCGAACGCCCAAGAATTCAACGTCCAATTCATCCTCGACATCTCGACCCGTTTCGAATTCGAAATCAAGAAGATCATCGCTATCCTTGAAGTAGCCCACGTCGACCAGGATAAAAAACTCCTCGTGATACCCTATCAGCCCACCGAAATCCAATTGCGACTAATCTACCAAATTCTCCCTATCGACTTGTTCATCATCGCACAACCATGTCCCACCAAGAAGAAGGAAGCCAAGCACCACAACACATCCAAGAACCACTTCCGTTACAGCCCCCTGCAAACCCCGTACCAGAGCTGGCGGGACTATTCCAACAACCAGTCTTACAACCCACCATCGTCCAACAACCAGTGCCAAGATTCCCTTTCAGCACTAACTTCGGACAACTCCGGAACTCAAGAGCGCCATCAGTCGACTCGGTCGCAGAAGAAATACAAGGCATCCATCTTGAGACTCCAAAGACGCCACCAAGACAATTGCCAAAACGACAAGTCACACCAGATATGAACGATCCCGACATCCAGACAGCGATAAAGGCATTCGAGGCAATGGGAGTAACCAACCGAAAACCAAAGATCAAAGTGCGAGAACCGGAGACATACGATGGAAAGAAACGAGGACTACAAGCGGATCAGTTCGTCAAAGCATGCAAGCTCTACTTCTTGGTCAAGAGCGACGAGTTCAGAGACGAAAGGATGAAGATTATATTCGCCATATCGTATTTGACCGACACAGCCAAGACCTGGGCTAGCCCTATCCTACGCGACATCCTAGGAAGACAGAAGAAGAGGGAGGCCAGAAGATGGGACGTGTTCGAAGAAGAATTCGTCAAAGCCTTCGGGGACCCAGATAAGGAAGCAGCCGCCATCAGAGAATTAGAAGCATTAATAACCAAAGGACAACGAGGACCGGCGACGCATTACGCATCCGATTTTCGACGAATCACGATGGAGATCGACTGGGACGAAGGAACGTTCATCCATTATTATCGACGAGGGCTCAAAGACGAGGTTAAGGACGCCTTGGTCTATCATCCAAAATCGACCAGTCTAGAAGGACTAATCAATCTAAGCATTCGACTGGACGAAAGAATTTGGGAAAGAAAGCAGGAGAAGAGCGAAGGCCAACATCGTCCCCCACCTCGCCCGCAACCTCGGAACAACCCTTTCCTAAACCAACAAGCACCACCGCCTCCTCCTACTACTGCCCCCACACCACAAACGTATCGAGCGAACCCTAATCAACAAGCACCGAATGCCTTCACACACACCGCCCCTGTCCCAATCCACATCGATGCCAACAAACGAGGACCAGTGTCGGCGGAAGAAAAAATGAAACAACGAACGGAA
Source organism: Tulasnella sp. 424 (assembly GCA_019633425.1). Taxonomy (NCBI): domain Eukaryota; kingdom Fungi; phylum Basidiomycota; class Agaricomycetes; order Cantharellales; family Tulasnellaceae; genus Tulasnella; species Tulasnella sp. 424. The sequence continues at coordinate 248 of WSUB01000140.1, read as the reverse complement.
GGACGCTGCTATTATTGTGGATTACCTGGTCATAGAGCGAGCGATCACGGACTTCCTCAAAGACCTAGGCAAGGAGTCGTCGATACAACCATCGCTGCCACAATGGTCCCCAGCCCCTCAAATCCACTCCCGAATCCCGACGCCAATACTACCCCGCGCTTCCAATCCAATAATCCGTTCAGTCCTCTCGCACAACCGGGTTTTCTCCCCAGCACGTGATGACTGTGCCATCCCGTGCTCCCGTTCTT
>WSUB01000014.1:314854-416242 GCA_019633425.1 Tulasnella sp. 424 | reverse complement strand
GAATCGGATTCTCGGATGTCCGAGCTTCGGATCCGGATTGCCCCCAAAGACACCTCCAAACCGACGGATTTCCATCCAATCCGGTCCGATCCGATCCGATAGGAGCCCTAATCGCTAGCCACGCTAAGATGGAGGAGGTGATTGTCAAGGAACGCGAGCGCCACCGAAAAGCGGAGAAAGCAAGGATTGAGGCCTGCCTTGCTCTCGAGAAGAAGAACTCTGACCTTCAAGCTGCTCTTCTGGACTTGCCGGCAAGGACCGACCTCCTCAACATCGAAGAGCTCCAAAAATCCCTTGTTCGACTCGGCATCGTCGACCCCGACTGTCAGCAGTACCCGCTGGCATACCCGGTGTGCGGCGACTGCGTCGCCCCTTTCTTGAAGTCCGTCTGCGCGGCTGCAGAACGGAGTACCAACTCGGGAGAAGGACGGGATCAGGAGCAGAAGCTGGAGCTGGCGAGAGCGGGCCATCGAACTTTCGAAGTGTCAGACGATGATGGTTGTTCGGGGGAATCGGAGCTGGTCTCTGAAGAACCCGCTAGGACATTATCGCAGGCACCAGCTCCTGCACAATGGTTCGGGAGCAGCTCGACCCGCCCTAGAAGGTTTGTGCCGTTTCCTCGGATACGTCTTCGTCACGATGCCTGACCGCGAACTTTCTATAGATTTGATTAATTATTCTTTTCGCTTCATATACCTCGACGGACTTGGTTTTTTTTTCCCCCCTTGTTTCCCTCTTTCAATCTTTGTCGGCCACTTGGTTTAGTTTTCCCTTCAGCGACTCGTAAAAGAAATTCCTTCTCCTGATTTTGTTTGCCTCTTTTGTATCCCGTCAAGTCTCAGCGGTTTCTTATTCACCTATCCTAATTATTTATTAACGATTGAGCACGTTTTTTGTTTCGGATATTTATTCTGTTTCTCTGCGACCACCAAAGGCACGAAAGCGATTCACTCAGCCTGAATTCAAGTCTTGGAGAAGAAACCCCGCACGCTTCGACGGTTGTTCCCCGCGGGTGCGAAAGGCTTAAACAAAGCAGGTAGCGCTTGATATGGTAGCCGGTCCCAGTATGTTGGGATATACGGATCTTGTCTCAACTGAGAATCTGAACAGGTCGTTGTAGTGGCTCCACCAAGGAATTGCACTAGACACCGTCACGGCGTTCGCGAAAAGAGTTATTTAACCCTCGCTTGGACAGTCGTGGTAGCCTTGGACCGATGTGTACTTGCTAGCGGCGGAACTTCGGGGGAGTATAGGAGACGTGTGCTTCTTGGATGCAGAGGGGGAGGAAGGGAGTGCCCTGATTGCAGAACAAGCTCGAGACTTGGTACTGGAGGACTCGACCGTGCTGGTCGACGAGCTGGAATGAAGAGTAAGTGGACTTGACCGCGCTGTAATTTTATGATATGTTGATAATGATAATTGGGAAACAGCAATTTGGATATATGTGGAGAAATTACGGGCGCTTGCACCAGACGAGACCTCCTTCTCGAATGTCGGTTCTGATTTGGGAGCGCAAAAGTTGGCATCTCTCGCTTCTGCTGTTCTTGCTGAACCACGATCGATCTCGTTCTGCCGCGAATTATGTTACAGCAACGGACTAACGGCTTCACAGCGGAGATTGGTGTGAATCGACTTCTACGCGGTACGCTAGACCTCCACCCTCATTCCCGTTTATCCATCTCGAAGTAATCCAACGATGTCAGAGTCCAGAGGAACGATAGAATATGTTGTGAGTGAACTTGGTGTTGTTCAAGAATCGCTGGAACCGAAGAGACATTCGGTGGGCTAGCTTTTCGACCTGGACGGCCTCATGATGTGAGTTTCCGATTCAGTCCCTCGAAAGTAGGTTAACAACTAAAGCAGCATGATGCATGCCCCTCAGAGACTCAGAAAGAGTCTATATGGCGGCTGATGGTGAGATAGATCATCGCACAGCATTCGTGGTATTGTCGCTTGATGGATTCGTCCATCCTTCAGGCGGCATTCTTTCGCGGTACGGGCATGAATTTACCTGGGACATTAGATCCTCGATGATGGGAAAGCGTGAGATGGATCCCTCCGAGTCTACGCTAACGATTCCTGCTAAACACCTATTGCCCTCCTGGAACCTTATAGCGGAGCGCGTCGCTGTCGAATGGCTCTTCAATCGATTCCCGGACATTCCGCTCTCAATCGACGAGTACGTCACTGAGCGTCGAGCTCGTCAAGACGCCCTCTTCCACACCTGTCAACCATTGCCGGGAGTGATTAAACTCGTCAAGCACCTAGCGAAGCACCAGATCCCTATGGCGGTTGCAACTGGGTCACTCAAACGCAATTACTACTTGAAGACGAAGCATCTCCCAGAACTCTTCGAACCGTTCGCGAAGGGAGTTATTTGTAGAGAAGACCTTCGCTTGGAGGATCGTAATAAACCTCGGCCCGATGTGTTCTTGCTAGCGGCGGAACTGTTGGGGAGGAAGGTGGGTACAGGGGACGTAAGCTCCTTGGATGCAGAGGGAGAGGAAGGGAAAGCCCTTCTTGCAGAACGAGCACGAGGCTTGGTACTGGAGGACTCGACCGTTGGACTGGAAGCTGGTCGACGAGCTGGGATGAAGAGTAAGTGGACCTTGCCGCGCTGTGACATTATTCTTCGACACGATGGTAATGATAGCTGGGAAACAGCAATCTGGGTACCCGATGAGAAATTACGGACGCTAGCACCCAACGAGACCTACGGAGCGGATTGCGTCCTCGAGTCTCTTGAGCAGTTCAAACCCGAGGATTGGGGCCTCCCACCGTACGATCAATAGAATTAGATCAAATTATAAATTCAACGTGTTCAATAGATCTAGTGATGATGAAGTTACACCCAAAGGAGGGCCTAGTCTGCACCTCCGTCTCCAGAGGCATCCGGATCTTGGCCGGTAATTTCTTCAAGAGACACGGCCTCAGCCTGTCGCCGGAGACCCTCCTCTGACGTTGGTCCAAAGCACGGCATAGGTGGCTCGTACGCTTTCGACTGAATTGCAACTCGTCCTTCAGGGACTTTCCCTCGGATTTCGGCATTCGAAGGAACGGGGTTAAAGTGAACCTGGAAAGATAGTAGACTATTAGAAGCAACTCAAGGAGTATGAGGGACGGGGTAATACCGAATCGTTCATCTTCTGATAGTACTTGAGGAAGACTTTGGCAGAGTCTAACTCATCTGCTAGCCTATCCTTCTTCGCCGCTTTCTCCTCCTTAGTCGCTTTACCCACAGAAAGCTTGAGTTTGTTTTCCTTTAGGCTCTCCAGCTCGGACTTCGACCATGCTAGGAAAGCGACTCCTTCACCACAGCGACCTGGCGCCTCCCCCGCATCTACTCCAAACCACCTGTGTGACATTGCCGAGCAGAAAGTGCTCTCGTCTGAGAGATAATGTCGAAGATGCGCGTTCACCTCTTTCGAATCGTTTGATGTCGGGGAGGCAGCATTGACCAGGCTAAGAGCGGAGGTATAAAGAGAAGAAGCATTGATGTACAGTTTACCAAGAAGCGAGGTCGGTGGGTGTGACTTTGGCAGCGGTGGCCCTGGTGTTAGAGTGGAGTCGTAGGCGGAGCGTGTCATGAGCTTGCGGATAGCCAGTTGATTGGCATCAGCGACAGCCAATCTGGACGGGAGAAAAGACAAATCAGCTGGGGACTGCGATCTCTGGCCCACATCACGTACTTAGCAAGCGCGGTGACAACGACTTTAGCCAGCTCCGGAGGCCGTTCTGTCTTCGTAGCGCCAATAGCTTTATCCCATTCCGGAAGAACCCTCTCGGCAAGGTGTTCGTACACGCCGCTAGCCCTTGCCAAGAGATTCGCAGCGAAGTTGAGCTTCTCATCCTTGGCTTTCCGCTCGGCATCCGATATGGTCCGTTCAAGCTCGTATTGACCGATGGCGGCAAGGGTCACCGACGACAGGTTTGAATATGCGTATGCAAGAGTGAGAAGAGTGAAAGCTAGGTCGGCGTAAAGTGAAGGAACGTCCGTTCGTGAGGAAGGTGTTGCAAAACCTCGGCTTGATAGTGTCGATCGCCAGCTGAATACTATGAACATACGATTCATGAGCACAGGGCGTTTTGATATTGGATACACCTCTCACCTGGACTGTTCCGGAGAGATAGCTCCCCCGCGGTGACGCATGCAATGATGGAGTAAATATGAGGGAGGTAACCATCGGCCGTCTGTTTCGTTTCAGTGTCAAGTTACAGTGAGTTCTTAGACTCAATGATATGAGTCGTCCATTCCAACCTTTATTATCCTCAAGTAGTCCTTCTCTCCCGCCCCGTGCTTGTGTTCCTTCAGGATGGAGCGTAGGTTTGCCCGAGCGGTAGTAGCTTCTACCAATGCAACAGTGTAGGATCCAGTTCCATCGATGCAAATATCCGTAAATGAGACCGCCCCTGTCGTGGGGAGTTCGTACTGATAGGGAGCCATCTCCTTGTTGCGGTTGAAGTCGTCGGATGGAGATGGGGAGCCAAACAACGGGGGTAGACGGATATCCGGCGATAGTTTGTTTTCGTTTTCCAGTCGTTTCCGCCACCACCACCTGGTCAAACCACCCGTCGTTCGCTTGGAAGACTTGGACTACCCAGCGAGGACATTCAGTAACGAACGAAATTCGCCATTGTTTATAAATTCTATTTTTGCTCTCGATGGCCACTTTGCAGTTCTGTAGCGAATGGTATGTCAGCCTTTTTCAGCCAGTCAACCGCTTACTCAAACCCTTCAAATGGTAGCAACAACATCCTGGCACCCAAGGTGATTGTTGAATCGTTGAACGTGATTGGTAGATGTCTGACTGGATGTCTGCCTTTAGGCTGACCCCGTGCGTCGGATCATGGTCCAACATTGCCAATCGTGTCAGAACGAAGAACCGGCCAAAAACATCACTGTATTTAGGCATGACTTGCTGATTGATAACAGGTCGGTGTCTGACTGGGTCCGTCACTGGTGATAGTGCTGACCTGGTTGACCCTCTGGTAGAGAGCAGGCGGGAGTGACCGCATTCTTGGGGGATGACCCAACTCTGGTAAGTCGTTGTTCACCGTGTCGCGCCTCCCAAACAAGAACTCGAGCTCAAAGACTTAATCCTGGTGCTATACTGTAGCCCCATGCCGAAATAACGTGTCCAGAATGTGGGCGTGACGAGTGAGTTCGAGAACCAGTTTCCTTGCCGAGGCCCAGCTCAGGTTTCATCCTATTCGCCAATAGCGCTGTCTTCTTCCAAGACCAGTCCAAACGCAAGGAAACACGGATGATACTCTTTTACGTCTGCACCGACCGCACCTGTGGCAAGGTGTTTTTTGACCCGGCCTTGAAGACCGCCGGGAACCTCGAAGTCTAATGGGCGCTCGGAAAATCCTAGTGGCGCGTTTGGAGCCGTAGAGGGACACGCGACGTGGATGATGCTTTCTTATCCTCCTGTACTTTACTCTAGGAGCCTACTGAGGCGCAGTAATGGAGCACGTGCTTCTCTGTGATGACATCGGTGGCGTTGCCTCTTCAGGGGTCAAAGCGTCCACAGCACTGATCCATATCTACCCTATCCTCAAACCAACCACTCGTCCTCTCAACCAACCAAGCATACTCCCAATGGCCACATCCGCAGTCACATCTGCCACGGACGCAGTCAAGTCTGTCGTCAGCTCTGCAGCGAGCACGATCGCTGGTACGACTCTGAACGACAACACCAACGAGCCTGAGACTACAGGAGTGACGGACGAGTCTCCTCAAGTTGGCGATGCCAAACAGAAGCTCGAGCGCAAGCTTAGTCTTCGTCCTGAAAGGGAGGAACTCGTCGAGAGGAACATTCTGAAGAGTAAGCGTAGTCCACATTACAATGCCGCTACGTTCTCGAGAACGACGCCAAAGTCTGACACTGGGCACTCCTAGACACCAGTGTCGCCCCTAGTCTCCAAGCCGCTCAGGCCGATCTTGAAAGGGCCCAGTTGGAGGTTTGTATACTGGGACCTACCTGACCCATCCAAAGCCCTTTGGTCTAACCATTAGCTTTCGCGACTCTATAGGACAAGCTCGAGCAGAAGCTGCAGGCACGACCGAAGCCTGACGAACTCGTCAAGGAAGGCATTTTGAACGGTAAGCCGCGATTTCCGATGCTCCCTCTAGCCACAAGCTAATATAGAGCCACTCTCAGCTGACGAGGTCCCCGGCGTGTAAATGGAGAGAGAGAACAAAGGACTTGTTAATGGGCCATTTGTCGAACCCCCCCACTTGTAATTATCCCGCAATGAAGTGCCCTGTTTTGATGTGCGCTTGGGTCATCCCCGCAAGCGGTAGATCGCCAGTCAGGATAGCCAGACGATGGGCAAAACCGCAGTCCTGGGATGACTTGGCGCGTAGCTCCGATGCTCCAAGTCACTATCACAAGCCTTCCATATTGGAAGATTTCCTCACAGGCCTTCAGCTCGATCGTGAGGCTGCAACCCAGCGTGTTTGTCGCGTGCAAACAACAGGCGCGTTCCCCTTCTCCAGTCCATATCCCGATCGCGCTCGCATACGTCTCCCACATATTCCATCCTACACTCATAACTACTACTATGGCCACAGTACCAAACGACAACCTGTCTAACGGAACTCTGGAACAGCAGACATCTCACGAGGAGCACCAGTACCTCGGTCTCATTCGCCAGATCCTCAATACAGGCGCGACGCGTCCAGACCGAACTGGCACTGGAACTATCTCGCTCTTCGGCCCGCCCTCCCTACGGTTCTCCCTACGCGACGCGTCTTTACCACTGTTGACGACCAAACGCGTTTTCACGCGTGGCGTCATCGAAGAACTCCTGTGGTTCGTCAAGGGCGACACTGACGGTGTGCACTTGTCAGAAAAGGGTGTCAAGATCTGGGACGGGAACGGGTCGCGAGAATTTCTGGATAAGAGGGGATTGAACCATCGGAGAGTAGGAGACTTGGGTCCCGTGTACGGTTTCCAGTGGAGGCATTTCGGGGCGGAGTATGTCGATTGCGACACGGATTACACAGGCAAGGGAGTCGATCAGCTTCAAGAGTGCATTCGTAAGATCAAGGAAGACCCTACGGACAGGAGAATCATCATGAGCGCTTGGAATCCTGCGGGTGCGTCACTTCGGGTACCAATGTGCTCCGTTCTGTCTCGTTAATCGTTCTTTATCCATCAGACCTCGGCAAGATGGCTCTGCCTCCGTGCCACATGTTCTGCCAGTTCTACGTACACCTCCCCGAACCAGTCGCAGAGGGCGAAACTCCCAAGAAACCCGGTCTCTCGTGTCTCATGTACCAACGTTCAGCGGACTTGGGACTGGGTATTCCATTCAACATCGCTTCATATGCACTCCTGACGCATATGATCGCCCATGTAACGAACACTGAGCCGGTTGAGCTCATTATGCAACTTGGCGACGCGCACGTCTACCGTGATCATGTTGACGCGTTGGAAATCCAATTGAAGCGGGAGCCAAGGCCATTCCCGAAGTTACGCTGGAAGAGGACAGCCGAGGAGATTGGGAGCATTGATGGATTTGCGTACGATGATTTTGTGGTGGAGGGATATAATCCGATGGGCAAGATTGAGATGAAGATGAGTGTCTAAATGGAAGGGTGGGTTGTGAGGAATAGATTCTTGCGATTCGTTTAGGTATTTATGTTCGGGTTGAAATGTTCTGCAGTCGTTTTTATTGTTCAACAGTCAATACCACGCTTTGGAGGCCTCAACGCCTCATGTAATCTGCACCAGCCCTGTGTCTGATAGATAGCTTAACGACGGGATCCTCCAATAATAACATAAAGGGTGTGCCACGAAATCTGCCCGGTTCCTCAACCCCGGGCCTCTCCTCATCAACCTCCATCTAGTCGTCAATCTTGCCCTTCCCCCGAGCAGTCCTGATGCGGTCCCGCATGTGGGTCGCCGCTCTGACCGTCCCAGCTCGGCCAGCCCAACCTCTAGAAGCCAACCAGTTGACAATTTTGGGAGTGAAGGCAGCTGTCAACCCAACCCGGAAAGGCAGGAACAAAGTCTTGTGGACTGTATATGCCAAAACGATCATGGCGTAGAGTCCTTCGTGTCCTCCTTGAGCTGCATGGTGAGCTGCTTTGTCGACTTCTGCAGCTCCTGGTTCTGCCGGGGAATATATGTTGTCTTTGACGTAGGCTTTTATTGCGGCTGTCCATTTAGAAACCTGGTCCGCTCCGAGGATGTTGATAAGGCCAAAGGCGATAGCGAAGTCGACGATGCCAAAGAGGAAGTACACGCCCAAAGCGTACCAGCCGTAAGTCTTGATCAAGGCCTTTAAGCGGCCCGAAACGGATGTGTCCGCTGTTGGCGAAGTTGGAGAAGCTGGTGGTGAGGAATACCGGCGAGTGAGGGAAAGGCGATTAGGAGAGAATCGACCCAGTCGTATTCGTGAAGGGGGTGAAGTTCGGGTTAATGTTAAAGATGCTGTATTACTTGCGGTCTCTCTGGTGAGAGGTAAGAGTGGGGTTCCTGTCGACATGGTTCGACGAAGAGCAGAGAAATGGGATCGCAGAGAGCGGGACGAGAGCCGAAAGACTGTTGGTTTAGTTGCTGAGCGGAGGATGGTGGATGGCAATAGCATAGTCTGTGCGTGTGTGCGTTCGTCCGATCTATTCGGTGGGAAGCGAGGGGCGAGGTGAGGTTGGTGGATGTTCTGCCGAGATATTTTAACTGACCGGTTCCTCCTGGTATCTCCTTCCTCCACTCTCTTTAAATAATTGGGTGAGTTGTGATCGGCGTGCGGGTGTTGTAAGTACGTGTCGCGGCTGTGGTCGGCGGCCTAATTCGAAATGTTCTGGCTCTCGGACTTAAGCTCGCTTATCGTGAATTTAGATTTCGACCGCTTCCAGGACTGACGTGCACTTCTCTATAACCTCGAACGCTCCTTCTTTACTTGGATCAGCTCAGCCATGGGGAGAAGGCTAGCAGCAACAACACTTCTACTTGGAGCACTGTGCTCATCAGCAAGCGCTTTTTACTTACCAGGCGCTGCTCCCAAAGACTATGCCCTTGGCGACCAGGTTCGTGGCAGGCGCCTTTCAGCATCGTGGCGACATTGACTTTGAACGCAACTTGCACGCCCCAGGTCCCAGTCTACGTCAATGCCTTGACTCCCGTAATCGCAGCAAATGCGAAATTAGTGCGTACAGAGCTACTTTTGCGGCAATTGCGCGTCTAACGTATCTCTCGTTTGCATCCAGAAATCCATGATGAACTGTACGAGACCTGGTTTCAGCTCGCTATCCCGCATTCTGATCGTTATTTCACCACCCAGACGACTACTACAATCCACAGTTCCACTTCTGCACTCCAGATGACGGCGTGAAGAGGCAATCAGAATCTTTGGGTTCTATCCTATTCGGCGATCGTATTTTTAACTCGCCGTATAAGGTACGCACTCCATATACAGTCTGGAAGAAATGGCGATTGACCTTTTGCGCGCACGCAGCTCTACATGGGCAAGAACTCAACATGCACGACCCTTTGCAAAGCTGCCGTCCCTCCAGCTGACGCCAAGTTCATCAATGAGCGTATCCTTGAAGACCAAGCCATCAACTGGCTAGTAGATGGTCTTCCGGCATCCGAACTAAAACAAGACCCGAAGAGCGGAGACATCTTCTACGACATGGGTTTCAATCTGGGCAACGACGATGACGAGTATGCGGAGAAGCCCATCTTGAACAACCACTACGACATCAAGATGGAATACCATACCAAAGATGAAAAGAACTTCCGAGTCGTTGGCGTTCTTGTCTGGCCTTTCAGGTACGGATAATATTTCACTACGTCAGGCTCACAATGGGATTGAACGTTGATGGGCGGGTCGTGTCTTCAGTTTGGCTTCGCAGTCATCAGACAAACCCAATTGTGATACTATGGCTGCCAACCCTCCACCACTCTATCTCAGCGAGAGCAAGACGAACGAGTTCTTCTACACTTACACCGTAACCTGGAGCGTAAGTCACTTAGAACAACACCGTCTTTTGAATATCGGTTAACGCTTTATATGGCCCTCTGCAGCGATCCGACACGCCTTGGGTATGAAATCTCCATCCGCTTTGCCTTCATACACCGCGGTGCTAACTAATTTGGACTAAGGCAACCCGTTGGGACAACTACCTCCACATTTTTGACCCCAAAATCCATTGGTTCTCGCTTGTCAACTCGATTGTCATCGTCGTCTTCCTTTGCGTCATGGTCTCGATGATCCTCCTGCGAACAGTTAGCCGAGATGTAGGCCCCCCATTTCACCCTTTGATTGAATATTACTGACCAGCGTCATTCCAACGATATAGATTAGCAGATACAATGCAATCGACCTCAGCGTGAGTGCCTATGTAGATGTTGAATCGAAATCAACTGTTGCTGACATACGCCCTTTGTAGGAAGATATTCAGGAAGATTACGGATGGAAACTCGTCCATGGCGAAGTTTTCCGTCAGCCATGGAATCCTGGTCTCCTCGCTGTCCTCAGCGGCAATGGTGCCCAATTGGCGGTCATGGTTGGAATCACGCTAGGCACGAGACTGGGAAAAAGACGGGGAAAAGCATCCCACTGACTTTGATCATTCTCGTTTGAACAGTCTTTGCCTTGCTCGGCTTCCTATCTCCATCAAATCGAGGATCTTTAGCGACTGTCATGATGATTTGCTGGACATTCTTTGGATTGTACGTCGAACACTGTCTAGGGGACAAGCTGACTCGCTAACGTTCTGAATTTGTTTAGTGTCTCGGGCTATATCTCAAGCAGGGTGTATCTATCCCTTGGCGGAACGGACAAGCGGAATGCAGCCTTTTTCACTGCCACCCTCCTCCCAACGTACGTTTCTCCCATCTGATGTTGGTCACAACACGCATCTAAGACCCTCCTTGCGCGATAGCTTCGTGTTTGTTGTTGTCTTCCTCTTGGATCTTTTCCTCGTCTTTGCTGGATCGTCAGGAGCCGTGCCTTTCGGAACGATGTTGATTATTGTCATCCTCTGGTTTGGAATCAACGCTCCTCTAACCGTCATTGGCTTCTTCGTCGGCGCGAGGCACGGGGTAAGTAGTCCATATAGCTGGGGCATACTGAACTCAACTGATGGTCATTGGATTGTAAGCCCGTGAGCAACCCCGTTAGTGTCAACCAGATTCCTCGTCAGATTCCTCCACCACCAAAGTACCTTAGACCTTGGGTAAGATTGTTTCCCGCCATCTGCCGTCTTCCCTGACCTTACGCTGCTTGATAGGCTGCGACACTCATCGGAGGTATCCTTCCCTTCGGTAAGTTCCATTGACCGAGATGAAATGACGTTTGGCTGATTGTTTATCTACTCTGTACAGGTGCTGCCTTCGTGGAGCTTTACTTCGTTTTATCAAGCTTGTTTGCCTCGAGAGCATATTATGCTTTCGGCTTCTTAGCCTTGACTGCTGGTGTAGTCGCCCTGACAACTGCGACGGTGTCAATCCTATTTACTTATTTCATGCTTTGCGCTGAGGAATATCGGTAAGTCCACGATCTCTGCACTGTTAACATCTTCCCTGAACATCCGACTTCCTCAGCTGGCAATGGCGATCGTTCTTCGTTGGCGGCGGCAGCTCCGCTTGGATTCTTCTTTACGGTCTCTTCTACTGGGCATCAAGACTTTCCTTGGACAGCATGACCAGCGCCATACTTTACATGGGTTACCTTTTCCTTATTGCGCTTCTTAACTTCCTTGTTACCGGTAAGTTCCCCCAATACCAAGCTTTTCCGTCACTTCAATACTAACGCTAAAAATAATAGGTACTATCGGGTTCTTAGCGAGCTATTGGGCTGTTCGTCGACTATATTCTGCTATCCGGATAGACTAAACCATAATCAGGATGGTTTGCTTCGTCTTCGAATACTTACTGCTCTACATCAGTCTGCCCTCTCCCTGACCACTTCCGACACCAACAAAGAATTCAGAGATTAGTTTATCCATCGAAACGCTTGGAACGCTTTGGATATCCATCTCATCGCTAAGCAGCCAACTATTATGAGAGTCTCGCTTTGTAAGGATTTCTCTTCAGACGGAACGGGGTATCTGCCATGTCGAGGCGCCGGTGGAGAGAGTGCGATCGAGAGGGAAACAAGGACCTAACCAGTCGTAACCGTCTGAGAGGCAAACCCACCAAATGGTTCCATTAAAACGCACGGCAAGGTATTGCGTTACACTTTACGCTTTGGTTCGCCATGGACTTAGGGACGTTGCGTGCGAGTTAGAGTTTGGACTGATCAGAGTGTCCCACGCCGTGAAGCATCAACCGAATTTCGTGCCATTGATCCCCTCAGCCGAAGACAAGACAAACCACCATGGGTACGCTGAAGGCGACACTATCAGCAGACAATCGTTAATCCTTGCTCTCGTTCTTTACAGGAAACAAGCCTCGCGGAATTCAGGCAGCACGAAAGCTCCGAAACAGCCGACGCGACAACCGCTGGGTCAGTCGTTATTGAATCGCTATTACCGAGCTTCAAGAGGAGACTGACCTCGAGCTATCATCCTTCAGGCCGACAAAGCCTATAAGAAGCGTGCTCTAGGCAACTTCTACAAGACTTCGCCAACAGCTGGTTCATCCCATGCCAAGGGCATCGTTCTGGAAAAGATTGGTGTCGAAGCCAAGCAGCCCAACTCTGCCATCCGAAAATGCGTCCGTGTACAGCTCATTAAGAACGGAAAGAAGGTCACCGCTTTCGTTCCGGTGCGTCGCAATACCCCCCCCCCCAGTACATTGGCAGTTGGACTGACTGAAGGCGTCCCTTGTCCGCTATCTCTTGTGCAGAACGACGGTTGCTTGAACTTCGTTGACGAGAACGATGAAGTCCTCATCTCTGGTTTCGGTCGTGCTGGCAAGGCCAAGGGTGATATTCCTGGTGTGCGATTCAAGGTCGTGAAGGTGTCTGGAGTTGGTCTGCTCGCACTCTGGGCAGAGAAGAAGGTAGGCCAAGGCCTCCACGATCAATTTACCTAGCCTTTACTCACTATGTTTTCATGGCGTTGCAGGAGAAGCCACGGTCATAAACCTCCACCCCTCCCCGTCCATCCACGCCACCTTACCGCACTCCACTTGTTCTCTCACATTCAGCATATTACGTGCTTCTGTATTTGTTTTTGCATCACTATGAATTCGATTAGTTGGCTGGTCGGAAAGAGGCTAACTGTCTATGCCGTCGTAGACCAGGATATGAGGCTACCGTGTGCGAGTGCTGGACGACTAGCTCGAAGACCGAGAGACGAGATCAGGGCCGCAAGAGCCCTCAGAATGAAGCGAGATATCATATCAATTCTTGACATTCATTCCATTAATACTGCTACAACATCGCTAATAGGGCACTTGAGAACGTTTCACTCGTTTACGCTACGTTAAAGTCGATGACAGCCTTCGCACCGCGAAGCTCGTTGTTCTTCATCAATCTGTGAGCTTCTTTTAGTCGTTCCAGAAGAGTAGACCCGTTGTTTACGAGACGGACTTCCTGAGGCTTGACCTGTTTGGAGCTTAGGAGAGCTGGAAGGATGTCCTTTAACAGGGATCGTTTCCACTGCTCGTTCTAAGAAGGGTTGCCGTCCTTCATGTGAGCCTACGACGATAAAAAGATCCACAGGGTTTGTCTTACCGCTTCCCATTCGAACGTTTTGGTGATAACCGTCTCAACTCCTTTCGCAAACGGATTGCAATCCGCAGGTAACTCGGCGAGAAGCTGAGCCCCTCCTTCACTTACTGACTTGATGCTCCCCATTTTGATGGGTATGAGCAGGGCAACCTTGCTTCCCGGGGTGTTGACGACCTTGGAGATACTGTCCAGACTGCTTTGCGTGCAGACCGGGTCGAGGGCGTACTTGATTGGTTTGCCACCAGCAGCCTGCTGGATTTTAGCGGCAACTTCCGAGTCGTTGTAGTCAAATACGTGAGTAGCTCCGTACGACAATATGGCCGGAGCAGTCCTGGACGATGCCGTAGCGATGATGTTCTTGTAACCGGCGACATGAAGGGCTTGAACCATATAAGTCCCTGCACCGGTACCGGCTCCCCATACCAGGATTGGAGATGAAGCGACTTCAGGGTCAAGGGCATTCGAAGGTGGGATTGTGGTAGGCAAAGGCAATCCGAAGGAGCTTGAAACGGTGTGCCATCCGCAGACAAAGTTGTCGATCAAACCAGCAACCTCTGCCTGAGGGATACCCGCCGGTATCTTATAAATGCAGCAAGTGGTAAGCTCTTGAGGCATAAATTTTCCCTCTAAACGCACTGACCTTAGTAACACGATTCGCCTGTGCGACGACGTATTGCTGTGTCGCCCTGTCCGCGCCAGGCTGAGTGAAAGCTGCGACCTGTTAGGTCCGAATCTCGGTTAGGGATTAACAGGAGAATTTTCTGGTATGAAAACGATCCGTACAGTATCTCCCACTTTAATCCCATCAACATTCGACCCAACTTCTACCACCTCCCCAGAAGCGCCAAGGCCGACAAGAGCAGGAAAACCCTGTCCATGAAGACTATTGTCAAGAGAAACATCGCGTTACGCAAATCCATATCATAATCACCATGACATAGAAGTTGTCGTCGATGGCATGGGCGTCTACCGCGCTGATTGCGGCGAAAGCGACCTTGATAAGAACTTCGTCTGGTCCTGGCGATCGTGTGGGTATGTCAGCTTGTCCCAGAACATGTGGCTCGAGCAAGCCAACTCCTTTGTGCGTCTTTCCTGAGGCCATTTCTTTGTAGAGTGAAGTTGGAGGGTAGCTTGAGATAAGTGAAGCGGTGCATGCAGCGAATTTATATGCTGTGGAGGTTGCATGCCCTTGTACAGGCTTCGTCATCGACTCGGGTTCTCGGTCTTGTGATGATATCTTCTGCTTCTGCACGGACTTTCAAAGCCACTCGAGAGATCGATGACGTGCTTGTGGTGATATACCAGCTTCATTAGCTTGGCAGCGCAGTATTGCTTATAATTAGTACTAGGCGACATCGGTAGGAGGAGTGATAGGCCTCCTTATGCCGCTGATCGAGGCTTTGGGCAACATTGAATTTGATTGGTCAACCGCTCCATAAACAAAACATCAATAGAGTCTAACGCTATTTCGCAGCCAGTACTCCTACTACTCAGTAAGTTCCTTTAGGATAATCGCTGTATCCACCACGAGGAGGATCGCTCTTAGAGTGGTACAACTGGGTCACATCGGGCATGAACACAAGCTCGGCCCCTTTCTCGATGCGGGTCTGCAAATCCGGGTTGCCAATCCAGAGCCAGCCAAATACAGCACCATCCATTTTTCCTGAGCTGAGGAGCTCGTTAGCTTCAGGAGGAGTGAGGCCTCCGTTGAGGAAGAGCTTGGTCGTCGTTCTAGCTTCAGCGTGCTTGAAGATTGGCCCGTAAGACTCGAGCACGTCGTGGGGGGTGCCACGTTTCTTGCCTGTAGATGAAATGGTAAGAGGCGGATTTTGGGCACGAGGGGTGGGCCGCAGTGGGGTTGGC
This sequence comes from Tulasnella sp. 424, assembly GCA_019633425.1. Taxonomy (NCBI): domain Eukaryota; kingdom Fungi; phylum Basidiomycota; class Agaricomycetes; order Cantharellales; family Tulasnellaceae; genus Tulasnella; species Tulasnella sp. 424. The sequence goes on along the minus strand of WSUB01000014.1, from coordinate 400,744 downwards.
ACTTACCGTCAATCTCGGGATCTGTGTTCTCCCTGTAACGACCAATGGTGATATACGCAACTTTCAAAGCAACGAGCTCCTTGATGTAGTAATTGTAAGTGGAAAGTGTATCTTCAAGCGTCATCTGAAAACAACAGCGTCAGCATACTAGATCGCCCTATCAAGGCAACGAATCTGGATCCGCACCCCCATGTCATTATAGCCACCAGAGGGACTAATCTTCACGCCAACACGTTCGGGTCCCCAGATGTCGACCAGGGCTTTCGCAACTTCCAGACCAAAGCGAGCCCGATTCTCAACGCTCCCTCCCCACTCGTCTGTTCGATGGTTGGAAGTATTGTCGAGGAACTGGTTAATAAGGTATCCATTTGCTGAGTGGACTGTAAATTTCCCGGTTAGTATAGGGAGCGTAAAAGGTGATAGCTATTCCTCGTCCACATACTCTCGATTCCGTCGAATCCGGCTTCCTTGGCGTTTGCACCAGCCACTTTGAATTCTTCAATGACGGTTCTAGGATCCTCAAGAGGGGTGGGCTGGGGATAAAAAAATGTCAGGAGATAGTTATACCAAAGCATTTTTGTATGACATACAACCGAGTGCCCGTCCTTCGCAGGCAAGCCGTATCTGGCGTAATGTCCCTCGCCTCCGCGAGCTACGAGAGCGGAAGGGCCTGGAACAGGCTGTCGACGGCAGCTATTCAGCGACCAACTCTTCTAACGTTTCGGTTGGATACCTACCTTTCCCGATTTCTTTTGCTCTGGCATGTCGTTGTGGGCGATTCGACCGACTTTAGGACAAAGGAGATCGTGTCAGCATATCCGAGCGATGTCCAGCAAGTCGCAGGGAAGCGTACGGTGCCAAAGCTGAGCGAAGATCTTTCCTCCCGCCGCGTGAACCGAGTCGTTGACCTGAATAGATGGGCGATGATCAATCGAGACGTCACAGCACTCCATTTATGCAAGGACCCACTTTCTTCCATGCTTCGGTTTGCTCTTTGCTCCACAAACCAGGAGCGTTCGGCCAGTTGCTCCTGCAAAAGGGGCGAGGTCAGCGGCTGAGAGTATCAAAGCTAGATAATAGGGCAGGCTCACCCTTGAGGGCTAATCAAGACGCCTTCGGTCACGATGAGGCCAGCTCCTCCTTCAGCCCTTTGAGTGTAGTACTCGACGTTGGCGTCGTTGGGCACGTTGACAGGAAGAGATCGATTTCGAGTCATGGCCGACATGATATTGCGGGTGCGAAGATCGACATCGCCAACCTTGAGGGGAGACGACAAACTGATCTGTCCTGTAGTAGAGAGAACTTGCTGCTCGACGGTAGCCATTGAGTGAATTGGTTTGGTTGTTCTGATCGTTGAGAGGAGGTAGAGATGATTGGGTGTTTTTGATGAACTTGGATATCGATTGATCCAGCCACTTTTTATAGAGCGATGGTGCTGGAGCCCTCGGGAGCGCAGCGCTGGCCAAGAGTAAGTCTTACGCATCATCTCAGCTAACCTAACGACACGTACTCCCCAAAAGTACCTGGGTATCCAATGTTACGAGGCTCGGGGCCGTCTGGACGCCGAGAAGTCGGACGCTAGACGACTCTTTCAGATTTCCTAAAATGGACAGATATCAGTCAGCTATCTGCCGCGTGTGCGAATTCGCCATCGGGCCCCGGCTTACGTGCTGCAAGAAACGATTGTGATTGGCTGGAGCGTTTGGGTTCTTGATGACACAGACAAAATTTAGTTCCGACATGGATGACAGATGTCAAATCGTGACTATTACTCAGTGAGTGTGACTTTTGTTACGTTACGTTTGCCAAAGAGGTACACATTGTCACATCGCCCTCCAAGCCCCACTTTCCACCATGGGCACCCCAAAATTCCCATCTGAACTGAATAGCTGCACCTCTGTGCAATTTTCGCTCGTTTCACCTCAATGCTCTCCACTGTTAGCTACATATCTACGACTAGCTCTCGATTTCCTCCGCCGAGGGAAGTAATGAAGGCGACTTCCGCTTCAAGACCTCCGCTCGACAAGACGACATTTGAAAGGTCATTTCATGCGGTAGTATTGATGGCATTTGTATGGGTAGATCTCAGGTCACTGCAATGTGACTGCATCGGATGTTCATCCCTCGCCGCCAGCGCCCTTATAACGTTCGGTCGCAGCTTAGGGCTATTTTAACCGACTTACAGGGGCCATCTGTTCTGGTTCATGCTCGGTTTTCCGTGAAAGGTACTTAATCGGCATCATGATCAGTTGGAAAACCTTCCATCCTGGCCCTCAGGTCTGGGCGAGTGACGGCGGCGATTTTGTTGGTTAACGTTGATCAGGAGCTATCACTCGCTAAGAATGAGGACAATGCCCAAACGGGAGGAGGGAAATGTAAACAATGCAACCTGCGAGCAGACTGGAAGCAATTATCCACACGATACAGCTCATTAGGGACTGTGGTTGCTGTTCAACTCGTGGAGCCATCCAGCCCCTGGAAATCGACTTTTTGTTACGTAGACGACGGTCTCTCAAGGAACCAGGGTATAACCAAAGAGTGACAAGAGATAGTTTGGAATTATTTTTTACTATACTGAGTGATATCAATCCATACTTAGGATGCGTACGCGGTCTGGCCGCATCGTTGTATATAGAACGATGCGTTTCCAGGGCTCGCCACGAGGAGGCCCGCATACGGCTTTGAGCCCCAAAAAGATAAGCAAAAGCCTATCGTGGCCATCGTCACTCAACCCCAGGCAACGCCAAGCTGTAGGGACATCCCCGGCAGAGAAGAAATACTTTAGAGGGAGGCCATTCAGGAGACCAACCACGCAGCCCGCAAGGCCGGCGGCCAGCCTAGAGCAGAGCTAAGTTCTATCCTAAGTCTGGCCCGGTAACCGCTACGAAGAAACCGAAGTCAGTTCGGTCGACTGGGCATCAAAATGATCCAAAGCTCACCAACAAATCCGGGGCAGGCCGCGGTTCAAACGAGAGTTCTAAAAGGCGGTTCCTGAAGTGAAGCTGATACGCAGTAGAGAGAGGGATTGCATACCTGATCTGTGGGGAGGGAAATGATGGACGAGAGCACGAACGAAAGGAGAGATGAACGCGCTTTTATATGGCGGGTAGGTGGTGGAGGGACACAAACAACAAAGCCACAAGGAAAAGAGAACCGTCAGACGTCAGTCCATTGATTACAGTAGCTTTCTTGCGATTTGTATTTAGCTTGTTTTGATAACAGAGCTCGGAAGCAGAGGGGAGCAGTGGGTAAGAGGGACACGAGTCGAGTTGAGAATAAAATTAATTCTTTCAACTGAGCACCACGCATAGCCCAAATTATGAATACGTGTTCATGTCCTTCGGCAGTCATGTAAATTTATTTATTACCTGACCGTGGTGGCGTCTGTGTTGGCGAAATGCATTCAAATGGCATTTCCGACCAGACCAGCTCGCTCCATGGGTTGACTAAATTCAAAGAAGAGTCATCGGTCACCTTTCCCCCGCGGCGCCGAGACCTGAAAAACACTCACGTACTTCGTGGTGCTAACGGCACATCCGTTGATTTAGGCGTATCTCAGTGGTTCGGAATGACGAAACGGGGAACTATTGGGTCAGGGGGAGCGGACGAGGAACATGCCTTGTTTCTGGACCGAACCACTTCTCGAAGGCTACCGGGATGTACTGTGCGGCCAGTCGATAATGCTGGAATGGAGGTTGATAGGTTGGATGATATACTTGCGGAAGAGATTCGAGGTTTTGCGCTTTGGCCATTGGCCATTGGTTCGACTTGAAACCCCGGCTTGCGATTCTTTGTTACTTGTAGCCCCACAACATCCATATTCGAGCCAGAATAACGACCTGACTCCATCCTACGACGTTAATCTTCACCGGAAATTCAATCCAACACCTTGGCGTCATAAGGAATGCGTAAATTTCAATCCTGATACTTTGCGGGCAATCCAATGCTTTCAAGGGTCCTTCGGCGGAGGTCCAAAAGCAGGGCCAGAACAGACACCGAACGTTGCCTTGGCCGCTGTATGATACCGCGCAGGAGATATATATGGTAGCGGATTAGTAGGTTGCGGAGCGGTTAACGAAGGCCGGGAAAAGGCCATGGTCCTCTGAGCGGCTGTTTCTTAAGCGCACGGATACCTCCCAATGCCACCATTGAATTACACGCGGACGAATGTCAGAGGTTCCATCTATAATCATATTGAATCAAAACCCGTGCCCGTTATCTAATGATGAATCGGCGAGGAAGGGGAAGAACTCGGAGATGTTGGGCTAGCGCGTATGATTTGGATTTGCGCCGTGAACACCCAGGCCAAGCGCTACCAGCCTTAGGATTTAATATCCCGTGAAAAATGCTACCATAAGACAGAATAGGGTCATTCCAGGCAGATTTACTACATACAAGGCTCAGGTTTCTACTATCAGGCGCACGTCGACCGAGGATTCCCATTATCCTTCAATCAGTCCTACTCCCCTTCATCATCACTACCCGCCTGTTATCGTAACTTGGGGTGTCGATTGCGACAGTACCATAATCTCCTCCGGAACGGGCGAACGGGTGATAATCTCCATTTGCAAGTCAGGCCTGGGCATACCATTGCCACCTGCACTGAGGATCCTCTGACGTGCGACCTGTATGATTCCTTCGGCAAGTGTTATGTCGTATTCAATGCACAGTCGCCGAAGACGAGGAAACGCTAGGCCACCACCGTCGCATCGATCCTCCTCTTGAAGTGGCAACAAATTTGAATGTAGACATTCTAGCGGGGCGGAAGTGATGGACTCGGTATCGGTAGGCGTGGGGGGTGAAGTGTCCATTAGGTATAGCATGTGCGTGGTTGGAAAGAGCTGAGCACATAATGGGAGGACACGCGCAATGCAGAGCGGCCCTGCGACATGCCGCACTCGTAGCTCCCAAGCTACATTAGGACCGATGCTACCCCGGCATTCCCGAGCAAAAGCTTTGATACAATCTAATGTCCCTGAGTCCGAGGAACCCTTTACGTGGAAGCGTAGCTGCAAGTGGACAGGCTCAACTGTCCCCTGGTGAGCTAGTTCGCATTCCACATGCAGTAGGCCCCGCATACTGATTTTGATTCCTCCGCTTTCCCGAATCTGGCCCCAGTCATTCGACTGTATTGCATGTCCGACCGCTGCAAACCCCACTTCTAGCGGATCATCCTCTGCTCTGATGGTTACCGATCGACAGTTTGGAATATGCAAGGTTTGGAGGATCAGGCGAAGAACTTCGTTCTTCATACCCTGAAGGAAGAGCTTTGTCAAACGTGGCAACGAGACCGGAACGAGGGACTTTGGAAGAGATGGAGGGGTTCCGAACATATCCAATCGGAAAGCAACCAGCTCGGTGCAGCTACGCAGAACTTCGAACATCTGGGATGCGTCGTGCGAGGACCGAAATATATATGTGATGAGACGCAAGCACTTGAGTGATGCGGACGGAAAATGGGATGGGGTCCAGGGGATGGGCGTAGCATGTAGCTCAAGCTGCTCCAGGCTGGGAAGCTTTGCCGCTAAAGCTACCAGTTACTGGATTATGGCACCATTTCAGAGTCAGGGCAGTCAGTCTTGGGACTGGAGTTGAGTAAAACATTCCATGGATTCTGCGTTCTTGGAGCCGCGGAGTTCTACGCGAGCCCAGCGACTCGCGTGAGGAAGAATAAGTTTCCAAAACTCCCACTCTCCTACGGTGTTCGAAATGGTCTCTTCTACGGTGTTCGAAACGGTTAAGTCATGGGATTGGGAGAAGTGAAGGGCTTCTTGGATCCTGTCCCAGTTCATTTGATTTGAAACGAATGTCCAAAGTGACGGAGTGCCCTCGATTACTTCATTCCATTGTTTGCAGACCAGGCGAGCATTTTGTAACTGGACCTAATAGAAAGGGTCGTACTGGCGAAATGTATTCTTGATTATCTGCACGAACAGCTCCTTGGGAAGAGACGAAAAGGGCATTCTAGGAGGAGCTGAATATATGCAGGTGCGTGTTTAAAAGATCAGGAACTATGGCAGAAACGAGATACAAGCGAGTCCTTACCCGAGGTGGGAAACTTCAAGAGGAATGGGGCTTACCGTGGCCACGCTTGATGTTCTCAATTTCCCGGCTTCTGGGTAATCAGACGAGATATCAGACTGACGACAGCTCTGACAAAGCCTGGGACTGGCCGCAACTGGTACTTACGGTCCCTGCTCTTCGGAGGAGTGGTGGTTGGACTAGGGTAACAGGAGCAATTTCAAGACGGAGTTACGAAACAAATGCCGAACGTTCGATCTCCTTCCGCGACATTTTCCACCTGTTTTCTTTCTCCCAACTGTGGACCTTGGACATACAGATGCGGAGATGTAATCTCCACTCTTGATTGTAAAAAACCGACATTCTCTTTCCTCCACCTCTTCCGGTAGATACTGGAAGGGGGGTATCTGGGGTACTGTCCCCCCGCGCACTTGATGTCTCACGGCAGTCTGCATCCCTGATTATGTGGATATCTATCGCGCACGGATCGGCCACAAAACCCTTGCTGCTGCCAGTGACTGACACACCCCCCACATAGCACCATAATATTTAATCCAGGAGCTGTAGTACTTCATGAAGCAGTCTAGATGTAGCAGGGGAACTATGGCGGCATTTTTCACGGAATGTTGAATTCTAAGGCTGGCAGCACTTGACCTGCGGCCAGTCCAATTCCTACGCGCCAGCCCAACATCTCAGGGTTTGCGATGGACTGACTATCTTCACCTTCCTCACTGACTCCTCGTTAGATAAGGGGGACTGGCCTCGATTCAATTTCACCACAGGTCGAACCTCTGAAATTCATTCATTGGTGCAATTGGGAGGTATCAGTGCGCTTAAGAAACGGCCGCTCAGTGAGGTCATGACCTTCTCCCGGTCTTCCCTAGCCGCTCCGCAACCCATTTGAAACCTCTGCCATATGGCTCCTCTGCGCGGTATCGTACAGCGGACGAGGCGCCGTTCGGTGTCCACTCCGGCCCAGCTTTCGGACCTCGGCACAAGGACCCCGTGTTGGCCGTATTTGCGTGTTGGCTATGATACCGTGGCGTTAGATAGAAATTTCCGTGAAAAATAACGTCATACGTGGTGGTTAAACTCAAGAGGGAATCTGAGGGATCTATATTCCGTCCCTAAACCCAGACAGGACACACCCACACTCGCCCGACCTCCCCACAACCATTCACCAGCCCACCCCAAAGTCAAAAAAGTCAATGTAATAAGGGTGTTATATCCCCTCGATGTGAAGACTGCTATTGTAGTGTTAGCAGCGAATGAGAGCGTTACTATTACTCAATGTTCTCGATGTTACGTCACATCCAGGCGCGTTCTGTCACACACACCCTTCGACCATTTCGATCTCAACTACTACATAACGCGCGACTCTCGTCAAAACCAACCATGGATAGCCACCGATCCTCCCGCAAAATCGATTTCGGCCCTCAAGTCGCTACTCACTTACGCTACCCACATCGACTGAACTTGTGCGTACGTGTCCCTTTTGCAGAAGGAAGAGCCTTGTTGCCACATCACTAACCCAACTCGGTTAACGCAGATATGAACGACCACCATTAGACGAGATAACTCTCGAGCAATTCGAGACGTGGGCTATTGATAGGCTAAGAGGTACGTGTGTCTATGCCGGGAAAACCAAGACTGCATGACCTACTAATGTGTCCGATGGCCTTCAGTCCTCGCTGAAATCGAAGCCTCGCTCGCACGAAACCGGACGTCCGAAGAGCTCAAGACGGTCATAAAATCGCAATGCGCCAAATACCTCCCTCTCAGCGCCAACTCGGCTCACGCACGGGAGCTCGATGCGGAGAGACAAAAAGATCACATCAGCCATTTCATCCTGAGATTGGCGTTCTGCAAGACGTGCGTAGGCGTCCCATCGCGATTTGTCTTTCATGCGAGAGTGTTTATCCCCAGAGCTGACTTCTCTACGCCGCACGACCGCTTCGTTTACTATTCTAGAGATGATCTGAGAAGACGGTTTACCAGAGTCGAGTCGCTGCTGTTCCGAGCGCGATTCGAGGAGGAGGATAGCGCGGAACGGCAGAAGTTCTTGGAAGCCCATGGATCTCAACAAGGTGAACCTGTGGACGACTCTGAGAAGGCGCAGTTACGGTCGAAGCTTGCTGCTGCTTCGAATATGAGCGAAACGCAAGTGGATAAAGAGCCGTATGTCAAGGTGGGTCGTCATCCTTTTCTTGCTGCCTCTCTCAAGGCTTTGGCTGACATTCAACCACCCACGCTTTTCAGGTACCTTGGACGAAAGTCCTCTCTCTCGTCGACAAGCGTCGCGTCTATCTCCACCGGGGGATCGCTTACGTACCGCAACGAGAACTCTCTTCCGTCATCTTCCAAGATTTCTCCTCCCGCCTCGAAAGGGCGCTCGAACAGACCCACAAACAGACAAGTGATCTGGACGAAGACGATCGATTGAATCCTATTCTGGATCACTTGGGTAAAGGATTCGTCGCGGGAGTGAACACCGAGTACAGCTTTGGCGAGGAGATTGCGCCTGGGGATGCTGTTACGGCGAGCATGGTTGATGCGCTGGCTAAAGATCATTGGCCCCTGTGCGCGAAGAACTTGCATGCGAGTTTGAAGAGGGAGAAGCATTTGAAGTATAATGGGAGGTTGCAGTATGGACTTTTCCTCAAGGTAGTTGATCTGGTATTCGCGTCTTGCCATTTGGACGCTGACGACCATGGATCAATTAGGGGGTGGGTATGTCTTTGGAGGAAGCCATGATATTCTGGAGAAAGAGCTTCTCGAGTATGAGCGATGACAAGTTTAGGAAGGAGTACTCGTACAACATCAAGCATACGTATGGTCAAGTGGGAAGCCGGATCAACTACACTCCAAAGAGGTGCGCTGCCAGTCTGACTCCCTCGTGGTTTTCGGGTCACTCACGACGTACCGGCTCTTGCTGCAGTTGCGTTGCGATTATTACTGGTGACAATCCCGGTTCAGGGCATAATCACGGCTGCCCGTTCAAACACTTTTCCCCAGACAACCTCACTCTGGCGTTATCTACTCATTATGATATCAATAACCGCGCCGACGTACTCGAAATCTTGAACGCGGTAAAGGCAGACAGGTACCACGTCGCGTGCACAAGAGTATACGAGATCACGCATGCGGCGCAGGGGGTAAAGCGGGGGGATGGTGTTGGTGAAGGAGAGAGCGTGACGCATCCTAATAGCTATGCGATGAAGAGCCGAGAGTTGGCGAAGAAGGGAGGGGTGAAGAAAGAAGAGGAGATGGAAGTGGATTCGTGACCTTGACGCGTTCGTTGTAATGTTGTTTGTTTTTCGTGTATCGGTAGTATGTGCCGTGTAATCTACAAGTGAGGCGCGTCGCGACGCGTTACTTTGGCCCATTTTGAGAAAGGCCTGTGGATTGAGTGCGGCGGATCTCCGATGGGGGATTGTTCTCCGGGGCCGACCTTCGTGAAAGCCATCGATGCTACCATCGATATACGAGGTCACGTCAGAGGGCAAGTACCTGGTGCACATGCAAACTACCGGAACGGGAAATCATTCGCAAAGGAAGTTTCCGTGTATGGGTGAACCTGAAAGTATAAGTCTATGTGGATAGGGCAGGTACTACTCGCAGGCCTACTCCCTTTGGTGTATGTACTTCCGGAGGCGCCCTCAGCCATCGTTACCACTGCCCTCACCAGGGAGTTAGAGAGGGAGGTGGGCAGCAATTGGTATTTCGCCGCATAGTCACGCCCTTTCTCTGCCATATGGGGTTCTCCGAACTCCGGGTACATCGCAACGCCTTTCTTTCGTACAGACCCATTGAGTGAGTCGCTGCTCTTCTTTTCCAGCTTGGCTTCGGTTAGTAGTGAACCTGAACCCCGACGCCTCTCCCAGCCACAAGATAGTGTGAACGTTGCAGGGTGAAACGGTAGGGACGGATGGGATACTACCGGACACTGATGTATGGCCTTGGGCGCTACTACACTATACCATACTTACACCCCGATAAATGATGATGATACAAATACATCGCCATCAGCGGGAAAGCGAGCGGCCGGCCGGTTTAGGATCAAAAAAGAGCGGGATGTCATGTCTGCGGAAGTCTGCTGTGCAGGTATTCGGAGGAATCACAGCGAGAAAATGATGCCGAGAGCGAAGGAGTGGAGCAATTGTACAGTGAAATATTTCCGACGAGATTGAGAGGAATGTGAAGCCCTGGCCTACCGAGATGGCAGTCAAGGGTCCGCTAGTTACGCCTCTCACACACCCACACCTGAATTCAAAGCCTTTTTTTATATACCTCTCGTCTCTCACCCACCGAGCTAGTCGTGTCCGCTGTCTCCTCCTCAGTCGTCGGCTCTTGGTCTCTTATCCTTCTTCAGTTTCTTACTCTTTAGGTCAGTGACTGCGTGTAACCCGCGAGTCCCGGCGTCATGTCGGGTGTCGCGAGGCTCTGGTTCGGACGTAATTGACACCCATGCCCCTTCTAATACAGACCGCACGTCTCCCTCAATCCTCTTCCGCCTCTCATCTCTCTACCACACTACCTACTTTCTCCTCTTAATAATCACCCACAACTTCTTCTCTCACCATATCTTCACCAACGCAAGTCATGATCTCTCGTGTCGAATACCGCAAAAAGCTGCAATCGAGCATGTCAGTCAAGACCAAGATCACCTACCCATCATATCGTGGCAAGGAGAACATCCCGCCTATGAGAATCGTCGATGGACTATCATCATCACCAACTGGACTTTCGAGCCCCGCTCGCGCAAGACGGACTGCGGCCGTCGTCGGCTTGAGGAGGACAAGCACTGGTTTGGGTCCTGGTACGTCGTCGCACGTGCACACAGCGATGTCTATGAGGGAAAGCTGACACCGAGTTCTCCCCTTGCAGCAGCTGGAATGACGCTCTACGACATGCCATTACCATGATCCCTCCCCTTCAAATAAGGAGTCGTCTCTGCAAGGATCGAGAACTACTCTAAATCTCGCACTGCTCTCTCGGGCGGCGCCGACCGCCTGAGAGACCCGCCTTGTTCTCTTCGGTGCACCCTCGCCACGACCCTGACCACGACCAACTCTCTCGCTCGGCTTTTCTCCACCTGCCTCTTGGTCTACCTTCAACGTTTTACAAACGCCGGCTTCTTCCGATCGACTATTTTTTCCTTCAAATATCCCTCAAGCACTCACTTCAAGAAATCCAAACCTCGTCCACCAACACAGCGCCTGCGCACGCTACTTCTTCACGTTGTTCCCATATTTCCCTCTCGACCCGCCTCCTTTTTACCTTAACGTCCCCTCGCCTTTCGTCCTTTTATGTATTAATACGAATTTCGTCCTCCCTGCGTCACCTCATTACTTATCTCGTCGACCATCCCAACACACGCCTCTTAGATCTTGGCACCCTTTTCCTGTTTCCATCCTTGCCTTCAGCCTTCTTTATCGACGAGAAGATCTTCGCTTGCCTTTTTACTTTCTATTGGAAACATCATGATGCAACGACCTTGACGGCTGGATCTCAATTCATGGATGGGCTCTATTTTGACTTTATTTTTTCTTCTTTTTCTATTTTTCGGTGTACATAACGACCTCGTTACTCCCTTCGAAACGTTTTCCTCTTGGATGTTTCTCTTTTTTTTAACTTAGTTGATAGTCGTGATTAACTTGACGAAAAAAGTTGCTCGTCTTTCACGCGTGTTATTTACGTGGATGCCCGACGTCATATTGATGTCACATGATCATCACGATTGGCGGGTCACAGCCCCGTTCCGTTTCACGCGAGAAAGTCCCTTCAGCCTAGCTGGGAGGCTCATCGCTGTGGCTGAATCGTACGAGCGCGAAGTAAAAGCCCAGTTGTCCCATCTTGTTGATCCTTCGCTTCTGAATTCGGGGAAGAGTCTGCGCACACCTCTCCCCGCAGCCGCTGGTGCTTCGTGCCCGGCCGTCAAATAGTTCACGCCCCCGCCTGGCTACAGTGTCACATCCCATCAAGACCTAAGCCTCACTCTTGAAACAATTCCGTACATGGGGATCCTTTTGCCATTTTGACAGCCCTTATAGGTGAAGGAATCAGAGGGTCTTTGGTCGTCACGGGCAGTCGGGTATCCTGAAAGGTCGCCGTGCGGGACGGCGACTTGATGGACAATCACGCTCCTTTTCCACGGGCTGCCCACTTCAACCCGGCTTCGGGATCAAACCATCCCCGGAAGTCCCTCAAGGGCGAGACTGAGAACACTGATAACTACCACCACCCCTTCCAGTCCCCCTCTCGAACGCGTGGAACAGAAAAATGAAAGGATACCTGATCACGGAGTACATCAAGCCCTCGAGTTTAGAGTTGCAAGATATTCCTGAACCTGTTAGGAAAGGACCTAATGATGTTATTGTGGAGGTTTATTCTGGGTACGGGCCTTTTCGATCCTTCGCCACACATCGCCTCACCTGCCCAGAGGGAGCTAACTGCAGTCGTTTCGTTTTGACCCCACACTCAGAGGCTTGAACTACTTCGACATGCTCCAAGTTCAAGGCAAATATCAAAATCAACCACCATTCCCTTGGGTGCCCGGAACCGAATTCGCAGGCGTCATTTCTTCCTCCTCCACACCTTTACCGGACAAATGTCCCTTTAAAGTCGGGGACAGAGTGTTTGGAGCCTCTCAAGGCGCGTACGCCGAGAGAATGGTGTGCGATTGGAAGGCGTTGCAAAAGGTTCCGGATGGGATGAGCTTCGATGAGGTGAGAAGTCGCTTTATATTTTCTTTCTTCTTTCTTCCCTTTGGGCTTGGGCCTTGAGGAGGTGTTCGAGGGTCGGACGAGGAAATGCTAATCGAAATGTGGACGTTTGGGCGCTGTATTTTTCAGGCAGCGAGTTTGACGATTACGTGGCCGACATCATACGAAGCGCTCGTCGGTCGAGCTCAAACTCAACCGGGAGAATGGGTTCTCATTCACGCCGCGGCCGGCGGCGTTGGTCTTATAGCCGTCCAGATTGCAAAGGGTGAGAGATTGCCCCCGACGGTTCCAGTTGGGGAAAGTTTTGAGCTCATTGTTACGATTCAATCGTTCTTTTTGCTTTAGCACTTGGCGCAAAAGTCATTGCAACCGCAGGCTCTCAGGACAAGTTGGACGTGTGTAAGAAGTACGGAGCCGATGAATTGGTCAACTATCGTTCGGATGATTGGCAGAAAAAGGTTATGCAGATAACTGGTGGGAAAGGAGTTGGTAAGTTGCTCTTTGCGCGCCCCTTGCTCCTGTTTGGCTACGAGGGGAACTAAACATATCGTTGCTCCTTGCAGACGTTGTATTCGACCCCGTCGGCCTCGTTCAAAAATCTCTCAAGGTCATTGGATGGAAAGGACGAATTGTAGTGGTCGGGTTCGCAGCCGGGACCATCGAAAAGATTCCGATGAACCTTGTCCTTCTGAAGAACATCTCACTCGTCGGGTTGCACTGGGGTGCTTACTTGAGTACGTGCGAATGCTGCTGTCAAAAATACATCCCCTAGACTAATCAACCGACTCTTGAAATCACTCTAGAACACGAGCCGAAACGTGTGCCTATCGTATGGAAGGAGCTCATAGAGCTCTATCAAAAGGGCTCGCTGAAGCCCGTGTTGTATTCTAAAGTCTTCCCGTGAGTTTTGGTTGGCTACAGTGCGAGAAAACCGCGGGTACTCATCATGGGTCTTTGATTCAGGCTTCGCTTCCTTGCTGCTGGTTTGGCGGCTATCGAAGACAGGTCCAGCTACGGCAAGGTAATCTTAAAAGTTAAGGAAGACACGAAGGCAAGACTGTAGTCCATCCTGTCTGAGCTGTTGCATCCCTGGCGTGCCGTGTATTAGATATCTGTGCTACGGGCAGGTTCATAAAAGACATCTTTGACCTGTTTCTTGCGTGCATATTTCCTCATCGTGGTAGAAACTCGACGCTCTCATATATTGTCATAGATCACGAACGTTTCCTGTCCACATTGCAACACAGAACGCGACCTTCTTTTCATGAGTTATCCGGTAAATAAGCCGAATACAATAAGTCGTGAACTTATATATCTATCTCATACAGGCGCATATCTGTAATCTACAAGTCGCGTCATCATACGAGGCGTCGGAGGCTTTTTCGTTCCTCCACAACTTATGTCAACAACGCGCGTGCCTGAACATTCGAGTTCCGACCACGACCACAGACCTCGCAAACTTTGAAGCAGAAATGGCACCAAAACGCAAGGACGACGATGTAGAAGATGACAGTGGCTCTCAATTTAGTGAAGTAGAAGCGAAGGAGACCGCTCCTCCGCCCAGCAAGAAAGCCAAAACGGTTGGGAACCTCTTTGGCCGTTCCGATCCATAATGAGCTCATTCATAGCCCCCTCCCCACACACCGACAGACCAAGGCCGATAAAGGCAAGCAGAAGGCACCAGCAGCCGTTAGCCACGATATTCAAACGAACGATAATGGAGAGAAGTTCGTGCAGCTCAGCGGAAAGCGCCGAGCAACCGTTCGTGTCTTCAAAGGTATATATACTGGTCCCCTCATCTGGCCCCGAACCTGTCGCTTAACTAATATGGCCATGCTCTACCCTTTCCGTCGCAATATTCAGATGCTCCGATGGTTGACATTCGTGAGGTGAGCACCGAAAATATCCACTAGTGAGAACGCTTTGTCCCATGCTTTGCTTCTCCAGTGGTACGCGAAGGGAGGACAGACTTTGCCAGGCGGAAAGGGCATCAGCTTAAGCGTGGACCAGGTACGTAAAGTGTACGGGACTCGACGTTTGTTGCAACGGGACCAATGCCATGCTTTCAGTGGGAAGCTCTCAAGAACGCAATGTCAAGCATTGATGAAGCCATCGAAGCAGCCAAAAAAGCTTGATTTGTTAAAATTCTAAAGCCATTGACGCCAAATACTGCCCGTCCCGTGTACCAATATCCTTGCTCCAATCCATTCAGTTTAATCATCCTCAGGGGAAATGTCACCTGCCAAACGCCGTTAGCGCCTCGAATTGGGGCGAACCTCGAAAAGGTCGACGACTTACCGAACTCGTACATCCCACTCCTCGATCGCTTCGCCTCAGCCGCGTCTTCTTGAAGTCGCTTGAAGATTTGAGGATATGAGGAGAGGTACTTGCAACCTTTGCGGTCAATGATCGCTAATCCCTCTCGAACGAGTTGGGCGTTGATGCTATTAGTCGGTGAGCCAGCGTCCTCGGGATCGATTAGACGAAGGTGAAGGACCGGCCCTTCCCTAGCGTCGATGTTTGCAATTAACTTCCTGCCCTACGATGCGAAAGGAGTGTCAAAACCGAGTCTGCATGTCCTAATCGTCTACGGACCTCACAAATCGATCTGAACCGTTCAATGGCATCGTCGAAGTAGTCGCTTGATACATCGGATAACTTGACGAAGCTGCGACCGGTTTAGTTCATCCCTTAGCCGCTGAAAGAGCTGTCATAAGAAGCGACGTCGTACCTTAGTCGGGCGTCCTGGGCTTGGCCCGCAAGTGCACGGAACTTGTCATCAAGAGGTCGAATGTTGGTAAGGGACACCGTCTCTTGGTTTCCGTAGTCACTATCAACGGCGCTTGTCAGCAGGCCATATTGATAAGGTTTGCTTGCTGAGGTGGTCACTCACATGAACACCACATCGTATTCCGTCTTGCCTACAATCTTGCGGATTTTGGCTCGATACCAGCTGTTGTCGGCGCTGAATCGGGCTGATACCAGGTCACCTGGCTTCGGTGAGAAGCTTGGGGGGGCCTTGATAGCTGCTCGGTGGTGGAGCGAGAATTCACGCATAAGTTTTTCGAGATTGGCGATTCCTTTGGGGCAGGTGGGTATGAGACACGAGCGGAAGAGTAAATTCTGCGGCGCTTCGCACCTTCATTATTTAGGATCTGCACCGAGAAGCCGAATTGGGGCGCTGTTCGGACGTCTGAGACAATGACATCGATGTATTGTGTCTTGAGAGCTCCAGCGTCTTGCTCCACAACTTCCACCTCGGCTTCTTCGACGTAGTGTTTCCAGACCTATAGAGAAGCAACTATGAGGCCGAGTCCAAGTCCACGAATTCAGGAGGGATAAGACCCACTCCACGTTTAGCTGCTTTCGCCGATTCCTAGAAGAATTGGTGAGTACAAAGAACGGAGCACAGCTTGAAAAATAAACCATACCTCTGCATCAAACAGTTGCCTCGACCACGGCAAATTCTCAGCAGAATGATGGTGAACGAAAGCGAGGCCTTCCTGTGTCAAGGCGACGGCGGCATTCTCCACGGTTTTATCGGGCTTGGTTAAATAGAGTGTTCCGATGAATCCACCGGTCTTGTCGACAGCTTCAATGTGAACTTCTACGTCGCGTTGAAGATACCGACTAAGATGAACGCAACAAATTCACAATCAAATGACAATCCAAACGCGCTGTACGCAAGCCTCACCGAGTTGAAAACTGTGAACTTTCCTCTCCACAAGGTTCTGCCTTTTCGCTGGGGTTACGAGCTGTTCGAGGTGCGCGTATACCTATCACCAATTTCAGTCAGAGGTCAAGTGGGTACGTTTACGTTGTGAACTCCCACCAGAAAGGACGAAAGTGATGCTCTGATTATCACGGCTTAGCAGCAACCTGAAGCGGTATGGGTCAGGGCTCTGGAAAATTCCCCATAAGGTGAGACATTACTTGAAACGTGATCCAGCAGCGACATAGTCGACAATCGCTGGTATCTTTCCAGAACGCTTATAGCTTGGCAAGAATTGACTCGCTTTGGAGTGTGTCTTTGGATAACAAGGAACATTGCATTAGAGGTTTGATTCTGAATCGCGTATCGACATCTTCTCACCTCCGAGACGTTCACGATGCGAGGGATGGCGACATCTTTTCCGGAGTGCAACCCTTTGGTTCCCGAAGCTGCACTGCAAAAGGTCAGCCTGAATATCCTCCTGTTTCAATCAGTAACCTTACGCCTGTTCAGCAGCAATTAGCTTGTCGTAGTCTGGGGAGCGGTTTTCGTCGTCTCGTCGATGTCGGACAGCCGTGGCCAGACCCCGCTCAATGAGTTGTTCAGCCACCGATCTACGGAGAGCGACTCGTTAGAAAGCCATCCGATTTAATGATGATGCATCCTGAGTCCTACGTCTTTTGGCCTGGAAGAGTGATTGTTGCACAGTCCCGAGACTCGTATTCACCTTCAGGAGGGCGGACGAAATCGATCTTAACGGTAACCTGTGGCAGCGGGCCGTCAGAACGAACAAAGTTGATACTATTACGCTCCGCTCACCGTTTTGCCAATCAGCTTCTTCCTCAAGAACTATGAAATCAAAAGAATTAAGTGTCATAAACTCGCAGCACAGACCACGTATGAACAAACCTCCTTGGCCTCGGCCGCATATCCGGCTTGCTTGGGGTCGTTCGCACTGTGCGAAAAAGTATGAATCAATATCACGATATGTTCCGGGGACCGACGAGACTAACCGAGGTCCGCGGACTGAACTGAGTTGCAAACGACGATCCTTGCCAGCTGCGTCGTCCCATACGGACTGTCACGCAATCATTGTAAGGAAGGGCACGGAGTGAATCCCAAGAGGATGACCTACAATCTGATCTCCGCTCCATATCCGAATAACTTGGCCTTCGAATTCGGTTCGTTGGGATGGACCTGCTGGTGCGCCTGGCTTTTGAGGGCCGGTAGAGGGTTGAGCAGTCGTGCTGTGAAGTTTCAGTCGCTTTTCCTTTGCGCTCCTGGAGTCGTGGAACAGTCAGCACCTTGAAGAACTATCGCTACGAATTCCTGTACTTTTCAGCAGCTCTTAAGGCTTCAAGGCCTCCGTAGCTGGATAGCATACCGGCATGCCATTCCAGCACCTTGGCTAAACCAGCAGCAGCAAGAGGTTCAGCAATATTGCCCCCCTGCGCGTGGATACAAGTTCCGATAAAGGTGGTGGCAGCAGCAGGAGCGCCGCTGTCGGATGCCAGTGAGCCGAACGCTGCTGCCGGCGGTGGTGGAACGGAGAGCAGCGTGACCGTTACTGGTCGTTGAAGCAGACGGAGTTCAACAAACGCCTTTGCCTGTGAAAGATAGTTAGAATGTTTCTGAGGAATCAGTCTAGTGAGAAACCCGCCTCCTCTCCAAATGGCTCTCCAGCCTCGTTTTCCCGGCCACCAGCCCTGGGACACTTGATGCCGGCAAGTTGTAGGTTCACAAGTTGATGTTGATCTGGTGCGAGCAGAAGGCGAACTCGTAGGTTGTTTCCATCACGAACCGTCTCCACGATAGAGTTAATGGGTTTGCCCTTCCACTGTGTCATGAATTCTTGAGTGTTGGTGGGCATTGTATGGTAGACGGACCTATGCTTCACGCCGGAGGCCAAATCTAGATCATGGACCCTATGCATAGCATCCTCCCGCACTCACAACGATACCGGCAGCATTCCAAATTCCTCGGGAATTGGTCTTGGCATCAGCCTCGATGGCACGTCGCTGGATATCCTCGTCGGTTGCCTCCCGTTTGTTCTCCTTCAGCTTAGCCCAACCATTCTTCAGAAGTTCGATGGTGAGATCTTGGCCATTCAAGGTTACGATGCCGACATCCCGGGGCACGCCGTCGTTGGCAGGCACAGAGTACGTGGATTCGAACGTAATTTCCTTCCCAACGGTAAGCGCGCGTAGGTATTCACGCGACTCGAACGCGAATGGCTGCGAGAATGGTGCAAGATGAGCAAAGCGAACCGAGACAACAACCGATACGTCTAGCCAACCTCGTCGTCGCGCTGAGAGGACCCAAGGCGTGGTGCGGTGACTTCAGCGATGTGCGCGATTCTAGAGAGCGAGGGCACGTGAGGGTCCTTGTCCCTTGGCCAAGTTGTACCAGACGAGCATACCGTTCTTTTGGGGGTTGACCAGGTGCGGGACGACTTCTGAGGACGAGGGTATCGCCGGAGAGGCAGGCTAGCAGAATGCTGGGGATTAGATCTGGAAGCACGATCGAGCACTGGAACGAGCGGAAATCTCATACACTTGACAATCTAAAGTAGCCAAAAAGGTTCAGATTTGCGGACAGTACTCGAGGAATAGACCAACAATGAACATACGTATTTTTGAGCCATAGTGAAATGGTTTGACAGCGGTAGAAACAGTTAAGAATGAAGATATTGCAAACAAGACTAAAGAGTTTACGTGCAGATTCGGTTGACGACGGCCTTTTCCGGCCTTCCCACCCCGCAGAACCTCGCCGCATTCCTAGGCTCGAACGAGACAATAAACAGGTATCTAGACGAGATGTATATGCGCACAATAAATCTACTCGGAGGCTTAGGTCTGCACCATATCCCACCCACTCGGTTTTCCTCCGAAGCCAATTCTCAATCCGGCCCAAACAGCATCCATCACCGTCGCCGCCATCGCGAGTCCAAAAACCAGCGTTGTGGCATAATAGAAGTTGGCGTTCCCGGTGCCTTGACTGAGCCATAAACTATGGAAGAGAGGCAGAAGAAGTGCGGCGTGCATGTGGAGCAGAATGGTTACGATCGGGTGTCGTAGGTCTGACCACAGCCTGTCAGCTTTTGCACCGCTCAGAGCCAACGGAAACGTTGACTTACAGGGGAAGACTTCCGGGAATAAACTAAACATAACAATGAAAAGACCAGGATCTGCAAGAGTTGGGTATGGCTTGAAGGTTGCCACTACACCTTGAAGAATGAAAGCTGCGTATAGCGGATCATGCCTGCCGAAATAGTCAGCTATTTGCCAGGTTAGAACCAGCAAAAATCATCCCGCACTTGAATTTAGTGCAAACTGGAATTAGATAAGTGAGGGGATGCATCTGCAAAACAATGGTAATCAGGCGACGTGTTGCGTTCCCCAACACTCCGGCGTACTGAGAAGGCCACCAAAAAGAACGGGCGGAAATGATCAAACATCTCAGTGAAGAAGTACCACCAAAGACCTGGATTCGGCGTTAAATCTGGGAGAAAGAGGCTAAATCGCGAACCTTGGTTCAACGGAGATAGACTGGACGGCTCAAACGAAGACCTACAACGCTCCCCAAGTTCTCTCCAGCCACTTCCAGTCTCCACACACCATCGTCGAAACACAGGCCAAAAGGGCCGTATACCCAGAGTACTGCGCCAGCAGTTTGAGTGCAGATCTTGAAGCTGGATATTCGCTGGTCTGTCCGAGGGACGATGCTGGGCCGGTCGAATGAAGTAACAGGAGCACAACCGGCGGTAAGAGCAGGATGCCATGTAATGAAATATGGGTCAGGATAGCCAAAAGCAGTAAGGCAGCGGAAGCTCTTTCTTGAGGGCGTGACATGTGAGAATACGTCAAATGTGAATGTCAAGAAGGCCGTGTTCCTTACTTTCGGCGCCGAACATGATGGCAGCCAAGGCCACAGCATTTTCAAGCGAGGCAGTCGAACGTGCCAAGTTCGGTAATAGCAGATATGGGTTTAGCAAGTACCTGAAATCAAGCATGTCCATATCAGTGCTGAAATAATCGTTACGTTGCAAATTACGCGTACAGGAGGCCGATCAGCTGTTCCCATTTCGGATTGGCGGGAGCCCGTGACGCGGCAACTCGAGCTCGATAGATTTTTACGAGACACCAAGCTCCGAGCCCATCAAACAGCGTCCACAAAAGTGCCGAAGGTAATTCTGACGAAGGGAGGTATGTGGAGAATGCGCTGAGAAGGAGCGGGGACTAGGACACGTCATGATGGATCAGCGGCCTCCCAAACTGTCGAGCTTCACGATGTCTCACATGACGGACTAGTCCCCCATCGTACGGATTGAACCCTGTCCGGAACAAGTAGATCCCTTCTTTTACTGGGGGTGGTGGTTAGTGAACGGGATTCTCAAAACGAAATAACGGGAGAACTCACATCGGGAAAACGACGTCAAGGGTGACGCTAGCTGGTGATCATCCCTAAGGATTGAGGGTAGAGGGGTCAAGAACAAGCCGAGCCGGAGGAGTAGCAGCGGGGTGATGGAGGTCATGGGAGTGGTCCAGCAGACGAACGAACTTCTCGCGGGCTGGTTAGGCACAAGCACAAACAAAGCGCCTCCGCTCACCAACCATGAAAATGAAATTCTTTTAGCTTACATACTTGTTGTTATAAAATTCCCCCCTTCCCTTCGCACGCGCTGTAATGTCTCAGAGAAGACGGTCCCGCATTGACGACCTCGAGCTCAAGGCAGTTCCAGTCTATCGGTAAAAATCGAGACTCTGAGTCTCGAGACCTCGCTCCCCATCCCACCGTTCGCTTGTCCATCCTCCAGAAAGTACCCAGCACATTTAATGAGTTGTCTCTAACTACTAATATTCTGGTAACCATGGAATTCGCCTGCCACTAAAGCGCTCTCTTATAGCCTTGAGAAGCTCTTAGCCTTCGCTTTGCCGAGATCACAGTCCCCGTTCCCCAGATCCTCTCGTTCATATGTCGCTACTGATACCGCAGAATTATTATTACATCTCCAAATTTGATTTATTTAACTCTCTTAACTAGCTACAGCGAGACCTTCGCTTCAACCCCCCAAATAACCATCTCAAGTGAGATACACACGTTATAAAATCTCAAGCAGCTTCATTCATACTAGTATTGGCTACTGGATGCACTTTAACATTCTATATACATACAAAGCAAGGTTTCCTTCCCTTCTGGCTCATTGAGCTTTTTTTACTTTTTGGCTCTCGGGACACCGTCAGTAACTTCGTAATCAAATTTGAGCCCTAGCCTCGTAACCGGCCTTTCACAACATGCCGCCCAAGGTACAAGATTCAAGTAAAGAAATATCATTGGTATCTACAACAGTTTACTAGAGACTTATTTTGCACCAGCCTCGGAATACACGACAGCCAGACTCAGCTATTGTGCGGCCTAGCTGTGTTGGGTTCGTACCCTACACCGCGACCTAAAGGAACCATCAGGTCGAGCGATAACACAAATATTGGCTACAAGAGAGAAGGATCTGCCTGAAGCCGACTGAACGCCTCCGAAATTGATATCCTAGCTCCTGGCTCCTTCTTCCAGCAGGCTTCGGCCACGTTCCAAACGTTCTCGTATGATACCCCGTTAAATTCTTTGGGATCCATCTCGGGCCGTTTATCTTCCTCTCGCACGGCTAACACGATGGCTATTTCGTTTTTGATATCAGGGAAAGGGAAATCGCCCGTGATGACCTAGAAGTGGGCGTCGGTCAGAAGGTTCAAGGACGATCAGAGCTGCGTTAAGTGCGCTACCTCCGCAATAGTCATAGCGAAGGCGTATACATCAGACTCAAGTGTCCTGGGGGCATTTTCCCATAATTCTGGGCTCTGCCATCTGACGGTTCCAGCACCTTTCATCATGGTGGAGGTTCTTGAATGCAGGACCTTCGTTAGGCCGAAGTCGCAGAGCTGAACATGGGTGTCATCGTTAACAAGAATGTTGCTCGCTTTGATGTCTCCGTGAACAATTTCCTTTTTATGCAGATAGTCGATCGCATCCGCCGTCTCGCATAACTGCAATGTATCACATGAGTGTTCAACCATGAAGTATCTCTCAAATGCTTGGTAAACCCCAATTACTTACCAATCTGACGCGATTGACATCTGCGTGTCCTTTGACGTACCCCAATATATTTCCGTTGTTTATGAACGGGCTGACAAAGTAAATATGGTTTCCCCGCTCGAATGTACCGAGGAACTTCAAGATACGAGGATGATCGAAACCCCGCCAATTGTCACCTTCCCTTTTAAACCTCTGCGAGGAGATGCGTCATTTGGTTACGCATTTAACACCAGTGGAGGGCAGCTTACCCGAATGGTATCTTTCTCGTCGTCGTCAGTGGTCCCCATTCTCGGTCGCTTGAGAGCAACCTTGCCGACCGTCTTGTGGACGCCTTCAAGAATGTCGCCGAAGTGGCCAATGGTACAGATCGGGTCTAAGGATTTAATGGTGACATAAAGACCAATATCGTCGGTGGGAGATGATGTTTCCGCTTGCGCCGCTTGTTCCGGCCCGGGGATGTCGGGACTCTCGTCTGGCGGTATCGGAGGCAAAGCCTTACCCTCACCTATCAATCCAGTTTCCAACCGTAGAGCCCCGTTTGATTGACCTGGTTGGTCCTGTATGTCGTCCGAATCGATCCTTGTGTCGGGTTTAGTACAATCCAAGGACGCGGAAGTGAGTGGTAATTCGACTGGTCGGCTTATCTGCGTTGACGGGGACCTATCCGCACTGAGGTAAGCCGAGTCATTCTTTTTAGAGTTCTGGGCCACTCGAAGAGCCGCGAAAGCGTGATCGGGGGGTGGATGGGCTCCATCCGAATGAGAGCGAGTATGCCTTGACGATCGTATTGGACTCGGCGGGACTGACAATGAAGGGTAAGGATGGGAAGGCCTTGGCGGGACGGCTGTCGACTGGCTAAGGCTCCCGGAAGGAGGTTCTCCGCCTGCTCCCTCGATAAAAATCGTTGGGACGTTACCGGAGCCGTCTTTGTCGTCAGAGCGTTTGACTGAATTGAACTTCACAGTCGGGTGGCGTGATTCGGACTTGCTTCGATGGTGGGAGGAAGGCGGCGGGGGGGAGAGGAGGGGAACGTTATTATAATAACCACCATCTTTCCTTTGCTTATTGGAGGATGCTCGATTTCGCGAAGAGGTACTTCCTTTCCGCTCCATGATTGATTGGTCGTCAGGTGACCAAAACGGTACCCGGAGTTCGTGCGGGTTCCGGGAGGAGGACCCTTGTCTGACGAGATCAGTCCGCTTATATGACTGCCGCGGGATGTTGAGTAGGTTTATCGTTGTTTCGGAAAAATTAATCGGCGGAACCTGAAGAAAGATTGTCTAGGAACATAGTCACGGGATACTGATCATGACTTACATTGTCCGGAGGAAGCCGAATTTGCAGAACATGGCGAAGGGCCGCCCGGAGCAGCTTAGCCGTGGGTCTGGCTTTCGGATCCCGGACAAATATGAGATCTGCAGGCTGAGGTGAGATCTGCAACTCGCGGTGTTGATAGAGCACGCTTGCCGAAGAAGGGTTCGACCCTTGGGTACAAGGCCCGGGCGCGATCACTGCGTTTGGGTAGGCTGGCTTCCAAAATGTTTCCACCGCCACCTGGTTCAAATGGATGTCGTTGGTAACACATGATGTAAAGCAGGATGCCAATACACCATATATCTATGGAAAAAATTAAACGCCATTCGACGAGTGTACGTGTCAGATCATTCCCTATCAATGGGTCCACGGCAGTCACGGCACCTGATTCGGCTGTGCATTCACCCGGGCTTCTCCCTAGCTGTGTTTCTTCACCAATCATTTCAGGCGAATGATATCTCGGATCTGTGTAGCATTCCAGGTCCTCTGCTACAAGGTGGTCGGCCAAGAGGTTCGAGGCCTTGCGGAAGCCCGCGCTCAGAAAACTAGAAAACTTGAAGACACCAGAGCTTGTTTGAATGACGCTGCTTGGACGAATATTTCTGTGGAGCAACGGAGGCTGGCAGCCGTGCAAGAAGGTCAATGCATCTACGAGGTCAATCGCGATTCGAATGACGTCTCCTTCTGCGATCATCGTACCATCCCTGCGATGCTCCGCAAGCATTCGTGAGAGGTTCCCTATCTCCAGGTCCGAGAAGAGATAGAATATATCCCAACGATGACCATTCTCGTCAGGCTGCTCCAAGATCGTATAGTCAAGTAGATGGAAGGTGGTGGGGTGCCGGCCTTCCGCTAGCTCCGACTTTGGAGGGGGGAGGAGGACAAAAGAAGATAATAAATTGTGAGAACCCTCCGTCCGGATTCCTAGAACGGGAATAGCTAGAGCGTACCAAAACCTGTATTTCGTCCTCACAAGCCTTTTTCTGCACGGCAGTGGCCAAAGGAATCTTTTTAAGCGTGCAGATCTTGGGTTCATCGTCTTTCCCAAAGCGTTTCGACGCTTTAGCTTTGTAAGTTTCGGCAAAATAGTCCTTTAATTTAATTCCTAGAGCGCTCGACTAGGTCAGAAGAGGAAGGTCCCCCGATCTCCAATATTCGTGACACTCACCATCAAGGGGTTTGCCAGGATGGACAAGGTAATCTCCCACTATGAAAGGATCTTGCTGGGGACTGATCGTGGGCGAGGGAATTGGTATCCCCGGCGTGGTTGGGGTGTTGGGTTGTGTCCGCAGCTGGGTAGACAGAGACAGAGTTGATGTCGGGGACGGCTTCCCGACTCCCCGACTCTCCGGGGGAGTTGCATCTAGAGCACTCCAAAGGAAAGAAAGTTTGAATGGCATGCCTGGGAGATCCTTCAGGGTAGTGGATGAGGTGTTATGGACAGCCAGTAGTGGAGCGTCCGTTCGTCTTGAGGCTTCGCATTTGATGCCTAGTCTTTATATATACCCTCGAACGTTTGCTTACACCTGCAGGATCTGATACAGTAGTGACTCTTTCGGCTCCTGGCGACGGATGGAAGGAGGCCTATTATAGATAGAACAATCGATGTTTCCATCCTTTGTGGCGTTCTATTCCCTGACGCAATAACCGGCATATGTACAGCCTGTTTCTGAACAACTGGAATCCCGCACGCCCATGAGCCCCACCCCGCTGTGACTATTTGTCACGTTGAAATCACGATCCCCTGTTAACCTCTCCCTCGCTCCAATGACGTTTCCCTCCGTCGTGCTATTTCAATATACATAATTCAGTCATTAGATACTCTATTACCAAGAAACAAGTGCTTTTTTTGCTCGCGTTGATGCGATTTTAGTAAGTTCGTGTGGACGGTCCAGATCACAACATCCACCGTGCCATGCCCTCTCAGGGAGTGTAACAGGAATGCCGGGATCCCTGGCTACACGTACTCTAAATCTAAACCATCCAAACATATTATATATAATGCCCAAAGTTACTCTCACATTGGCTAGGGGCTCGGAGGACTGGGTGGACCAATCCCAGACTGACCCTATTAGCTACTCAAGCTACTGGAAATACTTCTATTGTACACTCTAAGAATACTTGAGTCCCTATACTCTTCATAGTACCTCCAGAACAAGTGGAACTACGGAGGAAGGCACTCTTGGGCATGCATGGTCAGAGGCATTCCAGCCTATACTCTACTATAAAATATCGGTCTAAGTTGTGCTAGTTTGACTTGAGCGATGTAACCGTGAATCGAGCGAGGAAGAGATGAGCGTGCATCGTCTTTTCAGCGTGACAAATAGTCACGGGGGCGGGGTTCCAGCTTGTTCGGAACATGCTGTACTACCATTCGGGCACGGCCTCGGATAGGTCTGCCTTGTACCCAGGCCCTGAGGGACCAAGGGTCCGTAGAGCGATATGATTGGTTGAGGGGATATTTGCCTCGAATTCTCGTTGACCAATCATGTTTCGACGGAGGTTACGGACATAAAGGTCCATAACTCAGGCTAGTTAGATATCCCCACCATACGCGCAAAGAGCGAGGAGAAGAAACATGCACAGAGAGGCAGCTCGAATGAGGCCGCCTTACGACTTCCAACCCCCAATAATATACGTGGAATCGCTTTCGACAGTTGGGTATTGTAGCAGAATTACATAATTTATAACTAAGCGCCCACGACGGCAGCGTTCTTTTATTCATCTGAGTCGTTCGTCGGCTTCCAGGAGGGCTCCAATACGGGACCATAGGAGGTCAAGAGCACCAGTTGATTATGGACAGAAAGCTCTTGTTTGGCCGTTTTTGTTGGGCCGGGCAAATGCAGTAACAGGAGCATAGCCGGCGGTCAGAGCAGATACCATGTTGACGTCCCCGGAGCCAACCCGGCACGACTCCGCGGGAAAGGGAAAGCAATCATTGATTCGGATAAAATGCAACCATATCGACTTATACAAGCGAAGGATCCTTCCGTAGCCGGCGGAACGCCTCCGAAATTCGGATCCTTTCGGCTGGTTTTGTCTTCCAGCAAGCTTCAGCCACCGCCCAAGCATTCTCATACGATACGCCATTGAATTCTGTAGGAGTCTTCTGAGGCCGTTCTTGTCTGCCATATACAGCCATTAGGATGGCCATATCGTTGGTTAGGTGGGAGAAAGGCGGAGCCCCGGTAATGACCTATCAACTAGATTTGGGATGCGAGCACGAGAATAGTAGCGTAGAGTTACCCACCTCTACAATAGTCATCGAAAATGCGTACACGTCTGATTTGAATGTCTTCGCGGCATCGTCCCACAATTCTGGGCTCTGCCATCGGATAGTCCCAGCGCGCTTCATTACGGTAGATGTTTTGGAATGCAGGACCTTTGTCAGACCAAAGTCGCAAAGCAGAACACGGTATTCATCGCTAATAAGGATGTTGCTTGCTTTGATGTCTCCATGCACGACTTTGTTTAGGTGCAAGTAGTGGATAGCGTCGGCGGTCTCGCACAACTGCGATACACCCGGTCAGAAGCGCGGATGGAGGTTACATCGGCTCGAAGGCTTACCAGTTTGACACGATTGACCTCGTGGTGCTCTTTGACATACTCCAATAAGGTCCCATTCCTGATAAAGGGGCTGACAAAGTAAATATGCTTTTCGCTCTTGAATGTGCCGAGGAACTTCAATATATGTGGATGATCGAGTCTGCGCCAAGTGGCTCCTTCCCTTTCAAACCTCTTCGAGTAGACGGGTTATTCTCCTAGGAACCGACATGGACGAGAAATAACTTACCCGAATAATATCTTTCTCATCACCTGTTCCCCCAATCCTTGGTCGCTTGAGGGCAACCCTGCCCATTGTCTTGTGAATGCCTTCGAAAATATCGCTGAAGCGGCCATTGACGAAGACCGCCTCTAGGGATGTGATGGTAACCAGATGGCCAATATCATCGTCAGGAGATGTTGTTCCCTCTTGATCGACCGGTTCCTGATCTTCGCCGCCATTTATGCTACTTGTTTTCACCTGAAACCCGGCCAGATTTTCATCCAGATGTCGGTTTTCCGAGTGTAAAGCGCGGTTTGATTCATTCTGCCATTCACTCACCTCGGCTCTGGAGCCAGCATCCTCCAAAGCATCCTCCGAATTGAACGTCGAGGATAGGTTCGCCGGCCGTCTAGGCGCGGACGTCGAATTCTCCTCTAACACCTGTAAGGTAAGGTTCGGTCGCGGCCGTGACCCATCCGAGTGAGAACGGTTCGTCCTTCGGCTGCTTTGTGAGCGTTCAAGGCGTAGCTGCGGCGATTGCAAAGGGCGGAGCTGATCAGGTCCTGGTGTGTACCCCACAGGCACAAAGAGGGCTGAGTGCAATGGATTAGGGACCTCGGCGGATAGAAATGCTTCATCAGACGGGGAGATAGAAATGGAAGGAATGTTGATCAGGCCGTCTTTGCCATCGGAAAATTCGACCCGATTCAACCCCGCGACGGGAAGACGAGGTGACGCAGACTTGCTTCGGCTGTGACGGTACGACGGTGGAGGCAGAAGGGAAGGAGCATTGACATCCAGTTCAAGTGTACCGTCTTTCCCTTGGTGGTTGGTATAGGTTTGATCTCGCGATGAGGTACTTCCCTCGCCTAAACCTGTGGTTGGACCGCCGGAAGTTGGTAGAGGCTGTAGCTGGGAAGGGTCCCAGAACGGCGTTTCCTTTCCAATGTGATCCGCCAATTTATAAGACTGTCGCGGCATTGTGAGTAGCTCTTTCGTCTCCGGAGAAAAAACCAAGGGCGGGGCCTGAAGAGAGGTTAGAGGGCCACCAAGTTATACAGACCGATCCATTATCTGCATACCTTGTACAAAAATGGCGGTATTTCTAGAGCCTGGCGCAGGGAAGTCTGGAGCTCCTGAGCCGTAGGTCTGGCCATGGGATCCTTTTTGAATATTAAATCTAGAAGGGAAGGTCAGATTTGGACCTCAGAATGTTTGTCGAGGATCCTTGCCAACGAGGTGTTCCACCCGAGGGTATGGTCTCCGATCGCGTTGCGGTAGACTGGCTTCCAAAATATTCCCACAGCTTTTCCCCTCAAATGGGTGTCGCTGGTGACACATGATGTAAAGCAGGATACCTATGCACCATACATCTATAGAGGGATAAAGACGGTTAGACGGGCGGATGGTGCACAGGCCGATAGATCCATCGTACCTGACTCAGCCGTGCATGAAATCACGTCCCTTCTCCTGTAGTCGTGCCTCTCGGTCATTTCTGGAGACCGGTATTTAGGGTCTGTGTAGCACCCCATGTCCAGCTTCAAAAGTTGATCGACCTCCCATGAGGAGTTCGGGGCCATGGGAAAGGCAGCGCTCAAAAAGCTGGAAAGTTTGAAAGCGCCAAAACTTGTTCTGATAATACTGCTCGGACGAATATTTCTATGCAGTAACGGAGGTGTGGAGGCATGTAGGAAGGCGAGCGTATCGACAAGGTCGATGGCAATTCGAATAATTTCTTCCTCTGCGATCATCGTGCGGTTTCTCCGGTGATCCGCAACTATTCTGGAGAGGTTACTAACCTCGAGGTCTGCGAAGAGGTAGAATATATCCCAACATGGCGGATTGTTTGGCGTGGAACGGTCCGAGAAGGCGCAGTCGAGAAGATGGATGACGTTGGGGTGCTCGCTTTCTGCCAATCTCGTCTAAGATATTGTGTGAATGCCATATTACCTCCCATTCCACGGGCTAAAAACCACCGAGCATACCAGAATATGTTTCTCGTCCTCGCAAGCCTTCTTCAGCGCAGCGGAGGCCAAAGGAATCTTCCTGAGGGTGCACGTCTTTTTTCCTTCGTAGTCTTTCCCCGAAGAGCTCCATATTGTGACTTGGTAGCTTTCAACATAGTTGGTCTCCAGCTTCAAGCCTAGCGGAGTCGAGGTAAGTGGGGACCGTGCGCGCGCACTGATTTTTCATTTCGTTACAACACTCACCATATGCGATAAATGCATCTACAGAGACAGTGTAGTCTCCCAATTTGAACGTATCTTCTGGGCTCAGCGTAGGCTGGGAAGCCCGTATTGCTGGTGTCGTTGGAGTACCAGGTTGGGCTCTGGCATTTGTCGGGGATCCCAAGGACTTCTCCTTCGCATCGAGCTTTGACAAGGTCGCATCGAGAGCATTTCGCCTCTTAGGTAGACAGTGTGACATGCTTGACTGGTCTTCTGGCGAGGCGCGGTCAACGAGTGGTTGCAAAGCGTGTGCTCGTTTTTGAGGCCACATCCGATCACTGCATTATAGTTAGAGACAGAAGGAGGGAGATAAGCAATCTGATACCATCGTGACCAACTTTTGCCGCTCAGGTACGTCGAAAGGAGACCTTCTTAGATAGAACCATCGTGTTTTCTATCTTTTCGCGACAGGTGTGTTCCTCTGCATATATAGACGAAACCCACTTCAAATCTCCGGCGCAGCCTTGTCGCTAGGCTCTAATTATGTGGCCAGACCTGTGCTGAAACATAAATCATGGATCGTCGTCAATCGAAGTCATTATCCAGCTATCCAAGCGGAAAGCCCTCGAGTACAGTAAACGTTGCATATATCTGCCAATGCGGGCTTATCAGTTGAAAAGGTGTTCATCGAAGTTGTGGTCTGAATGATTAGTATCCTAAGATAGGAAATTCCGAACCAGACGGGTCTCGTGGCAGTTCCCACCGACATGAGGCTAGGAGAAGACCCTTTCAAGACATACAATTCCACACAGGTCGGGCAACGATATTGCAGGCGGAGGACGGGAGAGTGTTTAAACGAGGCCCGGGATGACGGCTTGAAAGTTACGATAAGATGCAAGTCATAGTCAAAATACGATAGCTACCATGATCGCCACCCAAGCAATAGGGAAGCCTCTTAACCAGCAGCTCCGGCTTATTTTAATAGCTGCATTGTTCCGTACTATCTATGTCCAGAAGTCAGTAAGATGCAAGATTACACCAGATGATGTCCTCCTTGTCAATGGGTCGTACGTATAGCCTGCTTCTGATTCTGACAACATGTGTCAATCGCAGGAACTGGGGTATAAAAAGAATTTTGGAAACTGAAACACTTGTGGGAACTCTCATCGGACTTGCGCTAGTCTGAAAACGACTTACTCGAGGGGACAATTATCGCCATTCGTCAGCTTCCACGGCAAGCCAAAATCACTGCCTGGTTATAAACAAAAAGGTTCTTCGATCATCATTGTGAAGCTGGTCAAAGAACGTAGCAGAAGGACATAACCCGCGGTCAGAGAAGGATACCTTGTATTGGTCAGGATAGATAATAGCAGCAAGATCGCGGAATCTCTGTCTTGATGGTGTGATATGTTAGAGTCCGTCAGACCTACCTGTCAAGGAAACTGGTTTCCTTTTTTTTTACCCCATCCCCCCAGCATGATGGCAGCCAAGGCCACGGCATTTTCGAGTGACTCGCGGTCGAACGTGCCAAACTCGGTAAGAGCAGTATAGGTTGTGTAGGTACCTGAAGTCATGCTCGCCCAGATCAGTACCAAGCTAAACCGTTACGTTCCAAATTACGCGTACACCAGGGCCGATCAGCTGTTCCCATTTCGGATTGGCGGGAGCCCGCGACGCGGCGACTCGTGCTCGATAAATTTTTACGAGACACCAAGCTCCGAGTCCGTCAAACAATGCCCAAGCTAGCGTCTAGGGTCACTCTGACGAAGGGAGATTCGCGGAGAATGCGCTGAGAAGGAGCGGGGACCGGAATGACACGTAAAATCGGATCAGCGGCCGCTCAAAATGTCATACAGATTAATGTCTCACATGAAGGACTAGTCCTCCATCGTAAGGATTAAGGCATGCCCGGCACAGGTCGATTCCTTCTTTTCCTGGAGGACGGGATTAATGAACGAGGGTTCCCAAATTGAAGGGAATGGAGTGGCTCACGTCTGAAAAACGAAGTCAAGGGTGACACTAGCTGGCGATCATCCCTAAGGAATTGATTGCGGGGGCCAAAGAACAAGCCGAACCGGAGGAGTAGCAGCGGGTGATCGAGGTCATGGGGGAGGTCCAGCCCAGAGGACAAACATCCCACGACTGGGTCACAAGCACTCCAACCTCCGCTCATCCATCGGTCTGGCTCTACCCCACACATTGATCTTTCGTTGTATTGATGAATGAAGAGTCCGATGACCTTGGGCGTGCATCATTAAAAGCTTCCTGTCGCCGTTCCTGATGGCGAGGTCCTGCGTGGTTTCGCACTTCAAAAAGCCGGTTGAGTCTATACAGAACGCTCTTCACCAAACTCCCTCTTTTGGCTTGAGTCATGAACGCTTCAAGGCCTCAGCTCGATACCATTTCTCAGCCGAGCATTGCTCATTTCGATGTCCGCGCACTCGAGAGCAATCCTTCCACTCCTGGCTCGTCGAATTGGCGTCGAAGCTTGATAGCATTAGAGGCTCCGGACACGGCCGTATCTCTCCCACCAATTGTGCGTGTATCGGGTCGTTTGGTTGGATTTTCAATCGTAATGACACGCTTTGTAGGACGGAGGCTTTCATGCCTATGCATACTTGGCTTCAGCTTGGATGTTCGAGTTACTAGTCTGGTACGCCCGAGGTTTGCTACCCCCAAGGAGACGCATCTACTAAAAAGTTTGATATAAGGTCCCTTCCATTCTCCTACGGAGTATTCTTGAATTACTATACGACCGTGCTGTTCTCGCCGGACGATTCGCAGCTCAACCTTCTTCCTCTCGTTGGCACATTGTCTTCCGGCATCATTTATATGGCAAGTCTTCTAGTGCTTCCGTTTATTTTAAGATATCCTGGACAGAAGCGGAACATCAGCCTCCTTGGTCTCGTGTTGTGCGTCGCAGGCCTGCTGGGCTCTGCCTTTGCTACGCGGCCAACCCACCTGCTGGCGACTCAAGGAGTGGTTTACTCACTCGGAGCAAGTTAGTCCCTTCTATACTCTTTCCGCTGGCAGCTGCTCAGACTCTCTTTGCCTGCAGCGATGATGTTCTTTCCCGTTGCCACTTACCTTATGGAGTGAGTGCCACCTTAGACGTGCCTATTGCATTATGAAGTTTACTTTGAAAATTACAGTTGGTTCTCGGTAAAAAGAGGCCTGGTGCGAAGCTTCACTACTGACGCGTCTATGCTCACTAACGGATATCATCAGGCGAACGGAATATTGTTTACAGGGACAGGTCTGGGCGGTATAGTCGTGCCTTTCGTTGCAGAATTTCTCCTGAACCGATATGGCCAAAGAATAGCATTTATCACCCTAGTAAGCCTCTGTACGCCGAGCAATGAACCCAGAGCTCACTGATACTATTTAGGCTGCTATCTTTGGAGGACTTGCTCTGCCCGCATTCGTCTATGCAAAGCCACGACTTCCCGTTGCTCAGATATCAGCCGCCAGCGCCGTCGACACATCGTTTCTCAAGAATCAAGTCTTTTGGATTTTCTTTATTGCGAACATCATTCAAGCCCTGGCTAACTTCTTGCCTGGCATTTACCTTCCCTGTAAGGAAAAGTATTCCCAGAAGGAATCGTACAATACACTCACAGCCTCCCTTTTTTTGCAGCATTTGCAAACGATCTAAATCTTAGTACTACCTCCGGAACTCTGGCTCTGGCATTGATGAACGGTGAGGCTGAGTGTTTTGCTAGGCCGTCCTCGTCGACGTTGACTTCGTGCTCATTCGCAACAGCAACGAGCATGCCAGGGCTGATACTGATTGGAGGGATGTCTGATAAGCTCGATCTTCGACTCTCGATATCTCTGTCCACTGTCGGGTCCGCCCTCGCAATTTTCCTTGTCTGGGGCTTCACCGCGAAACTCGCACCCCTTCTAGTCTTTGCTTGCATTTATGGGTTCTTCTCCGGAGGGTATGCGCGTCATGATTGCAGCGATGCGAGGCTCGTTCTCTGATTCTCTTGCCCCAGGTTTTCGGTTCTTTGGCCCAAGTTCATTGGGGTCATCTCGAGTACGTCCTGAGTCACGTATTTTACTCACTCCCCCAGCAATTAACTTTGGGATCAGAGGACGACCCGCACCTTTACAGCACGTTGATGTCTCTCTTCATTGCTAGTAAGCGTCTCTGGTTATTGGGTCCCTAAATTTTCCTGCTAACTCTTTGCAGGTCGTGGACTGGGGAACGTCTTGAGCGGACCTCTTTCGACGACTCTCCTCAAGCATTCTCCCCTGTATGACAAAGCCGGATTTGGTTACGGGCTCAAGGGATACGTACGTCATAGATTGGGTTTTGCTCCCAGACAAACACTCCGCTAATATCATCTTGTCTAGGGCCCTCTCATCCTGTTCTCAGGTTGTGGTATGCTGGCGAGCACAGTCGCGGTCTGCTATCCTTACTTCGTTGGGAAGACGATCGACGTCTCCATTCCTTTGGCGAGGCGCCCGGTCCTCATGAGGAGATTGACAGACGAATGACGAAAGCGTCGCTACCTAGCCTGTTCGATACACATCTATCCTGCGCACTACCAAGATATTTACTCTCAATATACATATAGCTATAAAGTGAATCATGTAAATCAATTCAGGAACGAAGGTGGTTGGTTTGTCGACAGTCTACTGGGATGGATTATAGAAAGCATAGGTGTGCTCAGGTGGCACAGGCCGGTGAGGAAACAGGGGCTCTGTGATATTATAGGCCTGTATCGCATCCTATGTAGATTGGCGATGAGAGACGGTTTAACGCAGAGAGGCTTTCGCTCGCACCTGCCAAATCTCCATGTCAATCTGCCAAACCCCCTGTTGCTTTGCCACCCCTTCTGCAGCGTCCTCGGCGGTCATGGGTTCGCAGGCTTCTGCAGAACAGTTTATAAGAATCACGAACTTAGGGATGTGCGGAAGAACTAACCAACGCAAGGCTCTCCATCAACGCTCAACAGAGATACCTTTCCAAACTTGATAAGGAATGACAAGAAGAAAAAATTCTCCACTGTTTGGGCGAACGAATGGGGATTGACCAGAAGTTTGAAAATGTTTACAGGTTCGTCGAATCCATCAATGAGTTGGCCGAGCTGCATCAGATACACAAAATGTTATATGTAAGAGAACTCTGACACAATATCGGTGAACTTGCCTCGGCAGTGAGTTCGACGTCTGATGCGGCACCAGTCTCCTTGTTTTTAGCAAGGTCCGCTTCGGTGACCTGCAGGATCGCGAGATGTGAATCGTTTCGTAGTAGAACGAAGGTGCTCGATACGAACCTCGTCTGGGCGTACTGCAGGTCCAGTCTCTTTATCAAGCTTGGCGCGTTTGCCGACCTTCTTTTTCTTTTGTTCGATATTCAGAGGTCCCAGCCTAGGCATGAACAAGGTCAGTGACGCGTTGGGAAAGCTCACAGAAATCCCGCCCACATGAAGTCAAGGCCCGGTGCACGACGACTCCGACGAAGGGCCAATCTTCCAAGTTTCTCCCAGTCCAGGATATTGTCATTCTCCAAGTCGCCTTCGTCCACTGACTCCAAATCAGCCTTTCCTTTACCCAAGAAAACGACGAGCCGTTGAACGAAATCATCTGTCTCAAAGGCTGCTCCATCATGCTTCAAATCGCGCGCTTTAGCAGCACTAAGGGCTGAGACGGTGGACAGAAGCTTCGAGTCAAGGACCGCTTCCTGGGGTGCCCTAACTGTCGTCGGGGTTCTTTGTCATTTGTGGGGCGCGAAATCCAGGAACGAGGAAGAACTTACCAGTACCAAAGGACTCATCCGCGCGTTGAACTCCGGCCAATAGGTCTTTGATTCCAAGACTCTTAAAGTCTTTGGCCTTATCTAGAGAGGTTTTCGTGTTTAGCGCCTGGCTCGCGCGGATGAAAGAGGGTCGCCCTTGCCTTCAAGATTGCGGAGCTGCGTCCTGTACCGCTCCCGGATCCTCCTCTTTTCTTCTGGGTCTTGGTTTGGGTCGTAGCGCAGCTCTTCATCTGAACCACCGTTTCCCTGTTCAGACATCCTTGACGATTTGAGTGGGCGAAGTGAAGGGTCCGGAAAACAGGTTGGTAGTCTGAAATAAGACGCGCCTGTTGTTTGTCGCTCCGTTTGCTTCACGCGTTCCTGTATTCCTCTCAATCCTGACTGCAATATGGATCGCTACGCAAACGACATACGCAAGGCCGTAAAGGACTGCTCCGACAGAGGACTGTACGCCGCTGCTAAGTGGTGAGTCAGTCGACCGCATTTGGGCTTCCATAGCTGAGCATCGCCGTAGGGCAGGTGACTTCCTCCTCCATATCCCAGCACATGAAAGGCCACCACCAACACACTTGCCGGCTACTAGTTCAGGGAACTTTAGGACTTCTACCCCCAACAGGGGGATGTCATCCAGACATTCCCTTTCGTTTGCTGATGATTCGAACATGTTGACCGAAGAGGATATTCGGGTCGGAGACGACATGTTTGCCCTAGAAGAAGACTTGTTCATGGCCGCACGGGAATGCTTCAACTCTAAAGAATTTGAGAAGACAGCGCATATACTACAGGAATGCAAGAGCCCTCAAGCCAGGTTCCTATGCATTTACTCCAAGTTCTTGGTGTGTACGACTGGACCATAGAGTTCGCGTCCTGTCGGCTTATGTTCCCTTACCAGGCTAGCGAGAAGGAAGCGTTAGACAATTGGACGTACCGAAGGGGCAGTCGGACGTACGATGAGAGACCTGTCAACGAGAGTTTGCCGTCGTTATTAGCTGCCCTCACGGACATCAATAACGAAGAGCCCACGAACCCCCGAAACGAAACGGATTCTTTCCTACTCTACTTGTGAGTGAGTCTTTATAATCCACGTTCAGCTTTCTTTTGCATCCGGTTTCTGATTCAGTTGTCAGGAAGGGAGTGATTTATGGGGCCCTCAGGCGTCGAGCGGAGGCAACGGAATGTCTGATCCTATCCGTTCGAGCCTATCCCTGGAATTGGAGCTGTTGGCTCCAGCTTGGCGCTATGATAGAAGACCCTGAAGAGGTTAGCAGATACCCCTAGCTTGGGGAGATGGTCTAACAATGGCTCTTTCGCTCCTCCCAGTGGACTAATCTTCAAGAGCACCTGCCCGATCACCCTGTTACCAAGATGTTGGCGCTGCGGATTCTTGTGGAATTCAATGCGCCTCCAGAGACTCTGGATGAATCCGTCAACGAGCTCACAGAGCTCTTTCCTCATAGTCTCTTCATCCGATCTCAAAAGGCTCTCCTTGCATACCACCATCGAGGTTCGTTCCAACATACTCGTACGAAGGATATCTACCTAATCTCATTCATTCGGCAGATTTTGAGGAGGCAGAGGCTATATTTGATTCAATTCTGGAAATCGACCCGTACCGAATCGACAGCCTGGACATCTTTGCAAATATTCTTTATGTTCAACAGTCGCGAGCAAAGTTGAGCGACCTGGCTCAGCGCTTTATTCGTACGGACAAGGATCGGCCAGAAGTCTGTGGTTTAATTGGTAAGACGCCGAAGATGTAACGGCAAATAGGTTGGGGTTAATCATCTCGAATATAATCAGGAAATTACTACAGTCTACGGTGCGAGCATGAAAAGGCCGTCAAATACTTCCGTCGGGCAATCCAGCTAGATCCTACGCACCTCGCCGCTTGGACTTTAATGGGACACGAGTATATCGAGATGAAGAACCCTCATGCTGCTATTGAGGCGTACCGTCGAGCTATTGGTCAGCATAAAGTCTCTGAGCGGCGAAGCAGAAACTAACGGGCTATCTACCAGATGTAAACCGGAAAGACTATCGCGCTTGGTATGGCTTAGGCAAGACATATGAACTGTTGGATATGACGCAATATGCACTGCACTACTACCAGAGAGCTGCAGCTCTAAGGTACGATCTTTTTCGACATCCCATCTTTTGCTTGCCGGTCTGACCTTGCCATTCAGACCTTACGATAGTCGGATGTGGACGGCACTTGCAAATTGCTACCGAACCCTAACAAAGTTAGTCAGCTGCGTCAACGTCGGCTTGTTCGTTTCTAATGTGGTATGGTATCAGATGGAACGAAGCCATCGACTGCATGAAGCGAGCCCAATTATGCGCAGACAGCAGTGAAACGGCCTCTTGTCTCCTCTTCCTTGCCGACCTATATGCGAAGATCGGCGATATAGCCACCGCCGCTACGTACCACCGCCAGTGCGTGGACGTATCGCAGAAGCTGGGAAAACATCTGGGAGAATACGCGAAGAGCAGTATTTTTGCGGCGCGGTACGAAATCGACTTGGCTGCGAATCGAGGGCAAGCGTCGATGCCCAGTACCGAGGTTCCAAACCTCCAGAGGGCGAAACAGTTGTTGGAACCATTTGCGGGAGCGAATGTCGAGGAGACACCTGCTGCTGAAGAGCTTAATAGAAGGCTGAGGCAACTAGGAGTCGCTTGATCTCACTTTGGTAGTTTTGGTGTATGTAATTTTGGTTGTTTGCTCGTGTATAGGGTATGGCTCCGATCACCTGACGTACGAACGTTGCTCGGTTCTTACCCGCGGCCTACCCACCTCCGCACCTCGCTCTTTTAGACCTTCGTCATCACGTCGTTAGTCCGTTTTTGCGCGACCCAATGCTCTCAAGAAACTCTCGCATTCTGCAATCCAGCAGGAGACTGATGTCGACGCGCTCGGCTGCTGTCGACAAATTGCTGAAGAAGACCCCGGACGATGTTGTGCTTACCTTTGCAATGCGAACTCCGATGTGCAAAGCCAAGAAAGGGGCATTTAAAGATACGACCTCAGATGTACTGTTGCTCAAGACACTCTCTGCCGTTCGGAGCAGGTTGGGTTTTGACGTAAACGAAATTCAGGACATTGCAGTTGGTGAGACGAACCGTTCACTCGCCATTCTTTGCATTTGCGCTAAATAGCTCGTATTTGATGACAAGGAACGTGCCACCCGCCGTCCCCTGTCTATGAGGCACGAGCCGCTGCGCTGGCGGCCGGATATCCTCAAGAGATTCCCGTTCAGGCCATCAACCGGCTCTGTTCTTCTGGCCTCATGGCGATTCGTTCGGTCTCCGACTCGATTTCAAGAGGAGATATCGATGTCGGACTTGCCGTCGGATACGAGAGCATGTCTAAAAAGTGATTATTTTTTTTGACCACAATTCTTGGTCGTTGAGGTGTACTGATGTCTTTTGACAGCCCTCGCCCGACTCCGACATTTGTGAGCAAAAGCATCCGAAAGCACAAGATTGCTATGCACTGTGCTGAGGTGGGTTGAAACTTTGAAGGAGTAAGGCCATCGTTGATAATATGTCCGTTTGTAGCCCATGGGTTGGACGTCGGAGATGCTCGCTGAAGACTACTGGATCACGAGGCAGCAGATGGACGAGCATGCGTTGGTCTCGCACACGAGAGCCTCAGACGCTCAGAAATCTGGTCGCTTCCAAAGCGAGATCATGCCTATTGAGACTTCGGTAGTCGATGAAGCCACAGGGGCGTCGACTACCGTGATTGCAGATTACGACGACGGCTTGCGCCATGGAACCACGTTGGAAGGCCTGGCGAAGGCGAGACCAGCATTTCCGGATTGGGGAAATGCGGTATCGACCGGTGGAAATTCGAGTCAGGTACTTTATTTTTTACTTTCTTATTCGTGGCAACGTAGCTTACTGACGTCTATTCGTTTCTGATTAGCTCACCGATGGGGCAGCAGCTGTTGTGTTAATGCGAAGAAGCAAAGCCGAAGAGTTCGGTTTGCCTATCCTTGCTAAACACGTTGCCACCACCGTTGTTGGTGTTTCACCCAGAGTCATGGGGGTTGGGCCGGTGCCGTGAGTGCGTAACGAAACTCTGAGATAGAGTTTACTGACAATAGACTCTCCCATAGAGCGATTCGGTAAGTTGAAAGGGTCGGTGGGGACAAGGTCGGCTTACACTATTTGTAGTCAAACCTTGAAGCGGCTTGGCCTCACAAGAGACGATGTTGATCTCTATGAGGTGCGAACAACTATCGCCCCTGTACGCGTTCACTGCTCTAACCGTGTCTTCAGATAAACGAAGCCTTCGCCTCAATGTAAGCTACGTTCTCTATTGTGCTATGTCCTCGATAACAAACCCTGCGTATAGGTACGTTTATTGTCTGAGGGAACTCAACTTAGACATCGCAAAGGTCAACGTGAATGGTGGTGCAATGTAAGCCCAGACGAATGCTTCACTCGAGCAATGTGGTTAACGTATTGTTGCATGTAGCGCGTTCGGCCACCCTTTGGGCGCTACAGGTATTAGACAAGTCGTGACAGGCCTATCTGAGCTACGTCGTCGCGATCAAGATATTCTCTGCACAAGCATGTGTATTGGCTCTGGGTTCGTCGCCTATTCGTCGCTAAGGAAGCGGAGATGTCTAAATGTTCTATTTCATTAGGATGGGGGCTGCGGCCATTTTCGTGAACGAGCGAGAGCGATAAGCGACATTCTGACTTGCGTAGTTAGCCGTTGATGTATATACATAGCAGGGCTCGTGATGGGCGAGCGTCCCGTGTTGTTTGGGGATGGCGCGTCATTGAGCAAATATAACTCACGTGGACGGCCGGAGCTGCACCGCGGCTTTCATGATCATGCCCCGGGTTCAAAGTTCTTGCCACAAATCCCACCTTGTTCCGGTTCCACATCCACCATGACTGCACCCAAGCGATCGCTACTGGCCTACCGTGCTGCTGCTCGCCGTCCTCAGCTGTACCTAGCACGAACGCTGCAACATGCAGCTTCCTCGTTACAGGTTGCCCCAGGAAACAAGGAGCGTCGACAGTCGAAGATATTCTATTCTGCAGATGAGGCTGTTGCAGACATTAAGTCTGGCAGTACAATCCTCAGTGGAGGTACGAGGCAGACGTCGCTACGAACATCGTTAGAGCTTAGACTGACGAGAGTGCCTTACCAGGATTTGGTTTGTGTGGGGTCGCCGACACGCTAATAGGTGCCATTTCGAGGCGACCTGATGTCAGCGGCCTTACCGCCGCAAGTAACAATGCTGGACTCGGAGAGAAAGGTCTTGGTGAGAGCGAGTTGTGGCTTCCGCGGAGAGGATTCCGTCCCTCATCACGGCTTCATTAGGCAAGCTCATCCATACTGGCCAGCTATCCAAAGTAGTCTGCAGCTACATCGGGACTAACAAGCATTTCGAGTCTCAGTACCTTGCTGGAAAAGTCTCGATCGAACTATGCCCACAAGGGACTCTCGCTGAGCGGATTCGTGCAGCAGGAGCTGGGATACCAGCGTTCTTTACCCCAACGGGCTATGGAACGGCTGTTGAATCTGGGGAATTACCCGTGAAGTACACGGAAGATGGCTCTGGGGCCATCGAAGTTCATGGGAAGCGGAAAGAAGTACGAGAATTTAGCGGGAGGAATTACATTATGGAGGAGGCTCTGTATGTGACCCATGAGTTCCCCGGGCCCTTGCGCTGTGCTAACTTGAGCGACAAATTAGACACGGAGATTTTGCAATTATCCGAGTTTGGAAGGCCGACGAATATGGTAATTGCATATTCAGGTCCGTCTAGCTTCTATTCTTCAGATGCGAAGATGTTGAAGACGTTCCTCAGATACACTCAGCATAACTTCTCCGGCGCGATGGCTCGCTCAGCACGAGTGACTATAGTCGAGGTACGAAACAACTTGCCTATATTTGTGCACAATTTAAAAGTATATATTTTTGCAAGGCCGACGAAATCGTTCCTGCTGGCAGTCTCGACCCGCAACACGTTCACCTCCCAGGCATTTACGTCGACCGCGTTGTTAAATCGAATGCACCCAAGGAGATTGAATTTAGGACTACGTCTCCAGCCCCATCTTCTGCTTCTGGAGAATCGAAGGATCTTCAAAAGGACGAAGACACCGTCCGTCGCGAACGCATTGCAAAGCGGGCCGCGAAGGAGCTCAAGGATGGCTTCTACGTTAATCTCGGTAGGTCATCGACCCGTCGCCTTTCTAGGTTAGCCAGATCTGACGTGTCATCCTGACCCTAGGGATTGGAATGCCAATGCTCGCACCGTCCTTCGTTCCAAAAGGCGTCAAGGTGCACTTACAGTCGGAGAACGGGATCCTTGGATTTGGTCCGTATCCGATAGAACCCATGGTCGATGCGTTAGTCTCCCTGCAAGTTCCCTTCCAAACGCAGCACGACTTACGTTATGTCTTGTCAGTGACATTATCAATGCCGGCAAGGAGACGGTCACGCTTCTCCCAGGCGCTTCCGTCTTCGACAGCGTCGAGAGCTTCGGAATGATAAGGCAATAGCATTTGATTCCGTCCTCTCTCTTGAGTGATGTCTAACTGCTCATCCTTTCTTACAGGGGTGGACACATCGACGTCGCCATGCTGGGCGTAAGTCCGCAGACCAGCACACGTTACCCTGAACTCTAAACCCTTGTTTCAGGCATTCCAAGTGTCTCAAGCGGGAGATCTTGCTAACTTCATGATTCCGCGGAAGGTAAGGGTGTATGTTAGACGGTGCATGATCGAAAATATCCTGACACTATTTTTGTAGATGGTCAAAGGTTCGTTGTCTCGTCCGCTCGAGGGTCCATGTGGTCAACATTGTCTTGGATAGGAATGGGTGGTGCCATGGATCTTGTCTCTAATCCTGAAGGAACGAAAGTAAGATCCGCTACCGTGATGACCGCTTGGAT
Organism: Tulasnella sp. 424; assembly: GCA_019633425.1. NCBI lineage: Eukaryota > Fungi > Basidiomycota > Agaricomycetes > Cantharellales > Tulasnellaceae > Tulasnella > Tulasnella sp. 424. The sequence goes on along the minus strand of WSUB01000014.1, from coordinate 358,267 downwards.
CGGCATTTATATCCCGTGGATTTTTAGGTCATCATTCTAATGGAACACGTAGCAAAGGGCGGAAAACACAAGATTCTCAAAACTTGTGATCTACCGTTGACCGGAGTTCGATGCGTGTCTCAGATCATCACCGACTTAGTGGGTTCGGTTTCTATTCTCTCAAGGGCTTTGCTCTAACTCAGTCCTCTAGTGTGTCTTCGACATCGACCGGCACTCCGGTACTATGACCTTGACGGAGCTTGCACCGGGTGTGACAGAGGAGGAAGTTCGTAGCAAGACGGGTGCTGATTACACGGTATCACCGCATTTGAAGGTCATGGATAGCTAGGGTACCGTCCGCGCTACATAGAATAACAGATCTAAGGGTTTCCTACAATTACAACCGGAACAGAGACAAACCATCGGGGTATTAAAACATTCCGAAAAACCCGGCAGCAGCGGAGAGCTCGTCGGCGGACGGAGGAGATACAACTCGGTCAATGAGCGGTTGAACTTCGGCTGCGTACATCTCCTCGAGGATCATGTTTTGGCGCACTGAGACAACCGAATTAGCGACGAGCAACTTCAGAATGCGGAGAAGAACTTACGACCAACGATCGTACGGGCTCCAAGATTCTGAAGCATGAAGCTGCGCAGGGTGCTTAGCGTTATTCCGATGATCATGTGGATTATACTCACCGGATGACTTGGATTTCGGAAGTGAGCTTCAAGGTCTCGGCTTCGTTGCCCTGCAGGATTTTCACCTTGAGGAACCTGATGAGCGCCGTTGCAGCTACAAACCAGCAGAACTGAAGAACAGATACACTAGTTCAGATGCTTAGCTCTGTTGATAATTCGGAGCCGAACCCACCGAGCAAGAATGATCCAAAAGCATCAAATCGAAGCTTGTTGCAGTAAGCTACCAAATACGATTTCACGGTCAGAAGGAGAATTCATGAGGGCTTCACTTCAAAGCTTACCTTGTAGATCAAGTCAAGTATTGCCCTCGCTGCTGTCAGCATCCGTTCGGCTGAAAGACAGTTGGGCGATTCCAAGTTCGCGTGTGGGTCGTGGAGAAGGAGCATAGCTCTGTAATGACGGGTTTGATCAGCGCTCGATTACTGGACCAAGCAACACGAAGAGAACCTACACGTTAGGAATCACTAGGGCGAGGTACAGAGTAGGATCGATCTTTCCGTCCGGGCCGATTGGTTCTTTATACTCCTTCGGGATACTCAACTTGAAAGCTGTTATGGCCGCATCTAACATCTGGAATTCAGCGGTCTCGCGTGGATCGATCCCCACGGCGCCAGAATCAAACTTCGTCTTGAAGCGTCCATTGAAGGTCTTCACTCGTCCGAGGAGCACGGTGGATTTGACATACAAGGAGAATGAGTCGGTCGTGCCGATTGGATGATTTGTGAGACATTTGGGACTATTGAGTCTTTGCCTTTCCGTTGGTGGAATATACTACATAGAGACTGTCAACAAATGACCTTTCGCTTAGAGACGCGACACCGACCTTATAGGCGATGTTGTGTGTGGACATCGGAAGATATTGGCTGATATCCTCGTCTCTGCCGCCGGGGGGGGGGGGCGATTAGATGGTTGGCGCTTAGGCTGCGTGACCGGTTTGCTTACTGCATCAAAAGAGGCCAGACGGTACCAGCGCAGTATAGCCGTTCCATGCAATAAACACTAGAACCAGGTGTCACTTAAGTGCATACGCCGCTAGACACAGGTTAACCCACATCCAGAAAAGATTTCTGTGAAAACCGGCTCCGTAAGCTCAGAGATATCGGCGAGGAAGGACGGCTAACTGACATTAAGGTCTCCTTCTCGGTCGCATCTGCGCCATGAGGGAACAGAGATAGTGTGTGCGCCGGTTGCCGGCTTATCGGAGTCCACAGGGGTCCAGTGTTCAAACCTTGTCACAGATCATTTAGCATACCCTGGGCACTTCAGATACCCCCTTTCCATGCTCACCCATAGGCAATGCTGTCCGGATGCAATTCCCTATAGAGATCCACACCTTCAAAAAAGAAAGTTAGAGTGGTAGGACCGCTTAAGATGTGCGCTACGACTCACGTCGACAGCACGCCCAACACTGTGATAATACCACGTAATAATAATATTCGCTTGGTGGCCAATAATCAGTTCTAGGTCAACTCCCTTACGATGGTTCAACTACCTTGCATTAGCTGCATCAGTCGATCACCCTGACGAGCAGTCGTCAACCACGTCTCTTGATAGTAGTATGCTTGGGTCATCCCGAACGCTCCCTCTTCGATCTGCACTTTTTCGAAGTCCGGACATTGCTTTTTATCGTAGACCATACGCTTCTCGGCAACGGCCGAATGAAAGAGTGTATCCGGGCCGATGTCCATGAGGTTTATCTCCGACCCATCTGTCACGATGGGGGTATAGAGCGAGGCAATCGCACTGATAGCATGAAGGAGAGCTGTCGAACTAAAAAAAATGGTGAGCCCGTGTTAGCTTAGTTGAACAGAGGCGTCAAATATGCTTACGGGAACTTCGAGGAAGACGCTGGATGTAACAGCGACGACATGAAAGTCGGTTTATGGAGTACCCGATGCGCATGAGGAACACACGCAAAAAAGGTCTCTGCAAGGTGGTGTAAGAGTTCTGGCTTGGGTACGTGCTCTGGCCAATGGGGGTCGATCAAATTGAGAAGAGGGTGCTGTGTAGGAGGACTAGGAGTGGGTTCGGTCGTTGTGCCCGGAACCCCAGTATTGGTCGCAGCTGCATGGCGCTGTTCGGGAGTTTGGACGGTATCGGGGAAATATTGGAATATGAGATTAACGTCTTGTACCAGATGATTTGCCGTTAGAGGACTGCTCTGAATCTGCGCGGCTGTCGGTAGTGGTGGGGATGTTTGCGGAGTTGTTCCATTGATCGATGCCATTCCGACTATGCCACCCGCAACAGCCGACATAGGAACTCCCATAAGGGGGGTCAGAGGATTGATCGAGGATGTAGTCGGAGAGCTTCCGCTCAATGTGCCTGGGGTCGAGCCGCTCGTCGGAGTCGTCCAGGTGGCGTCGGTCACTGTCACCGGTGGTGTTCGTTGGGTTGGACCAGGAGGATCCTGCACTTTCAATCTGTTCTCAAGTAGCTCTTTATATTAAAGAGAGGTATTAAAGAACGATTCGTGACCCAGGTGATAGGAGAACTGCGGAGTTACTCACTGATCTTTGCTTCGAGTTCCTGCATCCTCGCTTGGGTTGCAGGATCCTCACTACCTGGGGTGTCATACGTGCAGTCAGGGTTCTCTGGAGCCGTTGCTGGATGTGTCTTGAGGGCGTAGGAGTGAGTCTTGATACAAGCTGAGCAGGGTAGCTGAGCGTCGCTGCGGAAACGTGGCTTAAAAAAACATTCTCGAGGATCGTTCAACACGATTGACCTACCATTTCTGCTCGAATGAGGTGTTTGGGTCAAGTCACTTGTGAGAAGCCCGGGTTTCGAAAGTTCTTGACATGATCAAGCTTACCAATTTCTTCTTCCGGCACTGTGGTGGCAGGGAGTGATAAGAAGATCTATTCACAACTCAAACTCGGCGAATGCCCGAATCGCACTTACTTGGTGACACGCCTAGTTGCGATTGTCCAAAAAAGATGTCTAATCAGGAGGTGACCTCTGAAAAGGACAGAAAATCCCTAACTTGGTTTCGCTTGAGAACGTTCTGAGCTGACGCGGCAGCTTTTCCGGTGGCCGTGGCCGTTAAGGGGGCTGAAGCAGCCTTGGGCATTTGAAGATTTGGCTACAACTTCACAAAATCGACTTGAAGAGTGATATGGCCCAATGGAAGATAATCTGGAGGGATGAAGTCGTGGAACGCTGAAACCGCTTAGGACAAGGCAATCGGAAGCCGAAGATGTTCGGAGAGACAGTCGGGGTTTAGCTTGGTCATCGCATTAGGCGCAGCGTCGAAATATCCCACGGCTTCATTTGTCCCTGAGTTTCTCAGGCTAGATCAGAATCAACATTATTGGCCTTGAAGCCTGCAGTGACCCCAATCATCGTCGAAGATGTCGCAGAAGAAGTTCGCCTCCCTACCCGTGGGCCAGGTCAGCATCTCTACGTTCTGTCGTCTGTCTCCGAGCTCATTGTTTCAAACAGCAACAAGCCCCTCATGGCTCTAAGCTCCCTGCAGCTTTCAACCCAACCGAAGACGACATCGCAAAGATGCTTCAGGCTCAAGTGCACATCGGTAGCAAGAAGTGCGAGTCTCAGATGGAGACCTACGTATGGAAGCGCCGCGACGATGGTCAGTTTCGCTCGCGTAACCGATGGATCTGGAGTCGTAACTGGATTGCGATATTGCAGGCATTCACCTCATCAACATTGGCAAGACGTGGGAGAAGCTTGTTCTTGCCGCACGAATTATCGCCCCAATTGCCCCAGAAGATGTTGTTGTCATTTCCTCCCGAACCTACGGTCATCGTGCCGTGCTAAAATTCGCCGCCAACACTGGCGTACATGCCATTGCCGGTCGATTCACTCCCGGTGCATTCACCAACTACATCACCAGGTCATTCAAGGAGCCCCGTCTGATTGTCGTAACCGATCCGCGAGTGGACCACCAAGCCATCCGCGAAGCCTCATACGTCAACATCCCTGTTATTGCTTTCTGCGATACCGACGCGCCCCTCAAGCACGTCGACGTTGCTATCCCCGCGAACAATAAAGGAAAGCACTCGATCGGTCTTGTCTGGTGGTTACTATGCCGTGAAGTCCTCCGGCTCAAGGGTACTGTCCCGAGAACGCCAGAGGGCTGGAACATCATGGTCGATATGTTCTTCTACCGCGATCCCGATGAGGTTGAAAAGGACTTGGCGGATGGTCTTGCCGCCAAGGACGCCGCCGCTGAACCTCAGGGAACTACCGACTGGAACGTTGTTGGTGAAGCAACTGGTGCATTGGCTGTCGCTCAGGAGGGAGGTAAGTAGTCCATGCTACGCTTCGCACTGTTCTCATCGGGTCGTGAAACTGACGAAATTCTCTCTCCTCTGTCCCTCTTAACCCGGTGATCAGGATTGGACTGGTCTGCGGAGCCTGGCGATACTGCTGCTGGTGGAACCGACTGGGCAGCAGATGCACCTGCTGGCACTTCTTCTTGGGGTGCAGGCCCGGAGCAAGCGTCGTGGTCTTAGACTCGACGAGTCTTTTCGTTGTCTTGATGATTGTTCTGCATGCTTGTGCTTTATATTTTTACGTCACGTTTGTGGAATCTTATGCTTTTACTTGCATGCCCGGATGTTGACCGGATGTTTGCCGACCTTGGTGATACGAAATACAGAAAAGCGGATGTGCGTTTATCAAGCCCTATGCACGCGGCTTGCCACGTTCCTTCCCGATCGAGTGGGACTATGAAACGCTTTGTGCTTCGGAGCACGTGACGTTTCTTTGCCGGAAATGGATGTCTCTTGTGGCGCCTTTGAGCAAATAGGTAAGTGGCCGACGGTCCGCGATTGCCAAGCTAGTTTGTCGAGGTATTCTGACGGAACTCCCTTATTTGGAAGCGCGTTACATACCCCACTTAGCACCCGCCCCGGAGACATTCTGACAAGGAGCCCAAGATTTGAAGATATCATTCCTTCAGACAGAAGCCATCGATTCCACGGACGCTTTCGGCTCACGAGACTCGCCACCGGCCGCGGCTTTCGTGTCGAGATCATCCAAACTAGCGTGGAATGATTCCTCATGTGCAAAGCATGCTAATGTCTCAGAGCTCGCCCCGCCTTGTGCCCCAAAGAATCACGCGTGACCTCCGTTAAACACAATTGATTCCGGGTTCCACAATTCCAAGGCCGATTTCACCTTGACAGGCGCCCGTTATCATCGTCTTATCGGCAGTTGCCTTGAGGTGGGGGATTAAAGACTATGACGGCGGAGCTAAAGCTTCAGTAAGCCACCTAGGACAACGGCACAGAGCGAGACAGTCTTCTCACCAGTGGCACGCAGTATGTCTCTGTCGCCAACACGATGTCTTAGACAGCTTGTTGATCAAGGAGGGAACTCTCGCACGTCAGAGGATTTATCAGGTAGAGCGGGTCAGTGTGGACAAACTTTGCGTTCCCAATCCTCTGAACGTTTCCAGCCCCTGCACATCCCTTGAGCCACTCTTCGACCAGGGAAACCTGGAATTGAATGTTTATAGGGTTATGGGTTACTTGTGGCACGGTTCCAGGGCGAGCACAAGCCGCTGAGTTCGCAACGATGCGAATCTTCGGGTTCTGGTGTCAAGGTGCACACCATTCCGAAACAGGGCTCGGCTGGGCTCGAGGTAATTGGAATAGTTCACGCTAGGATAAGTAGAAGAGTTCAGTGATGATCCTGGTAAGTGTCTTCGGATGAAGCCAATCACCCAGGCGTTTGGGAGTTGGGTACGCCAGTGGCCACGGGGCATTGCAGACCTCTGGCAAGCCAATCTGATATGCTTTTCCAACCCCCTTCGATTGAATTCGAGCAAGTGAAAAATTTGAACCAATATTCCTATGGGACAAAATTTCAATCGAAACACCTTCTGATTAACCATGGCTACAAGACTTGCCATCCCTTTGCTTCTGCTGAGGATCGGCCCGCCGCGGTTAGGCCCGCGTACTCTTGAGAAGTTACGATTATCACCTACTCGGGATTTAGTAGGCGCTCAAGGAAGCGGGAACGACGGCAGGGTTAAGATTGCTCAAGATTGAACATCTTGCAGAGAAGCAAGAACGCAGAATCTCTTGCGAGGCAACCGACTCATTACAACAGGTGGGGTGTTTCTCCGAAGATAAGCGCGCCAACTGAGCCGTAACGACGTCCAAAACACTCTACACGATCATAGGGAAAATTTCATGGTTAGAATTATAGCGTGGAACGTCGCGTAAAGCCGGGACCGGACTCGCGATCCGTCCTGAGAAAGGCCGGAAGACACCGAAAAGTGCCAACCGAAGGCACGAACACGAGAGACGCCACGAGGCGAGGCCTGCAGGGGCGAGGGTGGACCCATGGCCGGGCCCGCATCGGGCTGCGGCAGCCGTCAATTTGGATCAAAGTTGGGGGTGACAGCAATTGTCGGGAGTCAAGTCCGAGACATAGAAGTCCCCATATGCGCGAGACAAAAGAACTCTAATTCCATTTTGCGAGGGGTAAAGTAACCTGGAGAAGATAATGAGCGAAGATAGCGGGTTCAGGAAGGCAATTCCAATTCGATCGGAAGCGACAGGCAAGTTTAGTCTGCAATTTCGAGTCGATGCCGCGCAGAGATGATCGGGGTCACGTATTTCGAATTGTGAAGAGTATTGGGGTGTTTATCGGCAAGAATAATGAGGTTACTTTGTGGAAAAAATAATGAAGCGCTTCGAGTGAACGGGTGGGCCGCCTTGCGGCGAGGGCTCGTCAGGTTCGACGGGGAAAGCGGTAAATGGCCTCGCTGGGCGTGAGTATCGTCGGAGGACACCCCGGAAAGTTGCCCGATTCGTTCGGATTCAACACCAGAATTGACTTTATGCTGGAAGACTACGGTCGAAAGAGGTAAACCTGGATGACGAGGAGCGATGGGTGACCAAGAGAGGCAGTAGAGAGCCACCGCGAGCTTAAGGGTCGCGTGGGGAACGCTAGTTTATGTCGAAATCGCAAAAGTTGCGATCGTCCCCGCCTCTCCCTCCCCCCATCTCATCACTCCTTGCCGCTTCTCACCGCAGGCTCAACCCTTCTGGGTCCCATCCGAAGCGACGCCGAAGCAACCCTGTCGTCGTCGTCAGCATTTCCCGGTAAGTCGCCTGAGGATCGATACCCAAAAGGCACAGACAAACCGAAGGGCTCTAGCGTGAGGTGCCCATCCCTCGGCTTCCCGCTGGTCATCAATTCCGTGTCTCGCAACCTCGCCCCCTCTTCATCGCCGCGCGTAAATATATACCCCCAAACCGCAGCTTTAAATCTCGAATCTCTCCTCCACTCCTCTCTCCCACCTCTCCACTTTTCCATTTTCCTTCATGGCTCCCTCTAGAAGCAGCCGCGACGACGACGACCCACTCTGGCTCGCCATCAAGCCTCCACCAGATGAGACACCGGAACAGGCGGCGCTACGTAAGAAACGGGAGGTAGAGGCGAAAATTATCAGCGACAAAATCGACGAGCAAATTCGACAAGAGAGTGCTCTGCTCAAAAAGAAGAAAGTGATCCGTTTGCTATTACTAGGTGCGTTTGATCTAAAGTGATGTGTGTGGCGCCCTGAGCGTCTATTGAGGACGCACATTGACCCAATCCTCCTCCGCCTTTTCCCCGGGCCGTCACTCACAGGCCAATCAGAATCGGGAAAGTCTACGACGTTGAAGCAGTTCCAGATCCTCCATTCCCCGAATGCGTTCCAGAACGAGCGTTTGTCATGGCGCTTGGTCATCCAGCTCAACCTTGTCAAGTCCATTCGGCGTATTCTGGAAGCAGTCATCAATGCGCAGCCAGCACTCGACTCACCCATGACAGAAAGATCCATCGTCCCATCAGACGACCGTTGGGATACCAGTACCTCGGGTATCGCTTATCCACGGATGAGCGTCGATTCCTTCCAATCCACCCTTACCGGCTCAACACGCGACACAAACGACTTCACGGACTTCAAAATGAGATTGATGCCCTTACTGCGGGCGGAAGAAATCTTGACGACGAAACTCGCGTCCCCGGACTCTCTCTATTATCGTGGTGACGCGCTGGGAGGTCGAGAGGGCTATAATCATCTATCCTGGACCAACTCGTCGTCTAATGGAAAGGAGATGTACGTAAGGAGCGGTGACATGTGGAAACTGAAGACCGGAGTTGTGAGCGATGTCGGCGACCCAGACATCGACGAGGCCGCGGGCCTCATTTTCCAGGCGAGAGATGACATGATGAGGTTATGGGTCAGTCCAGCGGTGCGGAGTATCCTCGAACGGGAGAAAATCAATCTATCTGAGAGTTCCGGTTTGTAAGTTCTCGTCACACCGCATGTCGTGGCTTGGCGACTGATATTTTCTTTTATTGAAACAGCTTCCTTGACGATATGGACCGGATAACGCAGCGAGATTACGTTCCGACCAACGGCGAGTCTATGCTCTCTCGGCCTAAACCTTCTTCTGACTAAGGTCCCCTCCCTTAGATGATATCCTTAACGCTCGATTAAAGACCGTGGGCGTTGTCGAACACTCATTCCAAATCAATACCGGCGGTGATAAAGCTGTGGACTGGCGAATATGTAAGTTTCTGTCTCGGCGGCTTTAGGATGATCCGTTTTTCCGGGCGTTAATCATACTTGTTACCCTTAGATGACGTTGGAGGCTCCCAAAGCCAAGTAGGCACCCTTCCCGCTCCCCTCTTCTGACACTGAGCTGAATATGAGTCTCATGATCTTCCTAGCGAGCCACGTGGGCGCCATTCTTCGATAACGGTGAGTTTTGGGACATCCCTCGCCAAGATTGATCACCCTAATCCCCGGTTGCGCCCCTAGTGCAAGCTATCATATTTTTGGCACCTGTTTCGGTCTTTGACCAGGTTCTGGCCGAGGATCCCTCGGTAAACCGGTTGGAGGACTCACTGCTCCTCTGGAGAGAACTCTGCAAGAACGTAATCTTGAGCAAGGTTCCCCTGGTGTAAGTTAGCCTCGTATATGTCAGAGATTAGTGCTGATGCCTGTGTCGTTGCCCGTATCCAGCCTCTTCCTGAATAAATGCGACCTCTTGAGGCGGAAACTGCTCTCGGGCGTTCGGCTGTCCAAGTACATGATATCGTATGGCGATAGATCAAACGATTACGACTCCATCCTTAAGTACTTCAAGAACAAGTTCGATGCCATCCGGAAACAGTACTCAAAAGACGCGGAGCGGGAGTTCTACGTGTTTGCGACGAGCGTCACCGATACCCACCAGACCGCATCCATTATTACGAGTGGTGAGCTGTCAGCCCATCCATTCCTTATACGTATTGCTCACTATATTGTGCTATGACCGCGCTTTGGACGGCACTTTAGTGGTGGGTCGATTGCTGCGTCATCCTTTGCTCTCTAAACCACTAAACGCCCTTCCTTTGCTTAGCGCGACATGATTTTACGGGACCATCTTCGAACCTCGAACCTCATATGAACTCTCTTTTCTTGTCCGAACTTTTGTCTCCAAGCGTATCCGCGTTTTCTCGTTTCCTTCTTTCGTTCGAATACCCTTCGTGTCCTGCTTTATCCTCGGATTCCCCACTCGCAAACACGATCCCATGTTCTGTTGGCTTCCCTTCTATCCCCCATTCGCTCTATGGCTTCGTGCACCACTTGTATCAACTACCTTACACAACCGTTACCCCATGGCATTCAAAATTCCTCCCACATGCATGTCCGGTACAACGGTGACAGTCTTGCGCAGTCTAAAAAAAATTCGCTGACCCTTTCCTTTGCCACGGAACTTCTCAAGACACCAAAGCGATCGGGGTTACTGTCTAGTATGCATAATTATACCAGGTACAAGGGATTCGACAAGGGATTCAATGTTATATAAACGTGGAAAAGGGGGGGATGTCAAAAAGAAGGCGTAACAAAATTGGGATGGTGTGATGTGAATGAAACACAACGGCAAAGAACAAGGGAGACCACATTTGCGCAAATCGGAGGAGAAAACGTAGCATCGCCGACCCCGCTTCGCAGGGCCAAATCTTGGACGCCGGGAGTGAGGGAATAGACCAAAAATGTCAAAGACTTGACCCTTTTCAACAAACTTTTTTGGGCCCAATCCACGCATCTGCCGGGTGAGTCTCGGTTTGCAGGGCTGCCCAACAGGGTGATTCCACTCGGTGAGACCGCGGTCTTGTGGTCTCTCCGAATTCGGTAAATGGCGGGAGGAAAGTGAAGAAGAAGAAGAGTGCTAAGAAGTTGCGTTCCGTCGGAAAGGTTGTGACTAAGGGTTGTGACGTCGCCAGCAACTGAGCGAATGTCTGTCCGACAAACGCACGAACGAACGACGACAGGAAGAAGAAGCGGAAGACGAAGAGGGAGAGGGAGCGAAGTCGATCATTTTCTCTGTTCCCCTGGTTCCTCGTTGGGCCGCCCCTTGAGCTCCCGCCAGCGTGCGAAGGTCCAACGGACGGATACGAACTCCTACAGCGATCCCTTGCCGAAACCAAATCGAACGTCGTCGAAGCCAAGATCAAACTGGCGTCTCCTCGATCCTTCTCATCGCCTTCCAGAACGACCGAGGGATAATGATGATGATGATGATCGTCACGGCCGGCGGTCGTCAGCGCCATGCCCGTCGCGCTACCAACATGCATCAATTCCAAGTACATGAAATAGGATGAAGCTTTCGGGATAGCTAAACCGGTAGTGGAGTATTCAGCACGGATCGGTGCTGTGAACGTGTTGGACGATAACCCGGACTTGACCCTGCAAACGACAGGCCGAGACCGGGGAACGAAGAAGACAGTGCGCAGGATTTCGGCTAGATGGTTTCGGGTTTTTCGATGTCGAAGCTCGAAGTACTATAACCTTGGTTATTGAAGTTGATATTGTCGTTATCGCAGCTGCAGTCTTCTTTGGCAAATGGAGGTAAGATGCCTCTGCTGTCTCTTTGGGTGGTCGCTCCGGAACGCGGTTCGCTCGCACCGAGACTGTACTCGCTGTATCCATATCCTCTATGGGCACCAGGAGACTTGTCTGTGAAGGTGACGCTCGTGGAAGTCGTCGTCGCCATTGTCAATGCGTGAATCTTCTGCTCGCTGCTCTAGTTGCCGGAAGTCCTCGACGACCTCACCCACGAACACCCGTCTTCCTCTCCAGCCTCGACAAGAATGACGACGTTCCTCACCACGCCCGAAACCACACTACAGTGCTCACCGATTCCAAAACTATCAACACCGTTCCCACAGCGACTCTCAGGATCCGCTTCGCTTTGACAGTCTCAACGAACTTGACAAGGCGGCAACCGGTCACAGGGCGCACGGACGCGATAAACGCACGCCTCGGGACGTCCGAACCCTCAGTGTTGCCCGGTTTGAAGACGAATATCGTGGCCAAGGTGACTCCGTACGTGATGATGAAGGCGAAGTCTTGAACTTAACTTGAGGATTCGGTGAACGAAGTGAGGGTTGGTCAGAGGATCATGATAGGCGCGAGGCGAGCGATGGCGGTGAACCAGCGACGCGTTGTCCATGGCTCGTTGTACGGTGTGAGTGACCAGTGAAGAGGTCTGGTGGGGCTTGGACCGGGCGTCATGGCGGTGGACTTGTGCGAGTAGACGAGAGGGGCAAGACGAGAGGGCGACGATGGTGGGACTGCGAGGGGAACCGCGAGCCAGGAGTCTCCAATCGTCAACTGGATGGCGACAAGAGCGAAAGTAAGTGCGGCGAGGCCGAGAGTCTAGAGTTGAGGGGGCAGTCAAAGATCAAAGGTCAGCGGAATGCCACCCATATCAGGAAGGGGCTACTTACCACTCGCGCGCCAGTGGCCTTGACCCCGTCCAAATACCTCCCTTCAGCAGTCCAGTTGCTCATGAAATTCCTCTGGCGTGGCAGCCACGCCAACGGGCAAGCCTGACGAGCAAGTCTGATGGCTATAGCTGCGGTGAACGACAAGACGTAGACCATGGGAGAACCCTCACCCGGACCCGGGATCTCCAAGCTCTTCAGATACCACGTGATTCAATCTCTCGATAACCGCCGGGGCGGTGGTTTACCCGGCCCGGTACCGCCGGAAGAAATAAAGAGGAAGATTGTTCGAGGGGAGTGGGAGTTGACCATCTTTCTCTCTTCCCCTGCTTATCACTCAGCGGGCGGATACCCGCTCCTGCTTTCCCATAGGGTTTGCTGCGCATCTTTGCAGAAGCGTGATATGTGACCATCACTTTCAGAGGTCAAGTCGAACAGAGTCAACGGCGTCCACACACCTCGACTAAGCCTTGCCTGGATTTATTGGACTTTGGTCCAGCTCTGCTACGCAGGGACTCAGAGTTTGATAGTCTCTGCTCTTCACATCGCAGGATAATGGACTTCGACGTTGTCTATCGCTTGAAGGGTGTGGAGTCGTTGAGGTAGTGGGCATTCTAGAAATCTCAGTTCCTCGAACAATGCGTTTTTTGTCCGCAGGATTGTGCTGTATACGTACCTCGATGAACTGGTGACATTTCGCACAACCCTCAGCGATTCAGGTCCCACATATCAGGCAATCCGTTGGCAACGTTTTCTTCATTCGAATGCAAGTCTATCATACCCTAATCGAGCGAACCTAACCTTTGCGGTGGCGTTTTGGTTCCGGACACGAAGACTGTCAGGTGTCAGAGTAACACGCGCTTGCTCCCGACTTTTCCAGAAGCATTTGGGAAGGAGAGGAGTTGGTTAGGGTTTCCGGAATTCGACGTGCACTATTCCTCTTACGTGAAATCTCCTCGTTGTACTTGTAGATTAAGCTTCGAGCTCTGAAGTCGACATCCCGCCTCTCCAGTCCCTTCATAGTAATCGAATATCCGACGTTAATTTAACTTAAACTTCTGGCTGTCAGCGTTCAAGCCCGGCCGAACGATGCCGAGACCGGCGCTTAATCTCTCTATTGCTTATTTTCTTTTCATGTTTATTTCTCTCTCGACTCGTCCGAGTCTTAATGTTTTGGTTGTCTCGTCTCCGTTCTGTTGGTCTGTTTCTCCATCCGTTCGGTCTCGTACTTTCCTCTTATATCGTAGACGTCACCTTTGCATGTGCGGGATACCTCAATCGATTGCCGCGTCGCTGAGTGCTTTATTCTGACACTGGTGGGCCGAATCCGTCGTTCGAGACGTCAGGCTCGGTGATTCAAGGCTTTCCTAAACTTACTCATGCAATTGAATTGATGCAAGAATCGATGACGGGCCCTGATCACCTTATATACTTGGGCTAACGTTTGGTTCCACACTGAATGAATGTTTGTCCAACTGTGGGAATGTTTGGCTTGGAAGACGTCGGGCCCTAGGCCTACAAAAGCAGCAGAATACTAAGTACCATTTCATTGACCCAAGCGCGTTTCCTCTCCCTCACTTCCGTCCCCGACAAATGCAGTCCCAACCTCCCGTTGTACCTGAAAGGCTCCAGAGGATGTTCCCGTCACTCCCATCCCTCGACAACCTCTCTACGGAAGGACTATTCACTATCATAGATTATCAAAAGACCATTAAAAACGCGTACTACTCGAACCGTGAGCTAGATTTTTTTTAGGCGATTTGGCCCGACCTCATCATGTTCACTTATGTATAGAAGCGCCAATTACCCCCGAACAAATCGTTGAAGCAGAGCTTTTCGCTCTACGAGCTCTGAACAAGCAGGCCAGGCTCCGTACGTTACTGTACAGCGTTTGACATGTTCTATAATGATGAGCTATCACAGAATTTCCGGACGAATTCTCCGCGAATCCTCTTGGGGACGAATTAAGGACCGTCGTGGAGGATGCTCTTAGGCCACTCAAAGAAGATATCGCCACCTTGAATGGAAAGTTCACCGCATTGGACAACAAGGTCAAGGAGCTGGATAACCAGGTCACGAAGTTTCAGCGGACTTTCGGACTATGGGCAGTTAAACAAGCTCAGGTTTGTGCCTCAGTCCAAAGTACATACACAGACTCTCAACTCGTTTCAGGGCTATAATTCTCAGAGTGTTTCAGGAACTGGTCTCCATCTAGTCCCGTTTCCAGACGCGTCTTGGCCTGAAGACCCGGTATGCTCTAAATCTTACAGTTTTACGTTCACTAATTGATCCTTCAAATATTACGCAGGATTACCCTCCTCTCACGTCCATAGATGCTATTAAGAATCTCGATCATGCAACTCTTCAAAGATATGTTACGAAGTACGGACTCCATGAAGGGGTCGAGGCTGATGCCGAGCTCCGGTGCAAGCTCTGCGTACACCTGGGAGTCCTTTGGATCGTCGAAAGGAGGGGACTTTTGGAGGCCTGAGCTTTCCGTGCCATACTTTCCTGACCCAGCGAATCTTTTTGGGCGTTATGGTCGTACTGTGTGTTTGTCCGCTAAGACACATGTAAATCCTCAACATCTAACTAGCAATCAAGTAGTGTTTGCGAGCATTTTACTTTCTTCGTTTCTCCGTAGTACGCAATTGCGGTTTTCTTCGACTTCTGCTATCGTATTGAGGCCCTTATAGGTGGCCCTGCTCAACAAACTTCCTCATCCAGTAAGCTCGAGACCTCCTCCCCGGGCCGGGCCCTTTTCTGCGTTACACTACTCATTACACCCGCATCGGGACCAGCGTAAGTCAGCTCCATCGTTCATACACTATGAGGTTCTATGGCTAGCATTGAATGCGTCCCGTATGGGGCCGCGACGCGTTTTGCGAGCTTCCGGCCGTCAAATGCCCTCTTATCGTCTAAGACGGACACCACGCTAATGAGAGTAAAAATAGAACTAGCTTTGTCGCTAAATCTAGTACGATATACAATAATTAGTTTCTGTTGGACGAATGCAATTGGTGGTGGTGGTTCGGGACCGAAGGGGGGATCGGGACCGAAGGCAAAGGGGATCGAAGGGGATCGATAGCCAATGAGAAAGATAGAAAGTCGGAACCGAAGAACACCAGCCGGCTCTACCAAGCAAAGACCGAAGGAGAGGCCGAGATTCCCTAGCAACGCCCGTCGTTAAGGAAGTAGGCTTGTGGCGCTTGTCTAGATAATATCAGGCAAAAGTTGTGATCATCCCCGTCTCTCCCCCATCTCCCTCATCACTCCTATCGCTTCTAGCCGCAGGCTCAACCCTTCTTCGTCCCATCCGAAGTGACACCGAAGCTGCACTGTCATCATCATCGTCAGCGTTTCTTGGTAAGTCACCTGAGGGTCGATACCCAAAAGGCACAGAAAAACCGAAGGGTGCCTATCCCTCGGCTTCCCGCTAGTCATCAATTCCGTGGCTTACCATCTTCGCCGCGTCAATATATACCCACAGAGCGCATCTTTAAATCTCAAATACTCCTTCGCTCCTCTCTCCACCAATCCACTGCTCGAATTTCCTTCATGGCACCCTCTAGAAACAGCCGCGACAACGACGACGACGACCCACTCTGGCTCGCCATCAAGCCCCCACCAGATGAGACACCAAAACAGGCGGCGCTCCGCGAGAAACGGGAGACAGAGGCGAAACTTATCAGTGACAAGATTGACGAGCAAATTCGACAAGAAAGTGCTCTGCTCCAAAAGCAGAAAGTAATCCGTTTGCTGTTGCTAGGTGCGTTCGATCTAAAGTAATGTATCTGGCACCCTGCACATTGACCAATTTTCCCCGGGCCGCCGCTCATAGGCCAAGCAGAGTCGGGAAAGTCTACGACGTTGAAGCAGTTCCAGATCCTGCATTCCACGAATGCGCTCCAGAGCGAGCGTTTGTCATGGCGGTTGGTCATCCATCTCAACCTTGTCAAGTCCATTCGGCGTATTCTGGAAGCAGTCACCAATGCGCAGTCCGCACTCGACTCACCCATGACAAAGAGGTCCATCGTCCCATCAGACGACCGCTGGGATACCAGTGCTTCGGGCATCGCCTGTCCACGGATGAGCGTCGATTCGTTCCAATCCACCCTTACCGCCTCAACGCCCGACACGAGCGACTTTACAGACTTCAAACTGAGATTGATGCCGTTACTGCGGGCAGAAGAGATCTTGGCGACGAAACTCGCGTCCCCGGACTCTCTGTATTATCGTGGCGACGCGTTGGGAGGTCGGGAGGGCTATAATCGTCTGTCCTGGACTGACTCGGCAGGCAACGGAAAGGAGATGTACGTCAGGAGCGGTGACATGTGGAAACTAGAGACCGGAGTTGTGAGCGATATCGGCGACCCAGACATCGATGAGGCTGCGAACCTCATTTTCAAGGCAAGAGACGATATGATGAGGTTATGGGTCAGTCCAGCGGTGCGCGGTATCCTGGAACGGGAGAAAATCAATCTATCTGAGAGCTCCGGTTTGTAAGTTCTCTCGTCACGCCGCATGTCGTGGTTTGGCGGTTGATATTTTCATTTTATTAAACCAGCTTCCTTGACGATATGGACCGGATAACGCGGCGGGATTACGTTCCAACCAACGGTGAGTTTATGCTCTCGTTTCCTGGACCTTCTTTTGATTTAGGGTCCCTGCTTGAGATGATATCCTGAATGCACGATTAATGACCGCGGGCATTGTCGAGCACTCATTCCAAATCAATACAGGCGGTGATAAAGCTGTGGAGTGGCGAATATGTAAGTTTCTGTCTCGCCGGCGGCTTTTGGATGATCCTTTATTTTTCGGGTGTTAATAATACTTGTTACCTTCAGATGACGTCGGAGGCTCCCGCAGTCAGGTAGGCACCCTTCCCGCTCCCCTCTTCTGGTATCGAGCTGAATGTTAGTCATATGATCTTTCTAGCGAGCCGCGTGGCCGCCATTCTTCGATAACGGTGAGTTTTGAGACATCCATCGCGAAGAACAATCGCCCTAATCCCCGACCTGATTTTATGACGCGTCCCAAGTGCAAGCTATCATATTTTTGGCACCTGTTTCGGTCTTTGACCAGGTTCTGGCCGAGGATCCCTCGGTAAACCGACTGGAGGACTCACTGCGCCTCTGGAGAGAACTCTGCAAGAACACGATCTTGAGCAAGGTTCCCCTGGTGTAAGTTAGTCTTGTCTACGTCAAAGATTAGTGCTGATTAATGCGCCGGTGCCCATATTCAGTCTCTTCCTGACTAAATGCGACCTCTTGAGGCAAAAACTGCTCTCGGGCGTTCGGCTGTCCAAGTACATGAGTTCGTATGGCGACCGACCAAACGATTACGACTCTATCCTTAAGTACTTCAAGAACAAGTTTGACGCTATCCGGAGACAGTACTCGAAAGACCCGGAGCGGGAGTTCTATGTGTTTGCGACGAGCGTCACCGATACCCACCAGGCCGGATCCATTGTTACGAGTGGTGAGCTGTCAGTCCGTCTATTCCTTATACGTGTCGCTCACTGTGCCATGCCTTTACCGCGCTTGATACTCCACTTTAGTGGTGAGGCGATCGTTACATTGTATTTTGCTCACTAAAAGACTAAACCGCCCTCCTTATTTAGCGCGACATCATTTTAAGGGAACATCTTCGAATCTCTGACTTAAAATGAACATTGTTTTCTCCTCCGAGCTTGTCTCAAAGCGCATCCGCGATTTCTCATTTCCTTCTTTCGTTCTCGATTTATCCTCGGATTCCCCACTCGTATACATAGTGTTTGGTTCGTTCGTTCGAAATCTTTGTTTGTATACCGCTAACAGCCAATCCCTAAGGGCGGCAAGGTACGGTCCCGACTAAACGGGGGCCTCTACTACATGTAGTTACGAGGAGAGAAAACAAGCAGAAGTGGGTCTACGGTGCCAAAGGCTATTGGGAAGTGGTAGGGGTACTGCGAGTGTTTGGTAGGAGGTTCCTGGACAAAGGATTAGGTTACCCAACTGTGGGAATGTTTTGGCTTCAGACTGCTCAGGTGCAGGCCCTGTATACGACCGTCGAAGACCTACCAAAGCAGCGGTAAGTGGCACTTCTTTGATGCAAGCGAGTTTCCTCCTCCTCAGCACCATCTTTAGCTGATGCAGTCCTAACCTTCCACTATATATCAAGTGCTCCAAAGTCAATTCCCGTCACTTACATCGCTCGACAACCGCAGCCCGGGCAGTTGAGCAAACTTTCTTAGGGCGATTTGGTCCAAACTTCTCATGTCCACTTATGTATATATAGCCGACTCCGAGGAAATATGGTTAAAGGATCTGTGAACAAGCAGGCCAAGCTCCGTATGTTCCTGTCCAATGCTTGACACCCGGTAATAATTAACTGTTAGAGAGTATTCCGCCAATTTTGCAGCAGATCCTGCGTTAGACGAATTGAGGACCATCGTTGAGGATGCTCTAAAGCCACTCACCGCGCAGATCACTGCACTGGATACCAGCCTCACCAAACTGGATACCAACCTCACCGCACAGATCACTGCACTGGATACCAACCTCACCAAACTGGGTGGCCAGGTCACCGGGTTGCAGAGGTCTTTCGGAACGTGGGCAATCCAGCAAGCTCAGGTTCGTGTCTCAGTCCAACGTACTTTGCTCAAACTCTCACCTTGTTTCCAGTACTTCAATTCTCAGCGTGCTGAAGGGACTGGCTTCCAGCCGGTTCCGTTTCCAGATGCCTCTTGGCCGGAAGGCGAGGTACGTTCTAGAATTTACATCCTAGAGTTTCACGTTCCCTCGTTGATCCTTCAAAATGTCACGCAGGATTACCCTCCTCTCGATTCCATACAAGCGATTCGGAACCTCGACCGCCAAGCACTTCTAAAATATACCTCGAGATACGAGATACGGCGTGACAGAAGAAGGCCCGAGGGTGATGACGAGCTTCGCCGCATGCTCCTCTCACATCTTGGCGTCTCAGCGATAGCTGAACAGATGGGACTGCTGGCCTGAGCCTGTCTCAGTACCATCTAAACCAAGCGAAGTCTTTTGGCCACCCAGTCATACATTATACACGTGAATAAATCGAATTCAAGAAATTATTTATTGGTCAACTAAAAAAAGGAAAAAGAAAGTATTTATATCTGCGCTACCGAGTATTTCAGGAGGTGCACTATTTTTCCTCCCCTCGAGTAAAGTAGAAGCTGCGAATTTCGGCATACTATAAGACGCCCGTCGGGACCAAGATCGCCTAGACTTTGTATGGCTTGCGTGTCTCGTTGGATCCGCCGAGCTGGCCAACTTCTCTCATCTCCAAATGACGGGGGTGGTGTATACAATAAGTGTTGTGGCATCGCCAGCAACTGAACGAAATTAGAAAGGACTGTCCAATGGAACGCGCGAAGGAAGGACGATAGGAAGAAGTGAAAGATGTGGGAGGGAAGGGAAAAGTCGATCATATGGTTCCTCGTCGAACTACAGCTCTCCCCTGACGAAACCAGGTCGGATGTCCGACACGATCGTCGAAGCCGAAATCGACCCGCTATCTCCTCGATCCTTCTCGTCTCCTTCCAGAACGACCGAAGGATAACGGTGATAATCATGATGCCCATGACCGCCGGGCAACATCACGCCCGTCGCGCTCCCAACGTGCGTCGAATCCGAGTGATTGAAATCAGATGAAGCTCTTGGTACGGCAACACCCGCAGTAGAGTACTTGGCGTGAATCGGCGCTCCAAACGCGTCAAACGACAACTTGGACTCGGTTCCGGCGAACGACAAGCCGAGTCCCGTCGCAACGGACGACGACGGCGCGTAGGATTTCGGGTAGATCGTTTCGGGTTTCTCAATGTCAAACGTCGATGTGCTGAAACCTTGATTGTGGACGTTGATGTTGTTGTTGCTCGCGACTTCTTTGGCGAAGGGAGGTAAGATGCTCCTGCTGTCCGTCGGAGTGGTCGCTCCGGACCGCGAGTCGCCGAAGCCGTACCCGCCGTACGCGTATCCTCCGTGGGCGCCGGGAGACTTGTGGGCCGAGGTGACGTCGGTAGAGGTGGTCGTCGCCATCGTCATCGCGCGAACCCGGCGCTCGCTGCTGTGGTCGTCGTCCTCGATGACCCCACCGCGGCCGTCCAGCCTGCGCTTCACTCCAGCTACGACGAGGATGATGACGTTCCTGATCACGCCCAAGAACAACACGATGATGACCACGGATTCCAGCACCAACAGCACGATCCCCACTGCGACTCTCGGAATCGGCTTCACTTTGACGGTCTCGACGAACGCGACGAGGCAGCACGAGGTCACCAGCCGGATGAACGCGATGAACCCTTCGAGGACGTCGGAACTCCTCGTTTTACCCGGCTTGAAGACGAATATCGCAGCCAAGGCGACTCCGTCCATGATGATGAACGCGATGACTTGCACG
Organism: Tulasnella sp. 424; assembly: GCA_019633425.1. NCBI lineage: Eukaryota > Fungi > Basidiomycota > Agaricomycetes > Cantharellales > Tulasnellaceae > Tulasnella > Tulasnella sp. 424. Next base: position 337,435 of record WSUB01000014.1, on the reverse strand, counting down.
AACCCGGACGATTTGGCGAACGATGTGAGGGCGGATTTGAGGATCATGATGGGTACGGTGAACGCGATGGTGGTGAACCAGCGGTGGGTGGCCCATGGCTCGGTGTACGGCGAGAGCGGGTAAGGGAGTGGTTCGGTGGTTTTGGACCAGGCGTGGTGGCGGTAGACTTTGACGAGGAGGTAGGCGGAGTAGACGAGGCAGGAGGCGAGGGTGACGATGGTGAGGACTGAGAGGAGGACGGCGAGCCAGGAGTCTCCGATCGTCCATTGGAAGAGGGCGAGGACGAAGGTGGGTACTGTGAGGCCGAGAGCCTAAAGTTAAGGGGGGACGGTCGAATAGTAAAGTCAGCGAAATGCCATCACATGATGAAGGGCTTACTTACCACTCGCGCACCAATAGCCTTGACCCCGTCCAAATACCTCCTCTCGACCGTCCAATTGTACTTGTCCTTCTTCTGACGCGGTAGCCACACCCACTCGACAAGCCGCACGAGGGCGTAACCTAATCCGACAGCTACAGCCGCAACAGCCACGATGAACAGCAGGACGTAGAACAAAGAGAGGAACGCATTGCCCTCCGCGATTCCCAAGCTGTTGGAGTACAACGTGATTCCTCCCGAAAGGGCGTTGCCGTTCTCCTCGTTGACCGTCGGAGGGGTGTAAAAATCGCGTCTACCCAATCCATTGCCACCTTTGCCGTTGTAGGGACTTAAGTTCCGATCGGTATACTGCAAAGGCGCCATAGCCTCATCGGTGTTGTTCGAACCCGTCCTCGAACGCAAGCTGAATATGGATCGCTGCAAGTGCGACCGGGGGTTCGACGCGAACAGGCCAAACGACCACGAGAAGTTGAGCGCGAAGGAGCGGTAGAGTAAAGGGTAGTTGAGGTCCAGGATGGACGTGAGGACGATGTGTTGCAAGAAGAACCAGAGGGTGAGGAAGCGATAGAGGAGAGGTGTAGTGGAGATGAATGTACGTGGGTGTGGTGCGAATGCCGCGAGGGAGGACGGGATTAATGGGTAGGGGATGTTAGGGAGGGAGGACCGGAAGAAGACGTCGGTGAAGGTGAAGATGGCTGATATGGCGAAAGCGAAGATGAATAGACCTCCGACTAGCCAGCCGACGGGGCGTTGGCGGGTTGACCAGCCGTTGGAGAGGGTTATTTGCACGCATGCGACGGTCTTGTTCGTCTCGATCTGCACCAGCTGCAACCTACAGAGTCCGCCCTCGTATATCAGCACACCGCGCATTTAAATCAACGCTAGAAGCGCCAACTCACGTTGCAGCAGCTTCCAAATCAGGCATGAAATATGCAATGTCAGGAATCTTCTCCTGAATGGCCGGGATGGGTACCGTCGAGGCGCCAGTGAAGTTGTACTGCGGCAGAGGACACAGAGCTTTGCTGACTTCGCAGAGGTTGAAGCTCAGGTCGACTGGTTCCATGCCATAGGCGTTGAGGTTGACTTTGGCGGTGACGTTGAGGCCGGGGAGAACGGTTGAAGCGACGATGTCGAAGACGAGGGAGGAGTTGTCTTTGAAGTAACGTGCATCCTGCGCGAACGGGGAGTTAGCAAGGTGAAATGGGGCAGAGTGTGTGAGTGACTCACGAATTGTTGGATGAGGATTGCATCTGGTGGCGAGCAGTATGAGACAGAGGAAGAGTCTGGCGGCGGGGAATGAGGCTGTGAGCAAACAAGGAACAACCAAACAGGCGGAATTCGGGCCGTTGTTGCCACTTACAGAGAGATGCTTCACGAGCTTGAATGAGAGCAACGAAGAAGAAAAGAAAGAAGAAGGAAAGAACTCGTAAAGGTGCGATCATTGTGTGCGTGTACAGAGAGAGAGAAGTGGGGAATGAGTTGGGGTCGTAATATGGTCGGATGGGTTGAAATGAGAAAAAGTGTTGGTTTGAATTAGAAGAGTTTGAGTAGAATGAACCGGAAGCAGATCCGGCTGCCTCCTAGTGCAATGCGGGTGGAGGGGAGAGGGGAGGAGAGGCGAAAGTTGAAATTTGGAGAGTGGAGGGACGCTTAAAAAGCTAAAAAGGCGCAGTGCGAAGAGTCAGGGTCCTAATTGTCCCCCGATTGTGCCCTGCAACTGCCCCGACAGACAGAAAAAAGCTCCCCGCGGAGGAAGAGTCAAGGTAGAGTAAGGGAGAAACGTAGAGAGAGAGAGAAAAGTGAGAGGGGAGAAAAGGGAGAATGGCAATCCCCCACATGAGTACATAAAGCCCGCCCCCCATAAAACATGAGTCTAACGCACCCCAAATTCTAACCCGGTTAACCGCTCATCTCCCACTTCACGCTCCCGGGAAACTGTGAAAAAAACAACGAACAATGGAAGAGTGGCGAATGATATTCCACCTCGAGTTGCTGAATCCACGACGTTGCCTCGTGTTTGACCGACAGATTCGGAGGGTTGTTCGATCATCGAGGCAGTGCGCTGGGCGAGTCCTCTCCGTTAAAGGTAATGACGGCGTATCTGATCCCTCTCAAACATTCCCGTCCATCCGATAGGAGTTCGAGGGAGTCGTTCGGTCGGTGGCACCCCAAATTGGTGAATCACAGGAGCCACTTCCCTTTCTACACTTACCTAATCACACGTATGGAGAAGTTCTGGAATCTCCGCATACACCCCACTCCCATGCTCGAGGGTTTTCACAGAACAGCGATTGCGCAAGCGAGATAGAAAAGCGAAGAGATTTGTCGGGATGTGAAGAGAGAGGGCTTGCAAGGTTCTGGACCTGGCCACTCCGCAAAGCGCCGGTACACTTTTGCAGTTTTATGAGATATTTTTGTGGAATTTCGTACTTGCAACTTAAGGTTAGTGGCTTCTCTAGCCCGAAGGTTAGACCGAGTCTTCTGCCAAAAGGAGACTCGATGGTGATTTCCCCTCGACGCGTTTGGCATGTCCCGATTTGAAATTGCTAAAAAGCCGGACCCACTAGCACCTTTTTACATAAATGATAATCTTGGCAGGAGTATTAATAAGAGGAAGATACAAGACGCAGATGAATGTAATACTGCAGTTATCTCATTTCGTTGATTGGAACACGGGAACCCGAGCGGGTCGGCAATTCCCATCCCTTCCGGTAATGATACAACAAGGATTGTACAACTGACTGACGTCCGAACATCAAGCTCTTTAATCATCGTCCTCGTCGTCCTCACTCCCGCTCCTTCCACCAGCGACGTCCATTTCCTCATCCTCGGGTGGACCCTCCTCCTCATCTCCTCTCTCCTTCTTCTCTTTCGCCTTCTGCTTCTCCCTCATCTTCTCAATCACTTTATCCGCGCGGTTGAATATCCCACCAGTCGGTTGACCGCACGCAGCGCATTTCGGCGTCCTGCCGAACCGCTTGATGGCGCAGGCAGAACAGAAGTAGTGACCGCAGCGAGTAACCACTGGAAAGCAAAAAGTGGGGTTAGTTCTAAATACAATAATTTAGAATATGGAAATATGCAACTTGCCTGGATCGGTATACTCCTTTCGGCAAATATAGCATGCCCACGGGATGTCCTCGTCGTCCGAATCCGAATCCGAGTCGTCACCGGCGCCTGGCACTTGTTTCGATGCCTTTTCAGCAAGCTTGTCTAATTGCCACCCAGCGAGGTCTAATGGAACAAGGCACTCGTGTCAGATCTGATCCGTTAGAAAAGGAAACATCATCAACTTACAAGTTCCACGATCGTGCAAGAACTTGCACGTATCTCCGAATCCACAGAACCCGGTCTCTAGTGAGGGGAGCAGAGCCGTCAGCGTCAGGCGCACTAGACAGAAACGCTACTCATACCCACCTTTATAATCTTTACAAACATCCGGCTGATAATCCACCAACGTCACGGTCCTGATCGTACTGTTATTACTCCTCTGCGGTCCCACTCTAGCAGCTTTTGGAACCTCTTCTTTCTTGCGAATCAACGTCTGGTATCCTTTCTGCCCTTTATATTCCCCATTCTTGGCTTTATTCTCTTCCTCATCCGGATCGTATCCGTCGTTTTCGTCCCGCCGTCGCTTCCGACGAAGCTCTTCCTCGATCTCGAGCGCGTCCTCCGCTGCGAGTTCCATACCCGCTTCGAGACGGGCTTTCGACCCTAAAGAGGACCATTTCACGTCCAAGTCGTTCCCTCGTCGTCTGCTTCCTCCCGCGCCGTCGTCGTCGTCGTCTGAGGCAGCGTTGGCGGTGGTGCCGCCTGCTTTCCGCTTCTTGGACGTCCCTTGGACGAACAGCGACGAAGTCGCTTTTTTGGTTGGTACGACTACTTCCGATGACGCAGCACCCGCGCCGGCGGTAGTGGATGATGAGGAGGGACCAGCGGTCGCGGACGGCGAAGTATCTCGCACGCGAGTGGTGGATGGCTTGCCCTTGGTGCGTTTCTTGAAGAACGGGACTAGTGGTTCCGTCGACGTTGAAGCGTCTGCCATGATTTTTTGCGTGGGGGGGGAGAGGATAGTCTGTTAAACTGGTCGTAGAGATAAGATTAAGTAGATGAAGAGAGATGGAGGGTATATAAGCCAATAGGTTCGATGGAGGTTTGCTGAGAAAGCGGTCCAGGATGTTAGTGAGGATTGCATAGATTCACCCACGGTTGAATGACGTGAGCCTCCACCTGCTGCTCGTTGTTTCTGCGTGCTGGGTCCTTCCAGATGCAACCACAAGAGCCACCCTCTACTTGAGAATATACCAAGAGACTCTCTCTCTCTCTGTGCCACTTCCAAAGGAGGTCTCGCGGCCTCAAATATAGTGGGGCGTTGGAAGCCCCATTTATCCAAACCAGGTTATAACACCACCGTCGTATATCCGAAATGGTGAAAGTCGATTCCAAGCGCAAATGTACACGCTCCTCAAAAATGTAAAACGATTCTTTCATTTTCAAACATGCCCCTTCCTGCACGGACGATTTGCCGATGCTGCCCAGTCCATAAAGTATCTCATCTCCGGCACACATCGCCATCTATAATTATCCCTGAGAGCCTCAGCAAGAGCCGATATCGCAAGCTCATCTGCTTTATGTGGAAGGTCAGCCAAGGTGAAACAAGAGCCGCACCTGCGTCGTGCTGCAGTGGCGCGCGCGAGTAGGCGTGTTTGGACCCTGAAGTTGGCAGTTAAACACAAGGAGGGGCCTCTTGGGTTCTCGGCACCCACACGCACGCACGCATTATCTGTGATTAACAAGAAAGTGGATTTTACGCGTCCGTGGTATAAGAGGAGAGTGTGGCACCGACTGAGGTCGTTGTCTCACAACCTCGAAACCGGCGGTCCACTTCTCTTCACCACCTTCTCCTCGTTTCCCGTCTTCATCGTTCATAACAAGTCTTGAGGACTTGTGTGTTTAAGATCTCTTTATTTCCCTTTTTCTTCTGTTGAACAATCTTCGTGCAGGTCGACTCTGCCTTTGAAAACGAAATCCCTTTTACCTTTCCTACCATTTTGATCACCTCTCCCTGATCGCAAACCAAAATGAAGGCTTTCTTTGCCCTCGTCGCTTTCTTCTTCAACTTCCTTGCTTTCATCCCTCTGACAAGCGCGGCTGTTATTCGTCGTGCCCCTATATCTTTCTCCTCCTTCCACCCCTCTTCGTCTTCCTCGTCCCATTCCTCCACCACCGTAGCCGTGGCAGCCGCCTCCCAGTCATCATCTTCGGGACCCACCTTCCATGCTAAAGCCCGCGTGGCATCCTCGACCGGCGCAATCCGTGCGCAATTGGACATCACTGGTTATGCTGACGGACGCGGTACCTACGTCAAGCTCGAAGTATACTCAGGCCTGCTGAGCGACGAGGCAAAAGGAAACGGTCCTTACATGTACCATATCCATACGAATCCGGTTCCTGCTGATGGGAACTGCACTTCGGTGAGTGGATCCCGATCGTTGAATGAAATCACCAGGGATGTTAATTAATCGCTTCGTGGATTTTCGGGGATAATAGACCCAGGGTCACCTCGACCCCTTGGCCGTGACCGATAATGTGACGTGCAACCCGGACACGCCCGAGTACTGCGAAGAAGGTGACTTGTCAGGGAAGCATGGGAAGCTGAATGGCACTGCCGACGGAAGCATCGATGCCTTTGGTTTCACCGATGAATTCTTAAGATTCTGGCCTGGTGCGTATCCCCATTTCTCATAGACCCGACGAGGCCTGGGCAAGAGCTAATCCCTACACGTTCGTTCTTCAGAGCCACTCTCCATCCTCGGCCGTTCCATCGTCTTCCACGACCGAAACAAAACTCGCATCGCATGCGGCAACATCATCTCGATCTTGGATGGGACCGCCGACGCGTCGAACCTACCGACCGGCAAGGCCTCCACATACGTCACCCACTACCCTAGTGCCTCGTCCACGAAAACCAACACGACATTGCCTGTTTCAATAGCGCGACCGGCGTTGACTATGAAGCAGGCTCTGTTTGTGAACTTGACTATGGTCGAGACGACCGTTACCATGAATAATACCCAGACGGTAGTAGAGGTACCAACTCTAGTCGCGGTAAGTAAGGTCCTCCCTCCTCTTGGCGTTCTCGGTGCCGCTTCCCGCGCAGGGGTGTGCCTTCCGATATTCGTGCTGACTAGGGTTCTCCTGTTCTCTCTTAGATTAACGGCACGATCCCATTTAATAACACCGCCTAAATGGAGGGCTGCGTTTCCTTGAGCAGGACGCTGAATAGATTTTGAAGCTTTCGTGTTTCTGCATTCTGACGGACCGTTGAAACAGTTGTATCATTATATTTTGGAATTTCACAGTATCTAGTGCAATGTTAACTGCAATGCTTGGCCAAATTCCCGTGTAAATCAATGTCAAGGAGCACACAGCTCGTTCCGGATCTAACAGCTTGAAGTTGTCTTTTGCAGAATATTTGGGGCATCAGCTCAGCTTCCTCGGTGTATGGATTCACTGACGGGGCCAAAGAGCAGCATACAGTTTCTTTCCGGAACCTGTCATAAAGCGAGCACGTTTTCGCTTAGAAAGACGTGAACTGTCAATTGTGCCCGAGGTGAGCCCGAACGTTTGCCCAACCCCTTCAGTGCCTTGACTGAACTTTGAACCCATGAAGCGGTAACTTTTCCCGAAGTGCGACGCGATTCGAACCGAGATGTAAGTCACCCGCCCCAGGCGGAGCGAAGACTCGAGCTCTGCCGAACTCTTGGCGGTTTTCTTCCCTCACAGCTTCAAGGTGTCTGGCTTCAAAACGCTAGGGCCTCTTTGAACTTCTTCGGCGGCCGCCCTCCGACGGCCTATAAATACGGGGCGATTCAGAAGGATGACAACTCCACCAGTCTAGTCATGCATTATCTCGCTCTGTCCGTTACTATTGCTGCTTCAATCGTCGGTGTCGCTCAGGCCGGCAGTCCTCTCTGGGGCCAATGCGGAGGCATACAATGGACGGGAGCGACCACATGCGACGTCGGAGTCTGTACATGGTACAACGATTGCAAGTACTCAAGTCATTTATTGAGTCCACTTGCGAAAAATAACTGCTTTTTGAGCCAGATTTTAGCCAGTGTGTGCCAGCAACCACCACATCAACAACCACCACAACTACAACCACCCCACTAACCACACCCGCCAGCAAGACAAGCTCCACCAGCACGAGCATTACTTGCTTCACCAATGTTCCGACATATACTTCCATTCCAGTTAAAGCCTCGACTAACGACACACCTGTATATTCGAGTTCCCTGTGGTTGCGTAGAAGAAGTGGTAGGTCCACACGGGTTCCCAGCAAAGTTTTTACCTAATCACATCGTGTACACAGATGGAAGAGCCGTCCTTGGTTCGAGCATCAATAGCGCTAGCGGCCCCTTCATAATTTCCGGGGGCTCCGCCTACCAAGTCGTGCCTGCATCTGGGTGCGCGTACAAGTATTTCTTAAACGTCTATGACGACCCCAGCAGTCCCACCGCATCCTACAAGGATTTGACCTTCGAGAATGGAGTTCTCGTTAGCGACTATTGGGTGTCGCCGATAGGCGTTTCATCCTCAAGTCCCTGGGGCGCTCACAATTGGTTCCTGGCTTGTCCAACGTCTGTCACCAACGAATGGCTGCTTTACTTGCAAACGGGTTCAGATATCCCGGCTGGACAGAATTGCACATTGACACAACTCGGCTACCGTACGAACTAGATTACCCAGCTGTTCGTAGACCGCGACAACAATACGTTAAAATATGCCAGAGGATTCCATCACTGACGATTGCTTCCCTGCGTATGCGAGACTCCTCCAATCAGGTGAAAAGAACTTATTACTGGGTGGAAGTTGGGTCGGGGCAACCTAGGCTCATCGCAAAACAACGTCAGAACTGGGTTCGTGGGAGGAGCTACGTTCCTTACTGGAGCCACTACATTGACCTGTTCAGATCCTCCGTCGGGACAGATCCGTATAGCCCAACGTCCTGGTATCGGCTACCCAATCAAGCGCTATTTCGCTTAAGCCTCCCTCACCCCGGTGAACAACTGTCGGAGCGTACGGGTTTTCCTCTCCAAGACTTGAATTCAGGCTGAGCGGATTGCTTTCCGATCGCGAGTCGTGCTTTTGGTGGGAGCAGAGAAACGCAATAAACATTCGAAACAAGAAACGTGCTCGATCGTTAATAAATAATTAGGATAGGTGAATAAGAAACCGGTGAGACTTGACGGGATATGAAAGAGACAAACAAAATCAGGAGAAGGGATTTTTTTCTACGGGTCGCTGAAGGGAAAACTAAACCAAGTGGCCGACAAAGGTTGAAAGAGGGAAACAAGGAAAAAAGAAATAAATCAAGTCTATAGAAATTTCGCGGTCAGGCATCGTGACGAAGACGTATCCGAGGAAACGGCACAGCCCTTCTAGGGCGGGTCGACTTGCTCCCGAAGCATTGGGCAGGAGCTGGAGCTTGCGATAGTGTCTTGGCGGGTTCTTCAGAGACCAGCTCCGATTCCCCCGAGCAACCATCCTCATCGTCCGACACTTCAAAAGCTCGATGGCCTGCTCTCACCAGCTCCAGCTTCTGCTCCCGCTCCTGTCCTTCTCCGAAGTTGGTACTCCATTTCACAGCCGCGCAGACGGACTTCAAGAAGGGGCGACGCAGTCGCTGCACACCGGGTATGCCAGCAGGTACTGCTGGCCGTTGGGGTCGACGATGCCGAGTCGAACAAGCGATTTTTGGAGCTCTTCGTTGAGGAGGTCGGTTCTTGCCTGAAAGTCGAGAAGAGCAGCTTGAATGTCGGCGTTCTTCTTCTCGAGAGCAAAGCAGGCCTCGATCCTTGCTCTCTCCACTTTCCAGTGGCGCTCGCGTTCCTTGAGGGTCACTTCTTCCATCGTCGCGTGGCTAGCGATCAACTCCGCCAACCGGTCTTCAGCGTGCCTCCGAGCCCTTTTTTTGTCGTCGCGTTCCTTGGCGAAGGCCATCATGCGAGGGTAGAGTTGCTTGTCAAAGAGCGCATTAGTGTCGTTGATTTGACGAACGTTGTCTTGTTCGAGTTTCGAGATGGTGAACTCGAGGTCAGCGATACGCTTGGTGCCCGCGGCGTAGTAAGTGGTGGGGAGACGAACGGTGGGCGCAGAAGCGGCTGGGGGGTTTGAGGAGCTGGTAGCGGGTGTGGTCGCGGCCGATGGTGGTAAAGTGAGTCGAGCAGAGTTGGTGGTCAAGAACGTTGAATGGGGGATGGACAGAGGTGTCGAGGTGGCCGAGGGCCTAGCTGAAGCCGGAAGAGTGGTGCCTTCGTGCGTCGCAGGGCAAGGGGGCTAAACGGTGAGGGGAAGAGGTTGGTGAGTCGACGATCAGTTAGGAACACTCGAACCGCCTCGTTACAGACCTGAAGAGCCACGGGATGTATGGGGCTGACTTGGGGTTGATGATATTGTTCTTCTTCAACCTGGATCGAGAGCATCAGCATCGTCACTTGAAACGGTTCGAAGGACCAGACTTGGTACCGAAATCACCTTTGGTTGGGATCGAGATAGCCGAAGGGCTCGAAGCATGGCTTGAAGCCTCGAGGGCTTTTTGGAGGGCGTCGGAGTGGTGTGAGAGGTATGAGGGAGTTCAGGCTGCGTGAGGGCACCGTGCCGAGCAGTCGACTTGACGGCCGAGAAGCTTGGGAAACTGTTGAAGAACATGATGATCGGCAAAGAGCTCATAAGTCAAGATGAAGACAGGTTTCGAGTGGGAGCGAGGGCGGGAGAGGTGGAGGCAAGACGATGAGGGCGAGGTCAAGAGTGCTGGAGCGTCAAAAGTTGGGGAGAAGACGAGCTCCATAGGTAGCTATATATATATCTGTCATCCTTCCTTGCCACGAGGTGTTTAGAAGACGACCGTTACGGTACTCGGTTCTGGGCGTACGTCGTCCATTGGCGATCTTGACTCTGAGATTTCAATTGAAGGTACGGAGACTCGGAGCGCCGAGTCTAAGGCGCGTCGTCGTCGAAAGGTACTGTAACAAATGATAACATGACATCACAGTAAACCTCTCCTAAAACCAGCGGTCAACGTGAGCTAAAACTCCCTCGCAAAGTGCCAAACGCTCGAGCTCGATAGAGGGGACGAGATACGCGTATACGAGGCGACACCAAATATTGTTTCCGATTTTCTCAACTAAACCTCCTTATAGACGTGCAGTGAAACCTCAAACCAGTTGTTTGAATGTCCAGGCAAGAATCTGGTCAAGCGTTGTGGCGGCCAAGGCATGTCGAAGATGTCATAGTTTCTCTTTCTCTAGTGCAGGACGACCAGAGCTTCCTTTCTCCGAAGACAGCCAAGCCCATCCCACTATCTAACAGTGCAGTTATACGGCCCCCACTGGCACCATACGTTTTATAATTAAGAGATCACGCCCTACAATAGCAGACTAGGAGCATCAAGTTGTGAACATTGGTTGTTCGCCCAGTTGCAGCTTTCTCAACCACACTACAAAATAACGTTGTGCGAGCAAAGCCTTGGGGGCGGCGTACCGAGAGGATTCGTGACGCGAGTGGGTGATGCGGGGCTAGGGATTGGGTCAAGAAGGGTTCCTATATAAACACCAACGGAAGCAAAAGGGTCCCCCCCCCCGTTTCCGCCGACCAACCGCCAAGTTTTCCTCCGCCGTTGTCTAAAACTTTTACACGGAATCAACCGCAAAGATTTCGCATGCGATATTCGTTGAGATTTCTTTTCCGAGTCCGCTCCTCTCAATGGTCTCGCCTCGCCTCGTCACTCTCTCCCGGGTCTTCCAACCAGAGCGACATTAGGTCCCGCAGCATTAGCCTAGCCGGCTAGCAATGCCGGATTGCCCTCTCGAAGATTGGCACCTTCAAATACAGTCCTCTCGAAGTCGAAGTTGAAACCATCGACTCTTTCAAGGACAGCCTCATCCTCCTCGAACTCATCTTCCACTTCCCACTTATCAAACCCTCGCTCCAATCCAACCCCAACTACGAAACGCGAGGGGTTCGCAGTTGGATTGAAGCCTAACAAGTCCGTCACACGGGGTTGTCACACGAGCTTACTCTAAGGAAATCACTCGTCAAAGGCTCGAATTCAATATATATTAATTCTATTTACATTCTAGTAATTACAAATTTATCTAAATCCGAGGACAGTCCCTTCGGGTTCAGGTTGATGCCACCAAGGGATCAGCCAAAACCCGACACATCGCTTGACTGCACGCGTAAGGAAAGGGTAGAAAATTTAGGTGCGGGGGTGTTAGAGTAGAGGTGAGGTGATTAGATGGTGGTTGCGCTTTGCGCTAGTGTGGCGGTGGAGCTGTGCCTACTTTGTATTGGGGCATTCTTCATATGGACAGTGAAGGATAAAGAAAGGGAAGAAAGAAGAAAAGACGAACAGAGGAGAAGGAGAAGAGGGGCAGTGGCCTTTAATGTACATGTCAGGGTTAAAGACAGAGAGAAGGTGTAGAACGCGTAGAAGAGGAACATAACAGGAGTTAGCTAGGAGTGGACTTGACGAGGAGAACAGGAAACGCCAAGATAAGAGGGGAAAGGCATATGTGGGTGCGTACAGAATGCAAGGGGAAGAGGATGTCGGCGTTCATTTGAGGTTTATGGGGAGGACACATTAGAGAAGGGGACAGTCAACTAACTTTCTGACCAACCACAAACTTTCCTGTCGGAGCCCGAGCCTACGTCAGCGTACGATATCGTATTGACGCCCACCAAAAAATACTGACCTTAGTTGAAGGCAATGTAGCTGATTCCTGCGGACCAGTGCTTCGTTCCTGCACAGCTGTCGATGTGCCAAGTCATGCCTTCGGTTGAAACGTTGTCAACGTATGCCCTAATCCTAAGATTCGCATCGGTGGCCATGTCGAATTGGTTGAGGGCGAAGAAAACACTGGGCCTCTTCAAGAACTCGGTGCCTCGGAAAGTGATATCGCTTCGCGTGTGTACGTGTGAGCTGTGCGAAGGATGGACCTCTCCCGTGTTGGCTATGCCGCTGTAGATGTAGTCCTTGTCCTCGGGGTACGCGATCCACCCTGCGACGGCCCAGAAGAGAATAGTATCGTCCCAGGTGTCGATATGGATGGTGAAGCCCTTGGCGTCGATGTTAGAGGCGTAGGTCTTGAGACGAGCGTAGGTTCCCCCACGAATGTCCCACGCCTTTAGGAAGACGGCGAGTTTGGGAGGAGTGATGAAGGGTCGAGCGAAGTTAACACGGCATAACGTCGCTCTCTGGGGCCTGGCACAAGTATGATCTTGGTGAGTATCAAACTCGCCAGACTGGAAATCGAGATTGGCGGGTTTTTCGATGAGGTAGTTAAATTCTGCGGAATAGAGCGTGGTATCGGCCCAGGTATCGACGTGCGCGGTGAACTTTTGGGTATCAACATTGTCTGCGTAAGCTCGGATACGAATGTTGGAGCCAGGTCGCATGTGGACCGAGGTAAGACCGAGGGGCAGACGGGGAGGGGCGACACATGCTTTAGGGAAGTAAACGGTCTTGGAAGTCTGAGCATGGGGATTATTCAAGCCGTGGACATCCTGGGTGTTGAAAGAGCCAACTGCAGACATTTTGATGGAAACGGGATGGATACAAAAGAAGAGAAAGCGTGATAGTTTGCGGAGGGGCAATTTCCTGTGCTATACTTCTAGTTTTATACCTCTACAAATATTCGAGGTAAGCGATAATCAAGGTCTCGTGGCTACTGCCAAGCTCAGAAGGAAAGTGATATCTTCGTGGTAGACGCAAATGGCCCCGAAGGCTCCCGGCAACCGGGACTCAAGCTCACGGGAGGGGGTCCCGTCCTTGGGCTAGAGAGGTATCTTTGTATGAAAGCTCGTAGGCGAATTTGATGGTCCTCGGTCCCTCTGCGCTAGCGAAAAGAGCTAATCCGAAGTTCATGATCCGGTTCAGCCTGGATTATTCGACACACAGGTTTGACCTTCCGAAAGCCTTTGTTCCCACGCGTCATAGGGGCCGAGAATCTTTGTTTACCTCTGGATGGTCATAATATCTAAGCGACTTCGCCACAGAACCATGGAGCAGAGTCACGGGTCGGTGCAGCTCAGGAGAGGTCTGGGAATTGGCCACGTACATAATACGTTGGGCGGGCTCTATTTCCGCAGTGCTATGGAAGCCTGTTAGGTCCCGATAGAGCTTGCCCGAGACTCAATGGGATCATTGTGATATTCGTACGAGCGTTGTCGAAGTAGGTTCGGGGCCTGAGCTTGAGCGTGGCTACCACTCTGAACCATGCTGGAGCCTCGATAAAGACGTCGGAAACAGCATAATCAAGACAATATCTGAATCGGATCTAAACGAGGATTCAATCTATGACTCTTTGATGAAGCGAAATGTATTCTCTGCCCTGAGGCACAGTTGTACACCCCAGATCCGGAATCATCCGATCTCCTAACAGGGACTAACTCGGCGCCAGATGTCAACCATTTCGATCTCCGTTAAACAGTGAATGGAATCTGCGCTGCGTCACTCAAACTCTTGCAAAGTCCTTCACGTCTGACGTTAATCAATACTTTACTCTTGAACTTACCTCTGCTGAAAAGGACAAGCAATGCATTCATTGCACGGGAGCAAACTGAGCGACTTGAGTTCTCACAAATCCTCCTCACATCACCATCTTGCTACCTCGGTCTCCTACCCTCACTCAGTTCGCATGTACAACGTCTATTGCTTTCACATCCCTTCTTTTTGCTACTACACACTGAGTTCTTTTTTGTGCATTCATCATCAAAGCTAACAGAGTTACATTTCTCCAAAGAGCCAGCGGACAGCCTCGACCTATTTCGGCTACGCACAGCTGCCTCACACCGTTCGAAATAGCACATAGCCGCAAATATGGCACTGAAAAGGGGCCTTTCAAAGCCTCAGAACGTGGGTTTCACTCGAAACTGGGCCCTTTGCCAGAGCTTTTCAGTAACACACTTCATTCATTCGAGGTTATGGGGAGTATAGATCACAAGAGAAGGGTACGTCAACCGACTTTCTGACCAACCACAAACTTTCCTGGTGGAGCCCGAGCCTACGTCAGCGTACAATAGCAGATTGACGCCTAGCAAAAAATGCTGACCTTAGTTAAAGGCAATGTAGCTGATTCCTGCGGACCAGAGCCTCGTGTCTCCCCAGCTGTCGATGTGCCACCTCATGCCATCGGTTGAAACGTCGTCAACGTAGGTCCTAATCCTAAGGTTCTCACCGTTGCCGATGTCGATTCCGTTGATTGCAAAGAAAATACTAGGCTTGCTCAAGAACTGGGTGTCTTGGAAAACGACAAAGTTATTCGTGTGCTCTTGAGGGTTCTGCCAGATACGGACGTCCGAGGTGCTGACCGTGCCGCTGTAGATGTGCTCCTTGTCCTCGGGGTACGCGACCCAACCGGCGACGGCCGAGAAGAGAGTAGTATTGCCCCAGGTTTCGATACGGATGGTGAAGCCCTTGGCGTCGATGTTAAGGACCTTGGTCCTGAGACGAGAGCTGGTTCCTCCACCCATGTCCCACCCCTTTAGGAAGGCGATGACTTTGGGAGGAGTAACGAAGGGTCGATCGAAGTTGATCCGACGTGACGTCTCCCTCTGCGGGTTGGTCGAAGGATGATCTTCCTCAGTACTGAACTCGCCAGACTGGAAATCGAGGTCGGCGGGCTTCACGATGAGGTAGTTAATTTCAGCGGAACCGAGCGTTGAATCGGCCCAGGTATCGATGTGCGCGGTGAACTTCTGGGTATCAACGTTGTCTGTGTAAGCTCGGATACGAGCGTTGGCGCCAGTTTTTATATCGGCCTCAGTGATACCGAGGGGAATACGAGGAGGGGCGACATATTTTTTGGGGAAGTAAGTGACCCTGTAATTCTGAGGCTCGGGTTTATCCGAGAAGCGGACTTCTTGGGTGCTGAAAGAGCCGGTTCCGGACATTTCGATGGGGATGTGACGGATATGCAGACGATTTAGAGGGCGGATGAAGTATGTGGGTATGGTTGAAGATTAAGGGTGATGGTTTGCTGGGGGGCGATTTCTTGTCCAATAGTTGCACCTTTTTATAGCTCTACGCGTACTCGAGGTAAGCGATATCCAAGATCCCGTGGCCATTAACCGGCTCGAGAGGAAAGTGATATCTTTGTGGTAGACGCAAGATGGCCCCCCAAAGTCTTCCGGCAACTCAAATTGCCCGAGGGCGCCTCCGTCATTGGACAAGAGCTCTCCTTGAACACAGGTTCGTTAGTGAATCGGCTGGTCCTTGGTCCTTCGATGCAAGCGAAAAAGACCTAATCCAGATGTTCATAGTCCCGTCTATTTGATGTAAACACCTATGACGTTCCGAGGACGGTTTTGCTTCTCCGCATCATAGAGGTCGAGAACGTATGTTTACCTGTGGATGATCATGAGCTCTAAGCGACTTCCCCGCAAGAGAATGGGCGCTGTGCCTGGCAGCTGCGATGCTTATTGTCCGACTCTGGGGAGAAGTCAAGGTGCTCCTACCTGATTGACCGAAAGCTCCTTCACCAAATTTCTCGATGGCTCTGTCGTCGCACCCATTTATTCATTCCAACATGTTGAAGCCTCCCACTCGACGTATCATTTATTCGACCCCGTAGCTCCATCGAAAAGGCCGCAGGATTCCACAACGAACGGAACCGCCTTCGCGGCAATCTCGAGGTGGACTGCGCATCCGAGGCGTCGCAAATGATTGTGCTGATAAGAAAGCTGT
Organism: Tulasnella sp. 424; assembly: GCA_019633425.1. Classification (NCBI taxonomy): domain Eukaryota; kingdom Fungi; phylum Basidiomycota; class Agaricomycetes; order Cantharellales; family Tulasnellaceae; genus Tulasnella; species Tulasnella sp. 424. Next base: position 321,305 of record WSUB01000014.1, on the reverse strand, counting down.
TAGCCGGTGGAACGTCAAGTCTGACTGAAGACCCAATAGCCCGTGATGCTGATAAATCCAGAAGACAAGACTATGGGTCCAGACGGGGACGGGAAATTTGGGGCACGAATTGTCAAAGGAGTGTCATGGGTCGAGCTACCCGGTAGCAGCCTGTGCCAGTGAGTTATTGCGCGTAAACACTATGTGCAGCAAGCTCCATAAATGCTCTGCTATAAAAGTCCTGATATGTCCCGATACAACCTGCGCGAGAATGAAACTCAAGAGAACATCGCAATAAATGTAAAACTGTTGTCAAAGGCTGCTCCGAGGCTGGGCTCGGGTGTGGCTACGACTCAGATCTGAAGCCTGCTTGATACAGGCATCGGATTCTCTAGGAAACAGTATAGCTATCAATAACAAGACCAAAATCAAATCAAATTAACCGAGGTATGGGCGAGGATCTCCGACTGTCTGACTAAGCGAAGCCAAGACTTTCTTGGCCAGGCACAGTTGTCCACCCGCAACCACCCGACGAGGTCCTGACCTTCAGCCCTGTTGTTTAAGCCCAGTCCATAAGCCTATCAATAGACTGTCTAGCTATCTACGAGCCGAGACAGAAAAGGAGGTGGCGGCCGTCTGAATGTCCTCTATAAAGGACGCCTCGAGATTACGCCACGTTTAGCAAATCAACTGAACTCTGCCAGAGTTCAACGCCCTGACCATGACGTGTTCAGGTCACAATACGCGTTTGCACTTTTGCTGATGTGGCGGATTCTTTGCGAAAACAAGCCCGAACAACATTTCCGAAGACGTCACGGCCAAGCCCACCCCACTCCCTAACAGCGTTACACGCCCCCATTGATTCTGCACGATGCATCATGTCCTTCGACAGCAGAGTAGGAGCATCAAGTTGGGAACGTTGAGTGTCCGCCCAGTTGCAGCTTTCTCCACCACGCCACGAGATAAAGTGTGCGAGCAAAGGCTAGTGGTGGCGTAATGAGAGGATCCGTGGCGCGAGTGGGTGATGCGGGGGTTCCTATATAAACACCAACGGAGGCAAAATATCCCCCTCCCCGTTTCCGCCGACCAACCGCCAAGGTTTCCTCCGCCGTTGTCTGAAACGTTAGCACGGAACCGACCGCAAAAATGTCGTATGCAACGCTCGTTGCGATTTCTTTTCCGAATCCGCTCTGCTGCCTTCGATGGCCTCGCCAGGCTCGTCACGGCCCTCGACCGCTCTCAGGTCCTCCAACAAAACGACATCGGGTTAACTAGCGTCAATTTAGCCGATCAATAAGGCCTCCGACTACGCCTCTTACTACTCCAGTATCCCGTCCACCAAATCCAACACGAGGTCCCAGACACCGCTTGTTTCGGCCGGCATTAACCTTGGTAGAGACTCAGCTCATTAATCTGACCATGGTAGAGTCCGTTGTTACTATTAGAACACCCAGACGATAGTGGAGGTACCAACTCTGGTACAGGTGAGTAAGCTCCCCTCGCTTGTCGGTGTTCTCGGATGCCGCTTCATGTGCAGAGGCTTGCCTTACGATAGTCGTGCGGACTTGGGATCTTTTAACCCTATCTTACATTAACGGCACCATCCCATTTAATACCACGGCCTAAATGGGGGGGCAGCGTTCCCTGGGCAGGACGTGAGCGGACTTGGGAAGATTTTCGTGTTTCTGCATTCGGACAGACCAATGAAAGAATATCTTCTGGAGTATCTAGCTATATAATAACCGCGCTCGGTAGAGCTCATTGCTTTGAAGTCTCCAAATTCTCTCATGGCAGGGCAGATTCCACGTTATCTTATCTGATAAGAATCAGCGCGCCAAGATTCGCTTCGCTGCCCGTTTCACCGCTGGCGCACTCTGCCATTGAAGCTTGAACAGCCAGAGACAGCGTCAAACGTAATTTTAGCCTTTTCTCTCGCCGTCCATGCTGTCATACCTGTGGGAGCTATTGATAGCTCTTTGTTCGCAAGCGCGCGCTTCCGTTTTCGGACGGTGAGCGCCTTGTGTGAACCGTCGGCTTTGATAAGAAGCCACGTAAAGCTTGTTCTGCTAACAATAGCAACGGCGCCAATACTCTGTGTTTCAGTCAAGGCCATGCGAGGGGTTGACCGAAAGCTTGGTGGGTACAGCCACTCTCCCGAGGACACCGAGCACGTGAGGTGAATAGCCGCTCCCGGTTTGTGTATGTACAACCCAAACTCAAAGCCTTTCCCGTCGGAGGACGATGATTACAGTATGCTCATCTATTGTTAGCTGTGAGGCAGAAAGTGTACGAACTTGCCAATGGAATGACGAGGATCTGGGTGGCGGGCGAGCCGAAGTCCCAAAATCAGCCACACGAGGCGATGCAGAATCTTTGATGTAAACGATGGGCATAGCTTGACCCAGCCCGTTGCTTTGTATCCCGAGACATGCGTAATTCTCACAGCATCCCTAATAATAATTCAATGTCATCGGCCTGTGATCGCGGGCTCGTTTCTTCCCAGGTTGGGATCCGGTCTTGGCAATCCCGCTGTCCTATATTAACCCCCATCAGAAACTCCATCTGTTCCCGTCCAAACAGCTTCCTTCCCCCTTTCCTCTTCTCTATTTTCTTCCTTCCTCCTCCTCGCCTTTCCTCTTTCCTCCCCTTTGCAGCTACACTCAACGATGCACGCCCTTTCTGCTTTCGCCGCTCTCTCTGCTCTCGCTGCTGCCACTTTCACCAACGCAGCACCATCAGGTCGCGAACGCCTCTACGCTCGTTCATTAGCTAAGGGTAACGGCATTGAAGCGCGTTTCGAGTTCTGGGGACGCACAGACGGAACTGGCACTTATGTCAAGATCGAGGTCATGGGAGGTCTCTTCGATAACAGCCCGTACTTCCAAGGCCCCTTTGGCTATCACGTCCATACCAACCCCGTAGGCGAAGAGAGGAACTGCACCAAGGTGAGCTGACAGCACCTTCCCTGTCCCAGCATGTGGCTGCAGTCCAGGTTTGAACCCAAGTCCGCTGACTGATTGTTTTTGCTTGGCCACGGCTATTTCGGGTCTCTCTCCCACACTTTTAGGCGCTCGGCCATCTCGACCCCTTGCTTGTGTCCGAATCCTTGATCTGCGACCCAGCCTTCCCTCAATACTGCCAAGAAGGTGACTTGGCTGGCAAGCACGGCAAGTTCAACGGTACCTCCTCAGGTGCCCTCAAAACCATTGGGTACACCGATGACTACTTGCGCTTCTTCCCTGGTGAGCCACGATCCTTTTCCATGTCGAACACGCATCTAACAAAAACCCTCCCTTCATTCAGAGGACTTCTCCATCCTCGGTCGCTCCATCGTCATCCACGCTGCCAACAAGACTCGTCTCGCGTGCGGCGACATCATCTCGACGATCGACGGAACCGCATCAGGCTCATTCAAGCCCACCCACAAGCCATCGAAATTCGTGAAGCACTACCCAACAGCCCCACCTTTCAACCCACCTCAAGTCGTCACCCCCTTCGTAGGAGAGAACTTCCCCGACGACAACACTCTGCACAACTTGCCGTTCCCTTTGCCCAACCCTGCCATCCCGCTTCACGAAGCGTTGAACGTCAAGTTGATCGTGCAGAATCAGAAGGTTTGGGTCAATGGATCCGAGACCCATGCCAGGTTGCCCGTTGAGAAGAAGGTACGAGAACCCCGAGTGAACCGAGCGAACGTTCCGCTGACCGATGCCTTTCCCCGTTTCTTTACAGAGCTCTGCCAAAGCCCCGTTCCACGGCTTTAACGATAAGAGCTGGAGCTGGTCCTCTTAAGAAGGCCGGGAATGCCTTTCTCCTTTCACTTTGACCTGTGCACGCCCTTTCGTATCATATGGTTTCACCGTTTTCATTAAGCCCTGCCCCCACTTCATTCGTCGACGAATCTTCATTCCCTGTTCATACCCTTTGTGTATCATTACTTGTGCCTTTTTTAGACACGGACCTTCACTTGGCCTAGTTCTTTTCTGTCTTTACCTCGGTGTTTATGATGATGGTACCTTGATGCATGTGCACATATCCACGATGCTGCTGCCGGCATGCCTATGCCGCATATCAAAATCGTGAGCTGTATTTAGCTACTCTAGAGCATCAGATTGGTTCATTTAACATCGGATTCTGGCGGTGTGCTGCTTCTATCAATCGGCATCACCATGCCGGAGTGGTCTCGGCATCAGAGCACTGTTTACAAAGAACTCAGAAAGCACTGGCACCTCAGCTTTCAACGCTTCCTTCCGCTCAGCCTCCGGTGTTATCTACGTTTCACCTCAACACCACCAATGACGGCACTCCCAGAAGGTTCGTTCCGCAAGGTCATTCCGATGCTTAGAGTCAAAGATTTGGAGAGTTCCGTGAAGTGGTACAAGGAAGCGTTGGGTTTCAAAGGCGGTGAAATCGACGGGCGGCTCGCTTCTTTGTGTCGAGGAACCAAAGCAGAGGTATGCACCTGAATATGATTGCAAATTGGCTCTGGAAACTTTGGCAGCGGGCAGTATCGTTCGATTGATGGACCGCGCTATGCCAGATCAATGTCTACCTCCTGCAAGCAGACGACCAAAACCCCGTTCAACGCGCCGAGGTGATGATGATGGTCGAACCGGAGCTCGAGGAGCACGGGAATGATGTGGGACCCGGCTTGGCTCTCAAGGCGTGGTGGGACACCATCGGGGGCAAGGTCAAGGTCATCGCCCCGTTGGAGAAAAAGCCTTGGGGGTGGTATATGTTTGATATCGAGGATCCAGATGGTAAGTGCACAGGTCTCATGGGTCCGGACTCAAATCTTTCTTCGGAGAACCTTGACGGATTCGGATTTGTTTGTTGTGCAAGGCCATCGGTTGATGTTCTTCCAGCACGGCCCCGACGAAGAGTGAACTGTCAAAGGCCATAATGCGATAAGTATATTCCGCTTAAAAACAACATCCGTACGGTGCAACAATATGGTGAATGATATTTGGGTTAACGCCTTGTAAAGATTAAGGGAATGCTTCGCGGACTGAGAGAAATCAAAGAGGTGCTCGCCAGGAGTCGTTCTCTTCTTGCTAATGGCGCTTCGCCTGCGATGGTCGGGAATCGGGATTCGTCCGCGGTGATTTTGTATCGTTTGATAACCAGAGAGATGATTGCAATAGCCTCTACTTCCGCAAACCTAGGCAAAGATGGGCGGAAAAGGAGAGAAAGGATAACAGGTTGGTACCCGATCGAGTATGAATATTCGCCATGCCCCGTGAAGAGAAGACCCCCACACCTTCGACCGATACATGCTCTTGCTCCCACTGCAAACGGCGCAAAAGCGTCTCTCGGCCAATCCGGTTCGAGGAATCGTTCAGGTTTGAACTGTTTGGGATCTTTCCAGTATCGAGCTAGACATGGGTAGTACCAAATGGAATAATCACGCCCATGTTTTCGTCAATCAAAATGATGGAACGGCTTCTACTGCAAATTGACCGAGGAACTCACGGTTGTAGTGTAATCCTGGAACGGAAAGCGACACCTCCGTTCCCTTGGGTACGAAAAGGGACTTGGGTTTCGCTAGAGGGTCCAGTTGTGTGACACCGTCGTCCGCTACAGCCGGCATAGCTGGAATGGTGGTATCCTTAGCTGCATACTTGGGGATGTTTATGACCTACAGGCGTGAAACCGGAGTGCACGAGGGGGCTTGTTGACACATATCTGACCACCAAAGCGGAAGTGAACTCACTGGCGGAAAGAGTCTTAGAGACTCGTAGAAGTATGCGAGGACCAGATTTAGGGAACTGATGTCTTCGTACACCTGATCACCTCGTGACAGTGAGTCTCGAATCTGGTGAAACCAGATGATGCATTCACTCACAGGCTGCTTGTCTCCTAGGACGGCAGTAATATGGCTGTACAGCTTCTCTTGTTTATCTTCTTCCAGCGCCAGAAGGCCCCAGAGATGCGCAAGGCTGTTTGCAGTAGTCTAAAGGGATGGAAGGGGCTAGTGTAGAATCCTATCACGGAAACAGAGGTAAACACAGCCAGTCGTACCTCGTGGCCCGCGATCAAGAATATGAACGTATCTGTTCACAAGGAGAGTATGGTGAGATTCGAGAAGGTAAGGCCACGCACTGCAAGTCGAATCGACTTACTCCCAATGACCTCCCTCATTGATAGACGATCCTCGGCGTCTTCCCCGCTACCCCGAACTAACTGACTAATGAGGTCCTGTCGATCCTGCGAGCCATTACTTGACTGCTCTATAATGATTTCCTCCATGTATTGCTATTGGAAGCTAGGATCGGTGTTTTGTTCAAGCGGACGACGGGGACGACATCACGAAGTTACCTCGAGCTCTGCAAACGCGATTGCAATCTTCTTCATCTTCGGTCCGAGCCAACCCCAGCTTGCGATACCTCCCAAGCCAATGCGTTTTCGCGTTTCGTTGTTACCCCATACAAACGAAGGCATTCCAACGCGGAAGAAAAGTCCTTCTGAGACG